>CM042201.1:71268-134732 GCA_023539305.1 Ilex asprella | reverse complement strand
AAAGAACACTCAAGTCTTGGAACCAAGAATAAAGAATATCAAGTATTGAATATCAAGAATAATTAAATCACCGGAGTTAGAGTCACTACCCAGTGCATATCAAATTTAGATATCAAGAACAAATGAAGAAATCAAGAGAACAAACAATTCCCTTGAAAACTAGGGTTTCGAAGGCATAAGAAAAGATTTAGGGTTCACTCAACCATAATATATCTTAGAACAAGGTAATATTAACAAGAATGGAAAGACATGAGGATTTTATAGCAAATAGATATGATTTAGAGTCAAGAGATACATATAAGTAAACCTACTGGTAACTGAAATGTAATTCGCTTGCACGTAACCCTTATAGACCCGCCTGGTATCCCCCTATTCTCCCGTAGGCAAGTCAACTAGCTAGTAAGAGCATCCCTGTGAGAGCATAACATAATTTAAACTAACTAAACATCCACAATATGTCTCAATCAAAATATAATCCAACTAAATCCGAGGTGGCAAGTAGAGGCCCATGAAATCCTCTCAAACCCGGATATTTTCATTACCAATACATACCACAACTTAGTACACAAAGTCATAACTTTACATTACAATATCCAAAATAATAATCCCTCTATGGGATGATCAAGCATACACCATAAATGCCTCAAGACAACCTTTTCAAACATAATGGTTTAGGGCTAACATTTCTACATAAATTCTAAAGGTAAATACAAAAAAGGTTCCAAAAGAGATTATTTCTAGTCCAAGCTCCCACAAGCATTCCATCACATATGCTCATAACTAAAAATGTTAAATGATAGGGATGAGCAACCACGCGCTCAGTAGGATAATCATTTTCTCAAGCATTCACAAAGTTTTAAATACCAACATTCGACAAATCATACGAATAAATAATGAAATATTTCTATAATTAAATACAGGTACAAGATAATAAGTAAAGCATTTATAAAAACCTCCAAACACCTCAACATTAGGAATATACAAGGTACAAATTAAAGGTTTATATATTTAAAGCCAAACCATCATATCAAATACCATGCATATCTCGCATACGGACTATATAATCAATCACACCGGTTCATACATGAACCATCATTGGGGAAATTTTTGGGTCTTACACCCTAGGGTCTCATCGCCCTTCTTGCTTTTCAAGGGAAACGTGTAAGGCACAACTTGTGACGCCACATAGGCCATCACCGAAAACCACTACCATAATCAATCCCCCTTAAGACTAGTAGCCACCTTGACAACCCACTCAATAGGCCCCAACCGTCTACTAACCCTCTGCCTGTTGGTATCGAACATACATTTTTTAAAAATTATTATTTTTAATACCCATAAATCCTTTTGAAATTACATGTTATAACCTTGATATTTTATCAAATATGTCGTATACTTAAATCTCAAAAGTTTCGTTTTCAAAGCAACACAACCATTTCCAAGAGAATAAGCCATATATATTATGTACAAAATAATAGCATACTTCAAAACCCACAAATCATAGGTTTAATGAAATACCCAAAACTAAAATCAAACTAGGACATTTCCATTCCAAGAGAATAAGTCATATTATGTAAAAGATCATAACATACTGCAAAACCCCCCAAATCATAAGTTTAATCAAATACCCATAACAAAAATCAAACAAGGGTTTCAAACCTTTAGCACAAAATCATTTTTATGCATGTGAGTTCACAATTCATGGCATACTCAATACTAAATCAAGGTTTATAACAAGAATTTTGCTATCAAAGACATAATAAGCTTTAACTAAAGAAAATAAATGAGATGCACATTGTAAATGCAAGAGAGAGAAAAACTCCACCTAGAAATCAAAATTCCAAGCTTAATTTCTAAAATCCTCAAGCCCAGCCCAAGCCCAAGCCCTAGAGCCCTTCTTCTTTCTTTTTCTCTATAGTTCTAAGATGGGTGAAAGAATTTTGGGTGAAATATGTTATAAAAATGGAAGAAAAGTGACTGAAATCTGGGTTTTAAACCCAGCAGTCCCAAATTCTACTGTTTATGAGCTGAAAAATATATTTTTTCTCTAAAATTATGGCTTTGCCACTAAATATTCTAATTTTGATCCACGTGACTACCCTAAAATTTTTCGATGTTCCAGATTCATTTTTAATGTTATTTTAACCTAAAAAAAAATTATTTTTATGATTTATCTCAAAACTAGAGTTAATTTACACTCGAAACACTAAAATTACTATTTTATCCCTCCGAACCACTATATATGCTAAACGGCTATTTCAAGTTTTTCGGACCTCCCGAATTCATTGGTAATATTATTTTGACCTAAAAATATTAATATATTTACTTAGTTACCCTTATCAACCTTAAACACTTCCACAATTTAAATTTGACACAAAAGTTAATACATTTGTGCCTCAAACTTACGTGACTATTCTTGTATCAACGATTCGAAGTTTCTCTAATCATTTTAATCATTTTAAAAATAATAACAAGTTAATATTATTTATATTTATATGAAACACGGGATCTCACAGTAAGATTTATGTAAACCCCCATATTTGTATCTTTATATAGCAACGTAATTATGTTTTGAAATACTAATATATGTAATGATGTACGCATGAATTATGTAAATTGGTAGAGTAGAAATAAAAAAATGTTAGTTGTGGTAATAGAGTATGTTTTAGAAGTTTAGAAGTATTTCGGAGTGAAAGCACACTTTAGAGAAAATTTGAGTAGAAATGATTTTGGACACTGCCTAGTATTTGGACTATAAATTTTTACCCTAATGTCCGTTTGAGCTGAAATTGTTCCAGTAGATACTAGACTTCTAGGGCTACAAAAGAGTATTTCACGAAACTTTTCCAAATCTACCTCTAAACAGGGAAAAACTGCAATGGAAACTGTAGCAAAAACTGAGATGACGTTCGAACGTGAAAGTACATTCGAACGACCGTTCATCCCAGTACTCTTGTCTAATGGAAAAACAAAAGTACTAGGAGCCACTAATGTTCGAATGCCAATGACGTTCTAACGTGAGTTACGAATCTGGGTTTCAAAATCGCGTACATGAGACCATTTCTTTCACTATAAATACTTAAGGATGCCTCCTTTAGCATCATTTCAACATTTCTAACCCTAAAATTTCTTAGAGAGGAAGAAATAAGGAGTAAAAAAAAAGATCAAGGAGGATTTTCACCTTAAAGTGGATCAAAATCTCAAGTTCTTAACACAAAACTAAGGAAAAGGAAGGAGTTTCCTTCTATTCTTGTCCATTGAGGCTATGACATATATATATATATATATATATATGTTTTGACTCTCAATCCTATATATGGTATGAAATCATTATTTATTTATCCTCTTGTAAATATTATCATGTTTTGAAGGAAGCTATGGTGGAATAGCCATGAAATCTTTTTTTTTTCTTGTCTTGAAAACCCTAGTTTTCAAGAGAGATGAATTTTTCTCTCAATATTCACTTGTTCTTGATTTTAAAACTCTAATGCCTTATATTGAACAATAAAATGGTATTTTTTATGATCTCTTGTATATTTTCTTAAAATTTTCTATTGGAATAATACATGTTAAATTTGAAATTTTTTGGATTTGCTTGTGATTTGAGGAAATGAGTATGTATTGTTTCTCTTGTGGATGTTTAGATGACCATGGGTGGTCGTTGACCGGATATCGTAGAGTGTGTTAGATGCGTTTCTTACTCCATGTTGGTTTGAAGGTTCCCTATCACTCGTAGTGGGGTTGGTGCCTTGCGAGGACCAAACCACTATTCGTTCACGTGGTATCAAGGCTGAGGGTTAGTTTACTATTCCTGAGTTGGATTGTCCCTGCCAATGCATTGGTATACGTCCTTCCTAAAGTTGTGTATTCTTGCGAGGATTGGATGTGTGTGTCTGGGTCAGGATATTCTCGATGTGTTTATTCATGCGATGTCATACATCATACCTGAGAAACAATTGGGCATAATGATACATATACATAATGTTGTGAAAGATACAAGTTGTGGCTTGATATACATTATGAGTAACAGATATAAATTGTGGGTTACTATTTATTAATGCGGAAATGGTTTATTATAAGAATATTGTTGGAAATGGTTTATGGTTGAAAAATAACTGATTGTGTGGAAATTGGTTTTACTTCTTCATTTACTTTATTGATATTGCTTAAACTTGAGATCGGATGCACTATCACTGTTTTACTTCAAAAGTTACATATGATATTTTGTAAAGTAAGACCGACCTATTTTATATGTTTCAAAATTTTGTTCGGGTTTGGAAGGATTTTCGTACAGAGCTTAGTGCTCACCTCATGCAAACAATATTCTTTTCAGATTTTAGTTTAGAGGAAGAGCTCGGAGTTGACGAGCAAGTGTTTTGGGAAGCTCAAGTTGATGGGCATGTGGAGCCGGAAGGGGATATATAGAATTGTCCTTTTTATGTTCTAAACTAGGAGATTCATTTGAGATAATGTTCATGTTAATATTTTCCTTATTCCGCTGCGAGATAATGGTTTGGCATATTCCTTTGGGATAATGTTGTAGATACTATGAATGATGAATAAAATTTTCTTTATTTATGGATTTTGTTAGTTTCTCTCATGATGTGAATGGTTGTAAATAGTAATGTCCTCCAATGAGAATTTTGGGGCGTTACAATTTAGACCCGATATAAATTTAATACAGCACTATTCAATGACATTCTTGCTAGTAGTTTGACTACCCTGAATAATTTGAGAAATCTATAATTATTTTGAACAGTGAATATTTGTCCACATTAATAAATTTTATCTTATACAAAAAATATATAAAATCTGAAAAATTTTATATAAATTTAATTCAATAACTCAGACATATCTTCGTTATTCAAAGATAATTTAAGAATATCCCAATTAATTTAGTAAGAAGTGGATAACCCAACTCTTATTTCACAACGACAATGAATTATATCAATAAATTAAAACTCAACCATTACTTTTTAATGATTCAATTTTCATAACTAATTGAAATTTTAATTTTTAAAAGTTAAACTAATAAGTTCCTATCAAAAAATATTTTTCTCGTACTCAACTCATTTATTAATTTATGTGTAACAAATCATATCATATCAAGTTCATATCGTGTGTAAATCTCATATATCTAGTACATGTCATGTATAAATCTTCTATAACCGATATATAAACAAGTCGTGTCATGTATATCTTGTGATTGACATCACTCAACCTAGTTCGTTTATTAATCGTGTCGTGTCGAGTTCATTCATTTATGAGTTAGGTGGTTTAAGGAAGACTCAAACCTTTTATTCATGTCATGTTAACTGGTCGTATCATATTTTGACACTCTCAATATAATGTGGTGAAAATGATGATGTTAAGGTAGGTGTGTGGTAAAAAAAAAAGTGGAAATAGGAATGATCACTTCTGTGTAAAAAAAAAAGGGTTAAGGTAATGTATAGAAGATAAATTAAGGGAGAGTTCACTTCGATGGTTTGGAAATATTTATAGAATCTAGATCTCGATCTTGATTCTGACGTTCGTGAGCATGACCCGGACCTTCATGATCGATAGCGAGACCTAGTTTACCAATAAACCAGCACAAGTACACCAGTTGATCCAATGGTGTAGACATCATAGCTTGTGGTTTACCCATAACCATCAACGACAAGGGTTACGGAAGAGGCCAAACCAACCTAGATATATAAAAAATAGATAGGGTTGAAGCCGTAGAACCTATAGAAACAAAAATAAAGCCCGAGGCACGCTCTCCAAAGCGATGATCACGGTTCGTTCTACGAAATGAGAGGTCTAGCTACGATTATCCACCCCAATGAGCTGAATTTCCCTTTCTAAGTCTCTCTCCCTCTCCAAGTTTTAGTCCACTTCTCATGATGTTTGCCCTAAAGAATGAACGGATCGAAGACCTAATCTGATTTTGAAATTCACTTGTAGAATTTCCCTATCGACCAAAAGAAGTCTTTGTACAGATACCCGAGGTGCATTACCTATTGACTAAGAAGAGGGCGAGAGAGGCAGGCTTTGAACCATTTCCACCTCATGTCCTCTCTTGTAGTCCTTTATTTCCACATTATTATATAGTATCATACTCTCATTTGCTATAAAAAAATAGCAATGATAATGAAATTATCTAATGTTGTTTTTATAACATGAAAAATAGTCCAAAACATTTGCAAATGTATTGAATAAATGTATTTCTAATCAATATTCAATTTTTTGGTTTTATTATTAGTTCAATTTTTTTTATGGTTTTGTTATCATTAAAATTTGTTGTCTCTACCATAAATTTCTAGCTCTGTCCCTATTTTACCTGAATAAGCCTCAAACAAACTTTATACAAATTTAAGTGATCAAGAACATCAAAAGATCTTCACTTCCCAAAACAAAATACCACATTCAAACTTTCAGATTTGAAGTGAAAATCTATCACGCTAAAATCAAGTATCTGTATAATTATTACTTTCTTTCTGCCAAACATTCCGCATAAGTTTTTATCCTTTAAATCCCTTTTAAGCATCAACCATACACCAATAAGTTGATCTCTTAAATGGGTTATCTTGAGTATTATAGCCCATATCATAAGAAATTAACTTTTGAATTAGATAATAATTACATATTCATTGGCACGTCTTGGGCAACATAGAGCTGTGTGCTATAATGGAGAAATAAATACCAACAATCTAACTTATTTCTATCTACAAACAAGGACATACATTTATCTTGAATTAAAAAGGAAGAAAATAATTAGCACAACGAAAATATAGCAACAATCGGTGGACAAGTGGCAACATATTTTATGTTAAATTCAGTCAATCTTATTAGACAAGTAATGTTGAGTAAGTAGATGGACTGGACATAGAACAAGAATGGGAAACTGCTTGCACAAGATGGATAAAACTATCTCATTAAACTAGTCAATGCCAACATTAGACTATTAAGAGTGTAATAGATGAAAATTCCCTCATTGGATAACTGTGTGTTACATCAAAAGGGTGCTCCTAGCATCTCGGCCTATGGGGATGCCTTGCAAGTTTTTGTTTTTGTGATAAACCATGATCTTGGACCCGACTTTAAAAAAATTAAAATAATATATACTTTCTATAAGGTAAGAAGCTCAACATACAAACGTGCATCACACAATTAAGTTTTACACGAACTTGTGTCATTCTCACATAAAAAGATATTTATATTGTAACACCCCGAAATACACCCTGGACGGCATTACATTCAATAACCATTCATACCATGAGAGCACTAAGACAAACCATCAATAAAGAAGACTTCATAATAATAATTCATTCATTTACATCAATATCCCAAAAGAATATTCCATATTTGGCCTTTACATTCCCAATAAAAATTTACTATTATAGCGAAGAGGAAATTACAAAAGAAATCTAGACTATACAGTGTTTCAAAAGAATATTCTAGTCTAGAACAAAAAGTAAACGACATCTCTAGATGTCCCACTCGGGATCCAAGTACCCCTCTAGTGAAGCCTCTCCAAGGTACGGCTCGTTAGCACCGAGCTCATCCTCTGGCCCAACATCTGAAAAATGTAATTTGTAAGGGGTGAGCATGAAGCTCTGTAGCCACATTTCTCCCAAACTCAAACAAGGTTTTAAAACATAGAAAACGGTCGGTCTCATTTCACAAATAACATATATATATATAACCTTTGAAATAAAACAGGGACATTTTAAAAGAGATCTCAAGTTTAAACAGTAGCAATAATCAAATAAACGAATGAAAGGAGTTTAATAACAATAACCAATATTCCAATTTAAACTATTTAGAAAAAGGGCTTCTTCCCCATGCATTATCCCATACCAATGCATCGGCAAGAACGACCCAACTCATAATTCCAGGTATTTTCGGTTCATCCCCGTACCATGTATGATGATTGCTTCCCGTGAATCTACCCAACGATTATACCTAGTCCACCAATCACAATCACAATCACAAGCACTTTAGGAAAGGGCGTCTACCATCCCAATGGCAGTGACGAGTCCCTTCCTAGGAAAAGTATACTATCCCTTATTCAAACTCCAGTGAACGATAGTGGTTGCATTACCAAATGACAACCCACTACAAGTGTTAGGAAACCATCTTACCCCCATTGGGGTAGACTAACCTCTAACACTCTACGGCATCTCTCGAAGGTAATCCAAGTCCATCACAACACCCATACAATGAGAAAACCGAGAATATGCTCAATTCCCAATAATTTCACAAATATAGTAAAATCCCCAATTTTTCTCACATGTGTCATATAATCGAATAATCCAAGAAAATATGCAAGAGATCATAATTCATATTATTTCGTTGTACAATATTCAACACTAAAGTTTTGAAATCAAGAATTAAGAACAATTTAAAGAAGAGGCCATATCTCTTGGAATCTAGGGTTTTTAAGCAAGAAAAAGGATTTAAGGGTTAATCAAACAATAATGTTGTTTAAATCATGGTAGTAGTCACAAGGTATTAAGAAACAATGATTATATAGCATACATGTATAATTTAAAGTGAAAAGATTACATACATATAGGCCCTAGCCTCAATGTAAGTGAATGAGAGAAAATCCCCTACCTTGTGTTCTTGGACGCTAGGTTTTTGATCTTGGATAACCCCTTTAGACTCTTGTTTTTCTCTTCCTTTCTTCCTCTCTTCTCTTCCTTTCTTTCTCTCTTAGGGTTTCTAATGTTGGAGTGGCCGAAATAGAGCCAAAATAGACGACCTTGGGTATTTATAAGGCTAAAATGGGACCAAGATCGCGATATTTAAATTTCAGAATTCTTTCGGCTCTACCGGTAGACTCTACCGGTACAATACTCTACCGGTAGGCTGTACCGGTAGCTCGAACTCTCTGGACCAAAGTGTACCGGTAGATTGTACCGGTACAATACTCTACCGGTAGACTATACCGGTAGGGTTTTGTCCAGTTTTGCCTTTTACCTCTATTTTTCATTTCCAATCCATCCTAAACCCTTCCAAAACCAACCCAAACTTTCACAACCTACATTTGTACCCCAAACATAGTTGTTCGAAGTTCTTTTATAATTCATGTCACCCATTCCCTAGCTAAACTATGATTTCTACTGACATTCTAAATTTCTACTTTTCCAACCTATTAAATTAAAACACACATCACTACACCTATCCATACTTTTACCACAAGTAGTTTATATATACTTATATGCATATATAAAAGAAAATGCGGGGTGTTACATATATCATTGAGAATTCAATTGTACAGAAACCACTACTCTGGAATTCTGATTCAGTAAAAAACTAACTACAGTGCTCCATGAGAATAATCACTAGGCTCTTTTTGGGTGGCAATATTTAAAATTGTAAAAGGGTGTCTCATTTATCACTATGTGATGACCAATATTGCGATACCAACTGCATTTCTCCCTCAACTATTCAAGCATTAGAGCAACCATAAGTTCGACAATACTAAGATTTGACTATTTCATATCAATGACTGGCTTCAAGTCAATTTTAGATGATAAAATGGATAATCACCCAATAATCACTTATTAACAAGTATATCAATCTCGCATATTTTCTCATTTTCTGTGAAATCTTCCAATCCAATTGCATTTCCTCCGAAGAACAAAACCCAAATAAAAAACCCAATATTTACTACTTCCTTTCTAGATACTATAAAAATCTAAAGAGGGGTATTGAATTTAAACTTGTGATTTATTGAGCCCCTTTTCATACAACCATACATGTCATATGCTACACCTATGTATGCATGTTTATATGTAAACATACACACACATACATACATATGAGATCAACTAGCTCAGTTTAAGCTCAACATGTAAATCAATCAAGTTAGTTTCTCAATGGCCTTGTCTAGATAGCCTTTTGCCCAATTTAGTTTCGGTCCTTCATTTCTGAGACAGAAAGATAAATGAAAAACATGGATATCATTCACCCAAAATAATATGTGTGTGTGTGTGAGAGAGAGAGAGAGAGAGGGGAACTTATTTGACGGCAAATTGGGAAAGCAAGCTAGAGCTAGAAATAGAATCAATCACGTATGGGCTTCAGTAGAGAGTGGCAGTTGGAGACCGAGGGTTTGGTTTTTTTTTTTTTTTTTTCAACGGTTATGTTATCAGAAACTAATCAGACGTTGAATTGACAAAGATATTGAGTCAACAAATCAACCGTTAAGTTAATTAGTTTGAACGTTTTTATAATTAAAAAAATATAAATATAATAATTTAGGTAAAAAAGAAATGTAAAACTTGCCCCAATGCATACAATTTATTATAAACTTAATAAAACTAAGTAGAAAAAAATAATTTAATATCATTCCTAATGTTATGCTTTTAACTTTCTTGACATAAAAAAAAATAAAAATAAAATTTACAACAAAAAGGAAAACTATACTAAGAGCTGAGCTGCAATTGCAGAGAGAGAAAGACTGGAAGTTTAACAAAGAGAGAGAGAGTTGCACAACACTTACAGAGAGATCAATTGGACTAAACCAAGATTTGATGGCGGACCAGAGAAAGATTGGAGAAGAAGGATAAGGAGTTACTCCAAGCCAAGGTTTGCTCGTGGACCATACTAATCACTAAACGATCGCTTGGATAAAGAAAAAGCAGAGATAGATTGATTGGACCAAACCAATCACCACATCTATAGATCATCATCATGTTTTTCGTCTATGCACGCAAAGAAGAAGGCCTGAGAAGTGGTGAGGAGATGACGATCCAATGGATTTAGTGAATAAAAATAGAAAAATGAATTTCAATCAGTTTCGGTTCCGTTTGTTAACGTTTTTCAAAAACAAAAAATGAAAAACGAAAATGTTTTTTTTTCTTTTTTAAAATCGCTCCTCGTTTACAAAACAGTGGCAAAAAAAAATCGGTTATCAAACGAGTATTTTTTTTGTTGTTTACTCTAAAAATCAAAATAAAAACGAAAAACGGAAACGTTACCAATCAGAACCTTTGATTTTCAGAACTCATTCAGTTCACGATTTTTGTCTAAAATCGGCCACTTTGGTAGTGACCTATTGTTTTGCTTTCTTAACCGGTCTAAATAAAGAACCGAACCATTTTAGGTCTTGGTTCACTATTCAACTGGTCCTATTGACCAATTTGATCCAATTTAGATAACATTGTTCCCAACTAATTTCCTCCTAGCCGATAAGGGCAGACCTTCCACGTCGAAACTAGGATATTTACAAGAGTAGAGTGGAGCCAGAAAATTTGTTTAAAGTGAACGCTTTATGTAACACCCCAAAACACACCCTGGACGGCATTACATTCTAAAACCATTCATATCCTGAGAGCACTAATATAATTCCATAAGAAACCAGACATCATTTGTCATTCATGAATATTTACAACATTATCCAAAAGAATAAGCCCAAGTCATGGCTATTACATCCCAAAAATTAATGAAAGAAATGTAGTGGAAGAAACAAAAGAAGCTAGACTACACAATGTTCCAAAAGAATTTCCTAGTCTAGTACAAAAGGAAAGGAGGTCGCTCTATGCGTCCACCTCGGGATCAACACTCCAGTCAAGTGGAGTCTCTCAAGTAGCGGGCTCCTCGACCCTTATGTCCTCCTCAAGCGGAAAATCTAAAAAATGTTAGCGATAGGGGAGAAGCACAATGCTATGTAGAAAAATTATCCCAAACCCATACAAGGTTTAGAAAAGCATTTAAAACGGTCGGTCTAATTTTTAACATAACATAGATCCATAATTTGAAATAAAGTAGTGACAAAAGAAAAAGACCTCAAGTTTATTTAAAAAAGTGACTTAAATGAAAAAACGAGCACCACATACCAATAATAATCATTAATGGCCATAAAAAATTCTCAACAATTCTTTCAGTAGGTGGCATACTTTGTGGTAACCTCAACCCCCTCTTTGGTCACCTTTGATGATCAAGCATCCTTACCGGGAACCTCTAGAGAATGGATGAGTATTCTCACATGGAACCTCTCACCAATGACTACATTGTTTCCCTATCATCCTTATCGGGAACCTCTTGGAAAGGGGTGAGCATCCTTACAAGGAACTTCTCACAAATCTATATTATTTTTCAAGCATCCTTACCGGGAACCTCTTGGGAAGGGGTGAGCATCCTTACAAGGAACCTCTCACTCATGTGCATCACAAACAACCCAACCAAGCATACAATTCCAACATTTATCTCAATTTACAAGCATCTATACAAAAATCCCCAAAATATATTATGCAACAATTTCATAACCAATTAAAAAAATACACGAGATCACAATAACATCATTTTTGTACTCAACCACAAAGCACTACGGTTTCGAATTTCATAATAAAGAAAACATTTAAGAAGGAAATGCATCACTCTCCAAAAAAATTAAGTTTTAAAACTAGAAAAGAGATTTCATGGTTATTAAACCCTAACTTTGTTCAAAACGTGTAATCTTTGCAAAAGAAACTTAAGAGAGGATGATTTCGTAGTATATATATACCCTTGATAGCCAAAACATACATATGTATATATACCCTAGCCTCAATGTAAGTGAACGAGAGAAAACCCCTACCTTTTGTTCTTGAAAAGTTAGGTTTGAGGGACTGCTAGGTACAAATCCCTTCAAAGCAAGTGTTTCTCTCTTCCTTTCTTCCTCTCTTTTTCTCATTTCTTTCTCTCTTAGTGTTTCTAAGGTTGGAGGGGCCGAAATAGAGTCAAAGGAGGCGACATAATGTATTTATAGGGCGAAAATCAGACTAAGATCGGGACATAAACATTCAAAATTCTTTCGATCGTACTGGTACGTCTAACTCTCTGGACCAAAGTGTAACGGCACGCAGTACCGGTACAGTTTTGCCCAGTTTTGTCTTTTTTCTCCGTTTTTCATTTCCTATGCATCTTAAACCCTTCCAAAGCCAACCCAAACTTACACAACATAAATTTTTGCACCAAACCTATTTAATACAAGTTCTAGGACCTAAAATTTCATATTTTCACTTATAAAAAACTAAATTTTAACTATTATTTCCACTAACATTCTAAATCTCTACTTTTCCAATCTACCAAATTCAAACACACATCATTTTTACAACAATTATTTAATATATATCTATATACATATATAAAAGAAAAAATACGGGGTGTTACAATCCATCCCCCTTAAAGAAAGTTTGCCCTCCAAACTTACCTCAAGTAGCGAACAAATACGGATACTTCTCCTGCATTTCTTGCTCCGGTTCCCATGTAGCTTCCTCCACTACATGGTGTTGCCACAAAACCTTCACCAATCTGATAACTTTGTTGCGAAGCACTTTTTCCCGGGCATTGAGAATTTCTACCTATTGTTCTTCGTAGGTTGCTCCGTCTTGAATTTCAATCTTCTCCAAGTTCACTGCTGGAGTTGCATCCGAGTGACACCTTCTCAACATGGACACGTGGAACACGTCATGTACTCCGGATAGCTGGGCTAGTAGTTGAAGTTGATATGCCGCCTTGCCTACCGTTTTTATTACCTCAAATGGTCCAGTATATCTTGGCGCTAACTTCCCCTTCTTGCGGAATCGGAACACGCCTTTCTTGGGTGATACCTTGAGAAATACGTAGTCTCCCACCTTGAATTCTAAGGGTCTTCGGCTGTGGTCCACATAGCTCTTCTATCTACTTTGTGCCGTCCGTAGCCTCTCTCGGATGAGTTGAATCTTCTCCGTAGTTTCTCGATCAATGTCTAGTCCAAACAAACTACTCTCGCCAGTTTCTACCCAACACGTCGGTGATCAGCATGGTCTTCCATACAATGCTTCATACGGTGTCATCCCAATGCTTTCCTGATAGCTGTTATTGTAAGCAAACTCCACCAACGGTAAGTGGTCGCTCCAACTCCCCTTGAAGTCCAACGCGCAAGCGCATAACATATCCTCTACAATCTATATCACCCTCTCGGATTGGCCATCCGTTTGGGGATAAAAAGCCGTACTGAAGTGTAACCCCGTCTCCATCGCTTGTTGTAGACTCTGCTAGAATCTCGCCACAAACCTAGAGTCATGATCCGACACAATCGAGAGCGGAACGCCGTGTAACCTCACTACCTCACGAATATACAGCTGGCTCAAAGTTTCGATTGTATCGGTGGTCTTTATACCCAAAAAGTGACCGAACTTGGTGAGTCTATCCAGAATGACCCACACTGCATTATGCCAGCGCGACATCCATGGTAAACCCAAGACGAAGTCCATGGTAATGTGATCCCACATCCATTCTAGAATAGGCAAGGACTGTAGGACTCCCCCTGGCCTTTGATGCTCAATCTTCACCTGCTGGCACACTGCATATTTTTCCACATACTTGGCCACATCTTGCTTCATTCCCCTCCACCAGTATTGACGCTTCATGTCCCTATACATCTTTGTGCTACCGGGGTGGATAACAAACTTGGAGCGATGACACTCTCTAAGTATGTCCTCATTTAGGGACAAATCATCGGGAACACATAGTTTCTCCCCATATCTCAACTCTTCATTATCCCAAGACCATTCTTCAATCGCTTCTCCATTCTCCAATTGGGCTCTAATCCAATCGAGTCTTGAATCCAAGCATTGCAACTCCATTACCCGTCGCCGAAGCGCCGGTTGAGCTACCATGTTGAATAGATACCATTGATACTCCTTTCCATCCACCCATAGATCGTACTCCCCCAATGTATCAATCATTTTTCACCTATTTACAGCAAGAGAATTGATTTTACCCCGAGACTTCCTGCTAAGAGCATCGGCAACTACATTGGCCTTCCCCGGATGGTAGTTAAGCGTGAACTCATAATTTTCCAAGTACTCAATCCACCTTCTCTGTCGGAGATTCAAGTCTTTTTGTGTGAAGATATACTTGAGGCTTTTATGGTCTGAGAACACTTGAAATTTCTTCCCGTATAAATAACATCTCCACAACTTAAGAGCAAACACCACCGCAGCCAGGTCCAAGTCGTGTGTGGGATAATTCTGCTCATGTATCTTGAGTTGCCTCAAGCCATAATCCACTACCTTCCCTCCATGTATTAGAACGCATCCCAAGCCTCGTAGTGAAGCATCGGTATAGACATCGTAGCCTTCCCCACTACTCGGAATAATGAGGATAGGTGTCGTCGTCAGCTTCTCCTTCAAGGTGCGAAAAGCTAGTTCACACGCTTGAGTCCACAAAAATTTCTCCCCTTCTTTGTAAGGCGATTCATCGGCATCACAAGCTTGGAGAACCCTCCCACAAACCTACGATAATAACCAGCTAACCCCAAGAAACTCCGTACTTCTGTTACGTTCTTCGGGGGTTACCATTTCATCACGACCTCAATCTTTGCGGAATCAACCGCTATTCCTTGTTTAGACACAACATGGCCAAGGAAATTCACTTCCTTCAACCAAAAATCACAGTTGCTCATCTTTGCATATAACTTATGTTCTCTCAATGTTTGTAGCATGATAGAGAGATGACGAGCATATTCCTCCTGAGTCTGTGAGTAAATCAATAGGCCGTCAATAAACACAATGACAAATTGATTGAGGTAAGGTCGGAAGACTCTGTGCATCAAATTCATGAAGGCTGCAGGAGCATTAGTCAATCCGAACGCCATCACCGTATACTCAAAATGACCATACCAGATACGGAAGGAAGTCTTAGGAATATTCTCCTCCTTAATCCACAACTGATGATACCCCGTGCGAAGATCAATCTTGGAGTAATACTTAGACCCCTTCAACTGATCAAATAAGTCATCAATTCTCAACAATGGATACTTATTCTTCACGGTAACCCAATTCAACCTCCGGTAATCCGTGCACAACCATAGGGTCTCATCCGTTTTTTTCACAAAGAGGACCGGGGCTCCCCAAGGTGAAGTGCTTAAATGGATAAACCCAATCGCCAACAAGTGATCCAACTGCCTCCTTAGCTCCTTCAACTCCAAAGTTGCCATCTAGTAGGGAGAAATGGATATGGGTTCGGTTCCCGGATAGAGATCAATCTTGAACTCAATTTTCCTATGTGGCGGTAATCCAGGTAATTCCTCGGGAAAAACATCGAAAAACTCCGATTCAATTAACACCACATCCCTAGTGATTTTATCCCTGTTATCTCCCATCAAGCTAGCTAAGAAACTCAAATAATTTTTTGCTTTCGCCTTCAAGAATCTACTACCCGTAGTAAAAAATGGATGGGAAGAATATCGGTTATTCACAAAACTGAAAATGACTCGTCCCGACAACTGAAATGTAATCCGCTTGCAGAAACAATCCATTATCGCCCGAAAAGAGGACAACAAGTTCATCCCAAAAATCACATCATACCCCTTCATCTCTAAAGCGATCAAATCCATAATCAATTCATGCTCCCCAATACGAAGTACGCAACCCTTGCAGACTCGGCTAGTATCTACCCATTCTCCCGTGAGCAAGCTAATGCTCATAAGATGCTCTAGTTTTGCGAAACTCAATCCCAAATCAAGTGCATATGTCGTGCGTACCATTGAGTGCGTTGCACTGGGGTCAAATAATATTCGGGCCCAAGAATTATAAATAAGGATTATACCTTCCACAACGGCATTGGCAAGGTCCTCCTCCGGCTGAGTCAAAGCAAATACTCGCCCTTGGTTGGCGCCGCTGGGAGCTTGAACTTGTATCGGTCACTGCGGTGCAGGCCTCGGTGGTGGGGGTTGGACTGTTGTCGGGCGGTCTGAATAGGCCCCTGAGATAGAAAAACTAGGCAATGCATCCGAATATGTCCCACACTTCTACATACAAAGTAGGATCGGGGGGGAATACCAGCTCTAGTCTGAGTGTCTCCCTCTCCTCGGGTTGTCAAAAGTCGTTGTCCACCTGTTTGGTCTGGACGATGGTATGGTGTTGGTCTCTGTGCCCCACTAGTGCTAGCACCCATATGGATCGGACCTCCTATCGAGAAGCCCTATCGTCGCTGGCTATCCTCTATGTCTCTCTCTACCAGTGCAACTCTGTCCACCAAGTCCCTAAAATCACTGATCCTGAGAGCCACCAACTTCTCCCTAATGATTGGCCTTAGACCCTGCTCGAAGCGCTTGACCTTGTCGGCTTTAGTAGATATAAATTCCGTAGCATAACGGGAGAGATCGTCGAACCGCCTCTCATACTCAGCCACGATCATACTACCCTGTCATAGTGCAAGAAAATCCGCCTTTATTCGGTCTCTGACCGATTCAAGGAAGTACTTATCTTGGAAAAGTTGATCGAACTTTTTCCAAGTGAGGGTGTCGGTATTCCTTCTCCTCTTTATGGCATCCCACCAATAGTTGGCCAGGTAGGTCGCCAAACCAACTCTCAACTCCTCAGCAACTCCCATACCCTCACAGATCTTTTTCACTCGGAGGATCCATCTATCCGCCTCCAAAGGGTTGGAGCTCCTTGGAAGTTGGGTGGTCGTTGTCTTAAGAATTCCCGAAGAGCTATCATCCTTCGGTCTTCATTCCCATTGCTAGGTACTTGAGCGAGAGGATGAGCTCCAAAATTGTGGTTGTTGTTACCATTCTGGTGTTGTACCAGAGTGGTGAGCTCCCTCAAGTATTGGTAAATGCCTTGCATGGCATCTGAAGGTGGTGGTGGTGGTGGATTTGCTTGACCTCCATAGCCATGCCCACGTCAACGTACATTTCTGCTGTCCATCCTGCACATCAATTCATAGTTTAGTTTCATTGATGTACAAGATATCCTAAGTATTACTTTTATCTAAAGCATATGATTCATCTAAAATTAGACCCACAATTTTCTTTACCCTAATCCTATATCTCTAGTGGTGATCCATAACCTATAGCTCCCATGTAAGACCTAAAGCCTAGGCTCTGATACCAACTTTGTAACACCCCAAAACACACCCTGAACGACATTACATTCTAAAACCATTCATATCCTGAGAGCACTAATATAATTCCATAAGAAACTAGACTTCATTTGTCATTCAAGAATATTTACAACATTATCCAAAAAAATAAGCCCAAGTCATGGCTATTACATCTCAAAAATTAATTAAAGAAATATAGCGGAAGAAACAAAAGAAGCTAGACTACACAATGTTTCAAAAGAATTTTCTAGTCTATTACAAAAGGAAAGGAGGTCGCTCTATGCGTCCACCTCGGGATTCACACTCCCGTCAAGTGGAGTCTCCTAAGTAGCGGACTCCTCGACCCTTACGTCCTCCTCAAGCGGGAAATCAGAAAAATGTTAGCGGTAGAGGGTGAGCACAATGGTCTATAGAAAAATTCTTCCAAGCCCTACAAGGTTTAAAAAAGCATTTAAAACGGTCGGTCTCATTTTTAACATAACATAGATCCATAATTTGAAATAAAATAGTGACAAAAGAGAAAGACCTCAAGTTTATTTAAAAACGTGACTTAAATGAAAAAACGAGCACCACATACAAATAATAATCATTAATGGCCATAAAAAATTCCCAACAATTCTTTCGGTAGGTGGCATACTTTGTTGTAACCTCCACTCCCTTTTTGGTCACCTTTGATTCTCAAAAATCCTCATCGGGAACCTCTCACCAATCACTACATTGTTTCCCAAGCATCCTTACCGGAAACCTCTTAGGAAGGGGTGAGCATCCTTACAAGGAACCTCTCACCAATCACTACATTGTTTCCCAAGTATCCTTATCGGGAACCTCTTGGGAAGGGGTGAGCATCCTTACAAGGAACCTCTCACCAATCACTACATTATTTTCCAAGCATCCGTACCGGGAACCTCTTGGGAAGGGGTGAACATCCTTACAAGGAACCTCTCACTCATGTGCATCGCAAACAACCCAACCAAACATACAATTCCAACATTTATCTCAATTTACAAGCATCTATACAAAATCCCCAAAATATATCATGCAACAATTTCACAACTAATTAAAAAAAATACATGAGATTACAATAACATCATTTTTCTACTCAACCCCAAAGCACTATGGTTTCAAATTTCATAATAAAGAAAACATTTAAGAAGAAAATACATCACTCCAAAAAAATTAGGGTTTTAAAACTAGAAAAGAGATTTCATGGTTATTAAACCCTAACTTTGTTCAAAACATGTAATCTTTGCAAAAGACACTTAAAAGAGGATGATTCCATAGCATATATATACCCTTGATAGCCAAAACATACATATGTATATATACCCTAGCCTCAATGTAAGTGAATGAGAGCAAACCTCTACATTTTGTTCTTGAAAAGTTAGGTTTGAGGGACTCCAAGGTACAAATCCCTTCAAAGCAAGTGTTTCTCTCTTCCTTTCTTCCTCTTTTTTTCTCTTTTCTTTCTCTCTTAGGGTTTCTAAGGTTGGAGGGGCCGAAATAGAGTCAAAGGTGGCGACATAATGTATTTATAGGGCGAAAATCGGACCAAGATCGGGACATTAAACATTCAGAATTCTTTCGGTCGTACTAGTACGGTACAGTACCGGTACGCTATACCGGTATGTCTAACTTTCTAGACCAAAGTGTACCGGTACCGGTACGGTATAATATCGGTACGCTGTACCAGTATGTCTAACTCTCTGGACCAAAGTGTACCGGTATACAGTACTGGTACGGTTCAGTATCGATACACAGTACTGGTACGGTTTTGCCCAGTTTTATCTTTTTCCTCCGTTTTTCATTTTCAATCCATCCTAAACCCTTCCAAAGCTTACGCAAACTTACACAACATACATTTTTGCACAAAACCTATTTAATACAAGTTCTATGACCTAAAATTTCATATTTTCACTTATAAAAACTAAATTTCAACTATTATTTCCACTAACATTCTAAATCTCTACTTTTCTAATCTACCAAATTCAAACACACATCACTACACATATCCACATTTTTACAACAATTATATACTCTATATCTATATACATATATAAAAGAAAAAATGCGGGGTGTTACACTTTAATTACACCCTCTAATTTTTTTTCTCTTAAGTAATCACACTATATAATATATTTATATTTATTATATCATATTTGATACATTAGATCCTTTTAATAGAAAAAGGTCAAAAAATAATATATATTATATATGTGTAAAAAAATGAATAATTATCACCATTTTAAAAAAACGAGAATAATTGTCATTCTTATAGTTAAAAAGGTACTAGTTATTCACAAACAATCCATTAAATTTATTCAGTTAAAAAACAATGATCCAAACATTATTAATGACATAGTAAAATTACTAAACTAAAATTCAAGAGCTAAATAAAGTAAAAAATAAAATTAAAAATTGATTCACACGTAATGAACACTATAATCAATACTCAAATAAAAATTGAAATGATTTTTCATATGAAAAATAAAAGTCAAATAAAGGTCAATTGTAAGAACTTTTACTTGCAAAAATTCAAAACTAATAAAATTAAGGTCTTCTTAATATAATAAAAAAGACAAATAATTAAAATAAAAAATTATAGGGTGGGCACAAATAAAAAAATATGAATATTTGTAGAATATATAAATGTAAGTATACATATAATATTTTTTAAAAAAAATTGAGGGTGGGCCCGTGCCCACTGATTGTTCGTTTTACCTTACCTCCGTTAACCCTTAAATACTATCCCTTAGACTATGCAATGTATGAGTGAAGGGGAGGATTTCTCTCCATTGGGATAGTGTCAAAAGAAAGGGCAAGGAGGAAGGGAAATGGAATGATGTAAATATGAGATGTAAATGCACAAAAATGCTCCCCAATCGCAAGGAGACTTTCGTGGGTCGTGTTTTACTTGGAGGTATTCCAAGGTCGATTCCACGGGGAAGGAAGTAAACCAATGTAAAAGTAATTTGATAAAAATGAAAGTGTAAAAATCTTTGTGATTGAAAGTTATTTGGTGGAGTGTATATCAATGAGAATGTAGAGAGAAAAAAAATGTTGGCAAACCCAAGAGGTCACTCCGATGGGGATACCAACTTAACTCAAAATCCTCCTCCAATAGAGCATCAAAGAACGATTGATTTGGGGGAAGCTAGGGACAAGATTGGTAAGTATCTAAGCATAAATCGTGGCTATGCCTACGGAATATCAAAGGCTCACCAACTTATCCACTCTCTACCTCATCAAATCGAAACATTGGACTCATAAGAGAGGGAGGAGAATGAGTTGGAGTGGTATACCCAAATAGAGGTTTTCCTTTGGATTTGCCAGCCTAATGATTTAGTTACTCATGCTTGAATTGAAATGAACAATATAATGAAAGTGCATGATGAACTATGAAGACTTAGAGTAACTAAGTGCAAGGAATTAAAGACTAAGAGTGAAAGCATTTGAAAGCCATTTTACTGCTAAGAAAATGAAAATACTAGGAACATTAATGGTAAGTCTTTAAATGGACATTAAACCAACAAGAAACATGAAGGAAATCAACATTAATGACATTCAATGAAGTTCTAAGGATCCTTACAATAGATTACACGGCAAAGTCATGAAGAAAATGCAGAAAAATTAATTTATCTCTCTAAAAACATTGTTCATTGTCTTCTACCTTGGAGCTCTTCTCTCTTTTTCTCTACTATCCAATAATGCTAAACTCTTTGGTTCTCTTGGCTTCAAAACGTCCCTCTCTAGCTTTGGGGAGGCCTAGGGTGTCTCTTCCATCCAGGGGTTGCAGAGAGCATGGCTTGAATAGGGGTGTGCAGAGCTTGTCTGCACATCCAGCTCCTTCCTCTTTCTCTCTCTCTCTTCATTGATGAGCCAAGCTTCAAAACATCCAATCCATGGTGTGAACAAGGTGAATAATGTTGTAGGCGTGTCAGGGGAGTAGGAGAGAGTTGATGGTGGGATCCGCAAAGTGACAGAGCTCTTGTTGTAGAGATTCTGGAGAAGAAATCGACATACCGTACCGGTACAGTGTACCGGTACCTGGAACTCCAGTAGCCTTTGCGTACC
The DNA here is from genome assembly GCA_023539305.1 of Ilex asprella. Taxonomy (NCBI): domain Eukaryota; kingdom Viridiplantae; phylum Streptophyta; class Magnoliopsida; order Aquifoliales; family Aquifoliaceae; genus Ilex; species Ilex asprella. The sequence goes on along the minus strand of CM042201.1, from coordinate 112,811 downwards.
GGTACAGTATCTGCTGTTTTTACTGTTTCTGCTGCATCCGCCACCATTAAGCTATCCAATTCTCATTCTTTCATCCCCTTATTTGTCCATCCTTGTTGAAATGCTAAAGAGGGTCTTGTTTACCACCTTTTAACCGCAAAAACAAAATATTATCATTAATAACTCGACATATATAAGTTCCCGCATTAGCCTCATAAAAACAGTTAATTTACGAATGGTTAGCACCTATAAGTAAGCAATATTTTGTGCTAATTACACCCCCTAACTTAAGTTTTGCTAGTCCCTAGCAAACACATTATTTATAGCACAACACAAAACATCATTATGCATACTCATTCCATTCAACATCCATTCATCCAACAATTTAAAAGTAAAAATCATAATACAATTCACAACATAAACACAAGCACAATTTATCAAACTGTGGTTTTCCATAAATATGTCATTGAATTGGAGTACATAGAGTAGGACATCAAAAACAAAGAAAATAGCCTACACTCTTTTCCAACATCCCCCCCAGTTCAACAAGACATAAAAAGAAAAACTAAACACAATCCTATTCTTCATCACCCTCCTCCTCCTCCTCCTCATCATCATCATCATTCTCTTCATCATCATCCTCATCATCATCTGGCCTTGATGTAGAAGGACCAGCAGCAGAAGTGCCACCCATAAGAGTAGGGGATCCACTAGGGATGGGCCTCCGTGGGAAAGTATGCATGTAAAACTCTTTCATCATGTCCATCATTCCCTACATTGAACCCTCCAATGCGTCAAGGCGTTGGTCTGTTGAACGCCTTGACATCAATGTGAATGGCCTAGTGGGAGCAGTCGACAACATATCATCCAAATCAACCTCCATTTGAGCTCCCTCTACTCGACTCATGACCTTCCTTTTCTTGCTGCTGGTTTTACCTATAGCTCTAGTCTCGGGAGGGGTGATCTTATCAAAAGCATAACCCTTGACCTTAAAGTGCTTGCACATCCGGGTCACCAGACTCCCATATGGCAAGTTGGTCATTGGCTTTACGGTTGCAGCAAAATCTTTCATCACCTCCCAAATGATCAACACAAAATTAATTGTTTTCCCCGACACCACCGCATCCAAAAGAGCTAACTTCTCCATATTTGGCTTCTTTTCTGCGGCCCTTGGGAGAAGGTTATAGTGGAGAAGCTTGTTCAACAACCCATACACATGCTTCAATCCCCCACTATGCACCGTTCCCCTAAAAGATGACAGATCCTCATTCATCAAAGCCACAAACTTGGCCTTGGTATTCGGCTTGTCCACATTATGAGGGTAAACATGTGAAAAGGGTGGTGGTCTCTAATAATCTCCAAGAAGGGTAGCAATGACATCCGGGGTGACCTCAAACACCATATCCCGCATGTTTGCTCTCAAAGTCTCCCCATGTTGCACTGTCACCACCTTGAGTGACTGGTAGAATTCTTTGCACAGGGCTAGGTTATACCCCTCTACAGGTTCAAAACAGAACCGCATCCCGTGTTGTTCAATGATTTTCACCACCTCATGTCGTGGGGTGAGTGAAATGAAATCCAAATAGCGCTCACAGGTGACACCCTTGTCCCCAATAAATTGGAGACGTGTCGTTATCCTCGCCCTCTTCCTTTGCTTCTCGGTATCCATGCTTGGTCCCTCACCACTCCTCTTGCGGCTACTCGGCTCAGCTGGTGGAGGAGACCTGGACCCCGCTCGTTTGCTGCGGGCCATGGAATGCAACAGTGCCCACACCGCGAGGAACGCGAAGACAAGCCATAATCGACCCTCAACGGAGACTATTGGCTCAAGCACAACTCCCATTTGACGGGCCATGTGAGATTGTTTGGAGAGAAAAGAGGGATTTAGGGGATTTGGGGAATTCGGCTGGAAGGGTTTCAGCGAGGGGAGCCCTAGAAGTTGGCAGGAAGAGGGAAATGATCTAGAGTTTCAAGGAGGGAAGAAGAGGGAGAAAATTTTGGGTGATTTTGAGTGAGGGAGAGGGAGAGCTAGGACAGAGTGTCTAGGTGGGAAATGAAGAGTATCAAGAGATTTAAAATAAAAAGCCATAATTTTTTTTCTCGGTTTAGCAGACCATACCAGTACAGCGTACCGGTACCTCGAACCCCAGTAGCCTTTGGGTACCGGTACACTGTACCGGTACAGTATCTGCTGTTTTTGGCTGCAAAATTCATGCTGAGTTCTTCTCACCACACCATTTCAACTAAGGACCTCCCTAAACACTTTTACACACTCCTAATGACCATTACTCCATTCCAACAATGTACTCCTTTTGAAATCCACAATTCGAACCATCATGCCCAAATTAATGTTGAAATTGCACAGTGATTTAAACCCTTGATACAATTAACCTACATGGAATGAATTTCTATTTTCAACTTATCAAAAAGAACATCCAAAATACACATCATAAAATTCATCATCGAGACATTCTTAAGTCATGTCAAATATCAAAAACTTGAGTCATATTCCCCCATTCCGGAAGGATGAGTTATTTGACACATTTCTCATATAACTGAACTAAGCATCCATGAGAAAAACCATAGTCTCCAATACTAGTCTAAAGTATGCATGTACACATTAATTTCCAACCGAATTGTGTGTGAATGAAACACATAATTTGAGTATTTACACAATAGGATTCACATTCACATAGCTTAAACAAATTCAACTTCAATGCAAAACTCACAAAGGGGCACTCTTAATCAAAGAACACTCCCAAGTTATCCTGGTATGTGCTCCATGTGTACATGTGACATAGAATCTTGTTTTCAAAATGAAGTGATCACATGTAATCCCAAAAATGAAGTACATATATGAAAGTGAATCGACCTTGGCATAGTCTCATGAATAGAATGCTCATGCACTGAATAGTAAACATAACTCGTCATTTTCTTTGAACATATGCACCCCCATGCTTCCCTAGATCACTTAGGACTTTAACGGTTGTAACGGGGCCTTGGGGTGATTTCTAGGTAAAAGAAATGACGGAATTAAGGTAACAAAGAGGGTTGTTCTGAGTGAGAGACTTTTATTTCAAAAAAACACTTCTCTTTTCATGGGATTTTGATTCTCATATCATGACCACTCCCTTGTCTATTTTCTTTCTTTTCCTTGAAATTTCCCTTTTCTTTTTCTCTTTCGCCCAATCCTTTCCTTTTCTTGTATTTTTCCTTCTTATATGTTTGACTCATTGAGTTTCAACCTCATTCATCCATTTTGTTTACAGTTTCACACCATTGTTCCTTCTTTTGCAATTTCTCACATCTGCTTTAGGAACAACCAAGGTAAGGTAGATATTTCTTCTTTTCATTGACTTGGTTAAATGTATGGCATAGAAACAAATTCAATTTAGGCTCAATCATGGCACTAGGGATAAAATTTGCACAAGAAAAAAAGGGCAAAGGCTTAACATATTCAAAGATGGCCTAAGATCACTTCCAGGTCCGCATGGGGTGGCATTATATGATCATGATAAATCAGTCCACTATCCAAAAATACCGAACCAAAACAAGTATAATGAGACTATTGAACAAATTTGACGTTGAAAAATAGTTCTTTGAGTAATTGTGATATCCCTCAGAAAAGGATTTGGCCCTAAAGCTCTCATGGATCTAAATTCATCTCCGCTACTTATGTCAAGCTTAAAACATGAATCCAATCCGTAAATCACAGAAATTATACATTTAAGAGTCACATACAGATGAGTTTGAAAATCAATACATAAATGATACTCATGCATAGGATCAACTTCCATAGGATGCTCATGTGCACAAAGTTCACAACAATGATCAACATGTCATTCAACACACAACTTCTTCATGACGGAATACAGATCAACTTTAGATATTTATCATCAAAAATTTTTAAATTTTTTACAATTTTCACATCTTTTTCAATAATGCAAACAACAAACAAAATTTTATAACAACTTTGGTGTATCATACAAATGGTGCACCTCACCCCCCAGCTAGAATCATGCATTGCCCTCAATGCAACAAAAAGATACAATATGCAATGAAGGACAGTAAAAGACGAGAAGGGTAAGAGAACACCTTGCATTTGAGCTTTTGACAAAAGCACCAAGATCTGGATCCAAAAGAAACAATGCTATACAACCATGGAAAGTAAGTAGCATGAAATAAAAATGACATAAATAAATAACATAAATTGTTCATTAGAAAAGGTAAAAACTAGCTAATCCTCCACAACCTCCGGATACACCGGGTCGATTAAATCTTCCTGTACCCCCTGTTCTTTGAAACTCTCAAAGAATGGCTTGAGTCTTTGGCCATTGACCTTGAATGTTTGGCCATCTTTGGGGTTTGTGATTTCTATCGCTCTGTTGGGGTAGGCCATCCCTTGACAAGATAGAGGCCATCCCAGTAGGATCTTAACTTTCCTTGGAAAATGGAAAGCCGAGAATTATATAATAGCACTTTTTGCCTGAGCTCAAACGACTTCCTTGTGATGGAATTGTCATGAAAAAATTTAGCACGTTCCTTGGAGATTTTAGAGCTCTCATATGCATCTCTTCGGATCTCATCCAATTCATTCATTTCTAATTTTCTCCGCTCCCCAGCCATTCTCATGTTAAAATTTAAGGTCTTTATGACCCAGTAGGCCTTATGCTCTATTTCAACTGGCAGATGACAAGATTTTTCATAAACTAGCCAGTAGGGAGACATGCCTAAAACAGTTTTATAGGCAGTACGGTATGCCCATAAGGCATCAGTCAACCTTTCTGACCAATCCTTCCTGTTTGGGTTAACCGTTTTTTCTAAAATATTTTTAATCTCCATGTTGGCTAATTCAGCTTGGTCATTGGTTTGTGGGTGGTAAGCAGTAGACACTTTGTGTGTAACGCCATATTTAAACATTAATTATGCAAATGGCATGTTACAAAAATGAGAACCACCATCACTAATCATCATACGAGGCATCCCAAACCTCGAGAAAATATTTTCTTTGAGGAACTTGACTATGACCCGATGGTCATTAGTCTTGGTTGGGATAGCCTCTACCCATTTGGACACGTAGTCCACTGCCAGAAGAATATACATGTAGCCAAAAGACAATGGGGAATGGACCCATGAAATCTATGCCCCAACAGTCAAATATTTCAATGACAAGCATGGGATACAGGGGCATCATATTTCGACGGATTACATTACCCAATCGTTGGCATCTGTCGCAAGCCTTGCAATATGAAATACAGTCCTTAATAAGAGAGGGCTAGTAGAAACCTGACTGAAGAATTTTGGCTGAGGTTTTCTTTGCCGAGAAATATTCACCACAGGCTTGAGAATAACAGAATGCAAGGACGTGTCGCTGCTCATTTTCAGGCATGCATCTCCTCATGATCTGGTCTGGAAAATACATGAACAGGTACGGATTGTCGAAGTAAAAATACTTCACGTCTGCCATAAATAACCTTTTATCTTCAGGGCTCTACTGTGGCGATATTTGTCATGTTACAAGATAATTACAAATTTCAGCATACGAAGGACAAACAGAATGAATTGACAGTAAATGCTCATCAAGAAAAGAATCAGGGATGGGAATGTGCTCATCGGCCTTTTGCACCACCAATCGAGATAAATGGTCTGCCACCACGTTCTTCACTCCTTTCTTGTCTTTGATTATAAGATTAAATTTTTGAAATAGGAGGATCCACCGGATAAGTCTTCGTTTGGCATCCTGCTTAGACAATAGATACTTCAAAGTATAATGATCAGTAAAAACAACTATCGGCGAACCAATGATGTAAGACCGGAATTTATCTAATGCAAATACTACAGCTAGCAGCTCTTTTTCAGTGGTGGTATAATTCATTTGAGCTTCATTAAGAGTTTTGCTAGCATAGTAAATTACATATGTTCTATTCTCCTCCCTTTGACCTAGCACTGCACCGACCGCGTAATCACTCGCGTCGCACATAAGCTTGAAAGGTAAATCCCACTTGGGTGGTCACATAATTGGAGGTGTAACAAGCATACTTTTGAGATTTGAAAAAGATGCCTCGCAACTATCCGACCATTCAAATGGGACATCTTTAGACAAGAAATTGGTCAAAGGTCGGACCAATGCACTAAAATTTTTAATGAAACGACGATAAAAACCTGCATGGCCCAGAAACGACCTGATATCCTTGACTACTTTCGGCGCAGAAAGGTTGGAGATAGCCTCCACCTTTGATTTGTCAACTTCTATTTCTTTTGCCGAAATGATGTGCCCGAGACAATTCCTTGTGTCACCATGAAGTGACATTTCTCCCAATTCAAAACCAGACTCTTCTCTTCACATCTCTCCAAAACTTTCTCTAAATTTTCCAAGCACTCGTTGAAAGAATCCCCAAAGACTGAGAAGTCATCCATGAATACCTCAAAAATCTTCTCCACCATGTCACTAAAGATCCCCATCATGCAACGTTGAAAAGTTCCGGGGGCATTACATAGCCCAAAAGGCATGCGATGATACGTAAAGGTACCGTAGGGACAAGTGAAGGTGGTTTTCTCCTGGTCTTCCAAGACAATCTCTATCTGATTGTAGCCGGAGTATCCATCCAAAAAGCAATAGAAAAGATGCCCCGCTACTCGTTCTAGCACTTGATCAAGGAACGGGATTGGAAAGTGGTCTTTTCTTGTACACAAGTTCAGCTTCCGGTAATCAATACAAACTCTCCACCATGTGATCACCCTTGTTGGGATAATCTCGTTCTCCTCATTCTCTACAACAGTGACACCCAACTTCTTGGGTACTACTTACGTGGGACTAACCCACTTACTGTCGGCAATTGAAAAAATTATGCCCACGTCAAGTAGTTTCAACACCTCATCCCTCACCACGTCTTTCATAATTGGGTTCAACCTCCTTTGTGGCTGGCGGGACGGTTTTGCATCCTCCTCAAGATAGATCCGGTGTGTGCAAATGGTGGGATTTATCCCCTTGATGTCTGCAATTATTCACCCAATTGCCCCTTTATGTCTCCTCAACACCTCCAAAAGCTCTTCTTCTTGCCTTGCATCCAATGTTGAAATAATCACCACCGAAAATGACTCATCTTTCCCAAGGTATACATACTTCAGATGGGAAGGTAATGGCTTCAATTCCAAGTGAGGTTGTTGTACATCGGATGGAAATATCTTTTTGTCTTTGTGTGGGAGTTTTTCAAATGTAGGGGTCCACTTTTCTGCCCCTTTCAAACTTTCCAAGTCTCTTTGCTCATCGACTTCCTCCGTATCACCCACTTCCCTCTCTCTCAATTTGAAAGTGCTCATTAACTCTATGTGCTCCTCTACCAAAGTGTCAATCCGAAAAATCTCATGTGCCTCCTCCTTATCCCCCGGTTGCTTGCACAAGTTGAACACTTTGAGCTCCATTGTCATATTCCAAAATGCTAGCTTCATAAGACCGTTCCTGCAATTAATCACATCATTAGATGTGGCAAGAAAATGTCTCCCAAGTATTACAGAAATTTGAGATCCAAGGTTTGCCATCGGGTGAGGGTCAAGCACAATAAAATCAACAGGAAAGTAAAATTTATCTAGTTGTACTAAAACATCCTCAACTATTTCTCTTGGTGTTCGAACACTACTGTCCGCCAGTTGAAGCATGATTGGAGTAGACTTCAATTCCTCAAGCTTGAGTTGTTGATAAACGGAGTAGGGAAGGAGGTTGACACTTGCTCCCAAATCATGCAATGCTTGTTCAACCCAGCAATCTCCAATGGTTATGGTATTGGTGGGGTAGCCGGGGTCCTTAAACTTCAGAGGAGTGTTTGTCCTCAAAATTGAGCTTACTTTCTCGGTGAGAAAAGCTCTCTTGTGAACATTGAGCCTCCTTTTTACCGTGTATAAGTCGTTCAAGTTCTTTACACATGATGGAATTTGCTTTATAGCATCAAGGAGTGGGATGTTTATCTTCGCCTGCTTAAATATTTCAAGAATATCAGTATAATAAGCCACCTTGACAGGTGGCTTCAAACGATTAGAAAAAGGAGCAGGGACAGGGGAAACAATCACACTCTCATCAATCACCTTTTCTTTCTCAACCGCCTCACTCTCTTTCTTCTCACTTACCCCTCCCTCATTGGCATCACCCTTAGTCTCTTTTTTCAATGGCAATGTGGCCTTGGGTGAGACCTTTGGCACAATGGTTTTATCAAATTCCTTGCCACTTTGAAGGGTAGTAACTGCCTTGAGTTGCTCACAATTCTCTTGGGTGGGCTCGGCTAGCTCAACCACATGTTGACCCTTGGGATTTTGTTGGGGTTGAGCGGGAAATTTTTCCTTCTCTTGTTGAGACAACCCAATGTGATTGGTGATCTTTGTGACTTGAGCCTAGATATTGTTGTTAAAGGTGGTTTGGTTTTGAATGAAATTGTAAAGTACATCCTCCAAATTTCTCTTATGGGGAGGTTGGTAGGTGGACGGATTTGATGGTCCTTGATTAGAAAAACCTTGTGGAGGAGGATTTTGTGAAAAATTCTACTGTGGTGGAGTTGACTGGTACCCTTGCAGATTTGTCCAAGGGTATTGGGAGCTAGACGCTTGCCCATGACTTGGGTATTGACCTTGTTTGGGAGGCATGGGGGATGAATATTTGGACCCATGGGGAATAGGGTTCTCATTCCTCCAACTAAAGTTGGGGTGGTTGCTCCACCCCGGATTGTAAGTGTTGGAATATGGACCGAATGATTGCCTTGGTTGGTTTAAGGCATGAACTTGTTCCTGATATGCTTCCCCCAGTGTTGGAATGCTTGAAAACTCTGATGTAGAGTGCTCAACATTCTCATAAATAGAACAACCCCCCTAGGTTCTTGACACTTGGGACACCTCCCTTCTTCTATTCGCCTCAAGGTTCTTTACTTTCTTAGACAACTTGAAAATTTGTGAAAGTAGGTCTTCCTGGTCTTTTAGCTCATAAATCCCTCACCCTCTTTGTTGGCCACTTCCCTGAGGCAAAGACCTTGATACGTGAGCTGGGTCAGTGGTATGCCACGACTGAGCATTTTGGGCCAATGTATCAAAATAGTCCAGAGCCTCGTCAGGATCTTTGTTCAAGAATTCCCCATTACACATCATGTCGATGAACTGTCGATGGCCCGGTGTAATTCCTTCATAGAAGAAACTTACCAATTGCCATGGTTCAAAGCCATGGTGTGTAAGGGATTGTAGCAAGTCCTTGTACCTTTCCCAACATTAGTAAAATTGTTCATTGGGATTCTCGAAAAAGTTTTGGATTCGCTTTTTTAGGCTGGTGGTTTTATGCACTTGAAAAAACTTGTTTAAGAAAACAGAGATCATTTGATCCCAAGTAAATATGGTGTGGGATCTCAAGGCTTGAAGCAAAGTCTTTGCCTTACTATGTTGGGAGAAGGGGAACAATTTCATCCTCACAATCTCTTCCAAGTTGTGATTGGGAGTAAATGTTGAAACTATTTCCTCAAAATCCCTGATATGAGAATAGGGCTTCTCATCCTCCAGTCCATTAAATTCGGGAAGTAGATTCAACATCCTTGGTTTTACCAGGGAGAGGTGAGCTTGGACTGGAAGGACAATGCATGATGGTGTGACACTACGAGTCGGTTGAAGGAATTCCCTCATAGACTTCGCCGGGGGATCCATTCGATAATTGTTCCTTTCATTAATGGGAGAGGGATTGTGCACTCGTGGGTTTTGCATTCGAGGTAGTTGCACTCCCTCACCTTGTTGCATATTCAGATTAGGATTCACATTATCGAAATTGTCCCCCGTATCCTCGGGTGGATCTTGGTCAATGTGCAAGTTTGGGTCCATGGGTTGTCTGACTAACCGTTGTAGTTCATCCCTTCCCCACATTCAACAAATTCCCTAAAATTGAACTATACACAAACAAAAAGAAATATATACACGGAAAACGTACCTCAGCCCGTGATGGAGATCATGGGACTTACCTCCGTTGTCCGAAAATTACTTTCTTGATTTGACACTTGCCTTCCTCGGCAACGGCGCCAAAAATGATTGTTCATTTTACCTCACCTCCGTTAACACCTAAATACTATCCCTTAGACGATGCAATGTATGAGTGAAGGGGAGGATTTCTCTCCATTGGGAAAGTGTCAAAAGAAAGGGTGAGGAGGAAGGGAAATGGGATGATGTAAATATGAGATGTAAATGCACAAAAATGCTCTCCAATCACAAGGAGACTTTCGTAGGTCGTGTTTTACTTGGAGGTATTCCAAGGTCGATTCCACGGGGAAGGAAGTAAAGCAATGTGAAAGTGATTTGATAAAAATGAAAGTGTAAAAATCTTTGTGATTGAAAGTTGTTTGGTGGAGTGTATATCAATGAGAATATAGAGAGAAAACAAATGTTGGCAAACCCAAGAGGTCACTCCAGTGGGGAAACCAACTTAACTCAAAATCCTCCTCCGATAGAGCATCAAAGAACGATTGATTCGGGGGAAGCTAGAGACAAGATTGGTGAGTATCTAAGCATAAACCGTGGCTATGCCTACGGAATATCAAAGGCTCACCAACTTATCCACTCTCTAGCCCGTCAAACCGAAACATTGGACTCATAAGAGAGGGAGGAGAATGAGTTGGAGTGGTATACCTAAATGGAGGTTTCCCTTTAGATTTGCCAGCCTAATGATTTAGTTACTCATGCTTGAATTGAAATGAACAATGTAATGAAAGTGCATGATGAACTATGAAGACTTAGAGTAACTAAGTGCAAGGAATTAAAGACTAAGAGTGAAAGCATTTGAAAGCCATTTTACTGCTAAGAAAATGAAAATACTAGGAGCATTAATGGTAAGTCTTTAAATGCACATTAAACCAACAAGAAACATGAAGGAAATCAACATTAATGACATTCAATGAAGTTCTAAGGATCCTTACAATAGATTACAAGGCAAAGTCATGAAGAAAATGCAGGAAAATCAATTTATCTCTCTAAAAACATTGTTCATCGTCTTCTACCTAGGAGCTCTTCTCTTTATTTCTCTACTATCCAATAATGTTGAACTCTTTGGTTCTCTTGGCTCCAAAATGTCCCTCCCTAGCTCTGGGGTGGCCTAGGGTGTCTCTTCCATCTAGGGGTTGCAGAGAGCATGGCCTGAACAAGGGTGTGCAGAGCTTGTCTGCACACCCAACTCCTTCCTCTCTCTCTCTCTCTTCATTGATGAGCCAAGTTTCAAAACATCTAATCCATGGTGTGAACAAGGTGAATAGTGTTGGGGGCGTGTCATGGGAGTAGGAGAGAGTTGATGGTGGGGTCCGCAAAGTGACAGAGCTCCTATTGCAGAGATTCTGGAGAAGAAATCGACACACCATACCGGTACAGCGTACCAGTACCTCGAACTCTAGTAGCCTTTGCGTACCGGTACGGTATTTGCTGTTTTTAGTATTTCTGATGCATCCGCCACCATTAAGCTATCAAATTCTCATTCTTTCATCCCCTAATTTGTCCATCCTTGTTGAAATGCTAAATAGGGTCTTGTTTAACACCTTTTAACTGCAAAAACAAAATATTATCATTAATAACTCGACGTATATAATTTCCCTCATTTGTATCATAAAAACAGTTAATTTGCGGATGGTTAGCACCTATAAGTATGCAATATTTTATGCTAATCACCCACCCTCACCCTTATGTAGCTTTGTCCATGCACAAGGGATTTGGTTTTCACTTGCACCCTTGCATGTTGTTTTTATTCAAAATTTAAACTTAAATAAGGGTTTGGATAAAATTAAAATACCATTATATAATTTTAATTGATTTGAATAATAGACTGATGGTCTCGATAATATTATCAAAGAAATAACTGGATAAGAATTTACTCTCAAAACACGATCTACACACGATATCCCACCAAACAACACAAATTTGACTATATATGATTATTAAAAGGTTAGGTATATGTAAAATAAATGTTAACTCGCTAAGATTTAGGCCCAATATAAGTTTAACACAACACGACTCAATGACATTCTTGCTAGCTGTGTGAATTCCTTGAATAATTTGAGGATTCTATAATTACTTTGAATAGTGAATATTTGTCCTCATTAATAAATTTTATTTTTCAAAAAATATATTAAATCTTAAAAATTTTAAGTAAATTGAATTCAATAATTTGGAAATATCTTCTTTATTCAAAGATAGTTTAAGAATTCCAATTAATTTAGTAAGCAGTGGATAACCCAACTCTTATTTCACAACAACAAAGGATCTATATCAATAAACAACAATATCATGTTGATAAAAAATTCTTATCAAGTTTTCATGTCAAGTGATGTGACACAGTTTTGGCCATTAAATGAGTTGATTCCATTAATATTCAATGACAAGGATTGTGTCATATCACTTGGGATGAAAAACTTGGTAAGCATAACATTACTGATCAATAAATTCAAACTCAACCATTACTTTTCAATAATTCAATTTTCATAACTAATAATTTATAAAATCAAACAATTATAATTAAAATAATTAATGATCAATCATGAAATATTATGATTAATTATAAATTATATTAATATAATTTTAATTTTAAAAATATTAACTTTGTGGTATAATTTTTTCTTTTTTTCCTGCAATCCTACCCCCATTTATTAAGAGCTCCCTGACCTCTGCAAGAAAACGAGACCGTAGCTTCCCAATTTCATGGACGAACCATCAGACCTTATAGCAAACCTCGACCTCTTAGATTTCGATGCCACAACCACCACGACCACCAATGACAACAACCACACGTGGCGGACAATATACACTAGAGGCTGTTACAAACCAATAAACATGAGCCTGTGTGAGACAATTTGGACCGAGCCCATTTCAACATGCACAAGGAGACATGCCCCAAGCTCGCCATGGTACCTGTGCTCCAAAAATGTTTGTCGAACTATGAAATAATAATTGGACGTAGGTTACGTTATGGTGATTTGAGTCTTCTGGATTCTCTATATAATGATGCGATTGAAAAGCCTAATGAACCGATTTGTTCGCTCTTTCTCTTTTTGAGTACAAAGTCTTCTTTATCTTTCATATAGTTGACATAGATTAACACACACTTCATATGGTCCACAAACAGAAAAAAGATAGGGTTTTCCTATTTTGTAGAAACTGGGGTTTTGGAAAATGGGTCAGCGATCAATTTTTTATTGAATAAGGGTGGACTATGGGAAAGTTTTGATTGAATTTAATGGAAATCCGGCCAACTGATTCAAAATTGAAACCTTTCACAAAGTTTCTGTTTAAGTCAATCAGTTAAAACACTCTACTTAAGCACAAATGTGGAAGTGTTGGAATTCTTTTTCAATAATTTTTTCAGAAATAAATGTGCCCAATTCATTTAGTTCTGGAATTCTTTGAAGTTGTGTCAAAAATTATGTGAGTATGTGTTCGGGTTGAGCTTGAATCACGCACAATAGTTGAGACAGTGACACATGGTAGATGGATGCGATTCCCACAACAAGGAACAAGGTTAGAAAGGGCCAGAGGCGTGCTTGACATATCTCCTTAAATGTCTAAGTCAGTTGACATTTGCTGGTTGGGTTAAGAGGATAATGTGCACTATTTGAGCTAGGTTGAACTTGCCTCCCAAAGACCTAATCCTTTGGACTATTTATACCTTGAGAGAAGATGATATGACATTTGATGAGTCACATCAAGCTGCATATTTACTAGACCTAGAGGAGGTCCAAGGTCATTAGGGGTTATACGCCGTAATCACTACCATGCTTGAGGTATCAAGCGTTTAATGAGTTGGCCAAACATTTATGAGATGTGCAACCAGAGGAACTAACATGGGCCTAGGTGGTGTGACGCCCCTAAAATTGAGGGTCCTATGTCAACTCGTTGATCATCCATCAACCCAAGAAAGTAACCGTAAAAGCTGCATAACCTGACACTATGTCATAATGTCCCATTCACTGGGATCAGAAACAACACAGAGTTTGGGCAGAGTCTTCTTTGTACCGAGTACTCCCAAACGTATAACCTGCATACATTTCAATCACTTGACCATTCCCAGGTCCAATATACATCAATTTGTCCTTAATATTACTCCATTTACATCCTTTGAATAAAATGACCTTGGCAAAGTTATTTTAAATTTTTTTAAAAAAATTTAGGGCCTACCATAACTTGTGTACGTGCTACCGGTAGCTGAGCCCTCTACCAACAATCCAATAGTTCAAATTTTTCTGAGTAGCTACCAGTAGCTCGTGTACGTGCTACTGGTAGCTGAGTCCTATGGAATTCCTCTACCAGTAGCTCAAGACTTGCTACCGGTAGATGATCCCAGTTTTCCCCCAACTCAATCCTTTTTCAATTTTACACAAAATGTAGTTCATATGAGTTTGTTTTACAATCCTTTATACAATGTTACATATCCAAAAATATTTACATGATTGTTTTAAAAAAATGTAATATAAAGCCATAACTCGACTTTCTTCACCAACAAGGCCCCAAGTGAGAGTTGTCCACCGACACTTGTCCCGTAATGAAAATGTTGTCTACATAAAGAGCGAGTCATGCTCAATAGGGTATTGTCTAAAGATGCTACTCCCCAACCTAGATGCACATGAAATGCTCACATGCAATTCAACAATCAAACAAACATTCATCCAAGAACATACAACTTCAAGAATGAATGTCATAATGTCATGCCATGTTATGAGGTGAGACTCACGCATACATCGCAACCCGACCCTTCACTGGTTCTCATAACACATGCAATGTCATGTGTATGAATCTGGTCATTTCAAGCCCCCACCATTGATGTTACACATCCAATGACCATTTATAAATCTCAGGTCTTTCTTAGGATGGGTAATTATGGACTTCCACCAACAGGCACCCAGCCAACTTTACATTTATGGACTTCCACCAATAGCTCCACATACGCCGACACACTTTAGGGACTCAATACCAACAGAGTGCATATCCAAATCACCGGATCTTGCACCCATGGGACAATCTAGCCCTTCTTGCTAACCCTGACCCTATTCTCAATGCAAACCCATACGACTAAGTCGAACCTTGACCCAGCTTTCCTGAGCCCATGAATCAACCCACCGAGGATGATATTTGACCAAAACCATGCACAGCCACACCCATGTAACATGCCTACGAATGCGATGCTTACCGTGTATATGCAACATAATGTACAATTGTATTTCATGTCATTATGCAACAAAGATTGCAATTGCAATTACAATACCATGTTCAACATGTCATGAGCACAATATGAACATTACTTCCTCTCAACCAACATTCTTATTTGTCAATTATATCAAAAGCATATAATTACAATCCATATTCTCACCAAGTATGCTATAACATTGTAAATGAAACAAACATACAAAATCAACATAAACATTTATCAAACACCCAAAAGGCAAAAAATAGTGTAACACAATCATGCCCAATTTATCACATTTTTCATGAATTTACCAAATAAGCTAATTCCACACATCCAATTCATGCAAGATTGATTTAGCATAGTTCTATACCCATTTCTCATATTATTACACTGGGAGTACATCGAACAAGAGAATTCATCTCTAAATAAAGCTATTCATTTCATAAGCAACCCTAGGTTGAAAATAAACCTAGCTAGGAGAAGAACCCTACCTCTCAAAGGATAAAAAAAATGGTAGAAGCTTCATCAAAATCCAACTCAAACTTTAGAATTTGATTTCCAAAAATCCCGTTCTTAATACTTAGTAAAATCTACAATTTTTGGTACATAGGCGTAGCTTTCGTCACATAGAACAATTTTTGTTCTTGGCCTGAAGGATTTTGATGAACGAATCACCCTAGATCGCAAGAAGAAGGTCGAGATTTCTTGAGTTTGATCTCTCTTCTTCTTATTCTCTCTCTCTTTATCGGGATGGAAGGTTGAGAAAAGGTGGAAAAATCTGATTTTCCCCCCTTTTATACTTCCCATATACTTGGCTCTCAACGTGCCACACATCTCTCCTTTTATTGACCCGATTTCGTTACGAATCAATTAAATCTCGTCTTGTTTTAAATTCAATATATTTTATTGAACTAACTTAAAATTTTTTTTTTTGTATTTTTTGAATTAAAAATCCGTTCTCGTTTATTTTAATCGCACGACGCCCGATTGCATTGTAAAAAGCAAAAAAAAAAAATGAATGTCTCAGAATTCAACGAAAATTGTCTGGGTAACTAGATTTCATGAGACAAATCCAACGGTGAGGTCCATTTCTTCATTCGAGTTCTTGAAAATTTTGGTTTTTTAATTCTTATCATAGCAACTAATTACTGTTTTACCATTTTTCATAAAAATTCAAAAATTTTCAAGTTTTACATTCTTCATCCCTTAAGAGAAATTTCTTCCTTGAAATTAACACATACATGCACATTCAACCACATGCATATGCAACAATCATATAGTACTTATGACTACAAGAATGCACCTCCATCCTCGAATTAAAATAGATAACTGGCACGTATAATGCCCTCACACTCACATGTCGCCTCCTCCATACCTCGGTTCTACCACAACACCTTCACTAACCTCACAATCTTGCATTGCAAAATCTGTTCGCGACCATCCATGATAGTTCACCCCCAATCCCCTGCATGCGTAGAATTTGGAGTGTACTTTCGAAGCATGGAGACATGGAATACTACGTGAACACCTGATAGATTTTGCAGTAATACCAACCGATAAGAAACTGCACCAAGCCTCTCGAGTACCTCAAAGGGCTCGATAAATCTCAGTGACAACTTCTCTCGATTCTCGAACCTGACCATTCTCCTCTTAGGCATCACCTTCAAGAAGACATGATCTCCAACCTCGAACTATAGAGGTCAGTGTTGTCTATTGGCGTAGCTCTTCTGCCAGCTCTTAGCTGTGAGAAGATGTTTTCATATCAAGTCCAGTTTCTTCGAGGTATCTTTAACCAATTCCAGAACAATAGAGAGTCTCTCTCTAACCTAAATCCAACAAACTAGTGAATGACATAACCTCCCATAAAGTGTCTTATAGAATGCCATTTGTATGCTCGCTTGATAACTGTTGATGTAGGCGAACTCCACTAAGGGTAAGTATTTTTTCCAACTACTCTTAGGGTCAAGGACCCATGCCCGTAGCATGTCCTCTAAAGTATGTATAGTCCTCTCTGACTGACCGTCCGTCTGGGGGTGTAAAGTTATGCTCATCATCAACTGTGTCCCCAGGTCCACTAGAAACTTTCCCAAAAATGGGCTGTGAAGCTGGGATCCCGATCCGATACTATAGATACAGGTACCCCATGTAACTGGACTATCTCTTGTATGTACAACCAACATAATTCCTCTGATGAGAAGGTCATCCACACTGCCAACAAAGTGTGTTGATTGCGTAAAACGCTCCACTATCACCAACACCGCGTCATGCCCACGCAATGTCCATGGAAAACGGGTCACAAAATCCATCGTGACATGTTCCCATTTCTACTCCGCCACCTCCAAAGGCTAGAGTAACCCAACTGGTCTCTGGTGCTCAGCTTTTACTTGCTGACACGTGAGACATTGATTAACAAAGTGTCCAATGTGCCTCTTCATCCCACTCCAATAGTACTAGTGGCGAAGATCATGGTAAATCTTCGTGCCACCTAGATGCACAGTAAAGCGGGAACAATGAAACTCCCTAAGAATCTCCTCTCTCATATCGGTAGACTGGGGAACCACAACCCTTTCCCTGAACCAAAGAATACCATCCGTGTGAATGACCCAGTCCTCGTCACCTTTACCTAACTGTACCCGATCTCTGATAGACGATATCTTCGTTTTCTGTCCGTAGGATTCGATCATCCTGCTCAGTAGGGAAGGCGTAGTCACCAAACTCCCTAAAATGCCATGAAGTCTAACCCTATAGTGTAGCCCGAATTGCCTCACAGTCTTAAGTATCTGTCACTCTTGGGAAGCTATACTAGTCGAGATTCCCTGTGACTTTCAACTAAGTATATCAACCACCACGTTTACCTTACCAGAATGGTAATACAAAGTGAAGTCATAAATCTTCCAAGTACTCTATCCACCTGTGTTGCCTCATATGCAAAGTGAAGATGTACTTCAGACTTTTATGATCTGAAAACACCTCAAACTTTTCTCTATATAGATAGTAGCGCCATGCCTTCAAGCCAAAGACAATGACCGCCAACTCCCTGTCATTTGTGAGGTAGTTCTACTCATGGCTCTTTAACTGTTTAGAACCATAAACTTCCACCCTCCCGAACTACATCTAAACACACCCAAGTCTATCCTTAGAGGCATCACAAGATACTGTATACCTTTGAACCCTTTCCGAAACTACAAGAATAGGAGCTGAAGTAAGTATTCTCTTCAACTCCTGGAATGCCTTTTCATACAAGTCATCCCACTGCAACTTGACCTCCTTCCTGGTTAATCTAGTCATGGGTGTAGCTACTTGGGAGAAGTCCTAAATGAACCTCTGATAATACCCACCAATCCCAAGAAGCTATGTATCTCGAAGACTAATTTTGGCCTCTCCCAACTCATGAATGTCTCAACTTTCTCTGATGGATACACCCAAATTCGACATCACGTGTCCCAAAAAATTTACTTCTGTCAAGTAAAATTCACATTTACTGAACTTGGCGTACAATTAATTGTCCCTCAAGGTCTGAAGAATAACCCTAAAGTGACCTTCATGCTTTTCCGCGAACTTAAAGTAGATCAGGATGTCATAAAAAAAACCATGACAAGCTGATCTAAATAGGGTTGAAACACCCTATGCATGAGATCCATGAATGTCGCCGGGGCATTCGTCAATCCAAAAGGCATAACTGTGAACTCGAAATGTCCATATCGCGTCTTAAACGCTATCTTAGGGATATCTGTCTCCCTAATCCTCAACTAATGGTATCTCGTGCGCAGATCTATCTTGGAGTAAACTAGTGGCCCTCTTAGTTGATCAAACAAGTCATCAACTATTCCAAAGGGTACCTATTCTTGATAGTAACCTGATTCAACTGTCGATAGTCTATACATAGCCGAAGGATCTTATCTTTCTTCTTGGCAAATAATACCCGATTAATGAAACCTTTATCCAAAAATTCTTGTAGCTGGACTTTGAGTTCTTACAACTCTGTAGGTGTCATTCTATGCGGAGTCATAGAAATAGGAGCTGACCCAATCGTGAAGTGTACATCCCAATATGGAGGTAATCTCAGTAACTTGTCTGAAAAAATATTCGCATACTCACAAACCACCTGAGATAGACCCAACTCTTGTTTCACCTCGTCTTCCACGGTAAGGCTTGTTAGCCAACCCATCAACTGTCCATGCCAGCAGGAATCATGAAACTTGAAACAAACACCCTCCAATGTGTAGCCAGTGACCCTCTTTTGATTACAATCAATGAACACTCAGTGTGTTGCTAACTAATCCATCCCCAAGTATGACATCAAACTCAGACATTTTCAAGACCCTAAGGTCCATCGTGAGTAGAATTCCCGAGATCTTTACCTCACAACCCCGATATATTTGATCAATGAATACCCTATCTCCTATGGGAGAACTCATATGCAATAGCTCTTCCAAGGTCTCAACCTCTAAGCCCAAATCTCTTGCACACGATGTAGAAATAAATGAATGTTATCTACTAGAGTCAAACAACATCCTTGCCCATAAGTGAGAGAGTAAGAATGAACCATGTATAACCGATTGATCCACCAGCTCAGTTTGAGTGATGATGGCATAAACTCGTCCTTGGGTCCCCGAAGTCTTGGTCTATAAACTCTGTCCTCGGCTCGGACCTCGACCCATGCCTTGGCCCATCTGGCCTAATAGCGGAGTCCCTGCTCGAGAAGTAGTAGGGCTTGTGTAACATCCTAACTAGTTTCCCTAGCCCATGGTGGGGTAGGGAGGAATGAAATTATTCTATGGATGCCCTATCGATGACTGGGATTGAGATATCCTATAGCTCTGGGATCCCTACCTCTGAGGATAATCCCGCTTTTTATGGCCCGATTGGTGACAATTAAAGCAAGTCCTCTGGCCTGCCTGATAGGTGATCTTGAAATTTTTGCCGCCATTGAAGGATTGACCTTGGCCTTGACCTTGGTAGCCATGACCCTGTCCTTGATACCTTTGTGGGACAGAAGTCTTCTATTTCTTTCTTGTACTAGAAGAAAGGGATTGACCTTCTTCTTCTTATCCTTAGCAACCATCTCCCGGATGTCCCTTGCGTCTTCCACCTCTCTTTCAATGGCCTATGTCTCGACCATTGAATCCAAATCTTGTAGGCGGTAGCCCACAATCTTTCTCTAGCTAGACAACTTCAAGCCATCCTCGAACCTCCTTACTTTGCCCAAGTCTGTGGCTAGATAATCATTGAAAAAATGGGCTAACTTGGTAAACTTAGCCATATATTCCATCACCATCATAGTCCTTTGTTTCAAATCCAAGAATTCCGGAACTTTTGCCTGCCGAATAGTTGACGGGAAGTATTTACCCATGAAGAGTTACTGCTACTGGAACTCTCCTCATGTCATTACCTCTAGATTCTTCGAGGCCTTTTCCCAATCCCACCATAGATGGGCATCTTCTTTAAGAAGGAACGCAGCTAACCTTATCTTAGTGGCACTGGATGTGATCTTCATAGCCTCTAAGATCTTATCCACTTGTTAGAACTAATGGTCGGCCACCATCGGATTTGTCCCTCTCATAAAAGTCAGTGGCTTGTGTGCCTTAAATTTTTGGAGGTTATTAGAGCCCCCTTGACCCATATTAGCTATAGCTTGTGCAAAGGTAGCCTCCATTGTGCATATAGCTTCCATGAAGGCTTGTTAGTCAAAGGCTAGGGATGGTTGATTGTTGTTTTACCCACCTCCTCGACCGTTTCTGTGACGTCCCAAAAACTGCGAGTCCTTTATTAACCATTGACCACCCGTCAACCCGCGAAAATAACCTTGCTTTTCGTACGTCCTGAAATTATGTCAATTATACCCTTTAAACGAGATTATAACCCATATGAGTAACCCATGTTCCATTAATCATTTAATCCAACTGAGGTCCAATGAGCCTCAATATACGTTATCTAATGTCCATTTGTATCATTGAGACTAAAGGAATCAAAGTCCAAAAGTACAACGAAAGAATTTTAAAATTTTTTATTTTTGGAAGGAGTACCGGTACGCGTACCGGTACTGATTGTCTACTGTACAGAATCGTACAAGTACGCATACTGGTACTTTTTATCCAGCTTGGTCCGTTTGGCCTGTTTTTTATTCCTAATCCATCTCAAACCTTTCCAAATCATCGCATATATGTTTAACAACATGCCCAACATAAAACTTGACACGCATAAGTTCTATTACATACGAATTTATTTGATTACATGTTAAAACCAAATGTTCATAATAATTTTACAAAAACCCAAAATAAAACCACATTCTAGCTTTCTTCATTCATAAGGATTGAAATAAGAGTCATCTGTCAATGAATACCCCGCACCTGAAATATTTTTCCCATGAAGGGCGAGTATTGCTCAATAGGGTATCTCCTACAAAGGCTACTCCCCAATCTAAATACATATGAAATGTACACATGCAACATTTAACAACTCATACATTCTAAGCAAGAATATGCATCCAATGTTAGAATTTATCATGTCATGTCATGAAATGAGATAAGACTCACTCATGCATCTTAACTTGAGCCCTTCCCAGCTCTCCAACCCATGCTAGTGCTAATGTGTATTAACCCGTCATCTATGTGGTACATCAAATGATGTTTACCAATCCAAGGTCTTTCATGAGGTGGATATTTATGGACTTACACCAACGACACTGAGCCAACATGGAATTTATGGGCGTCTACCAATGACTCTGCATACACCGACACATTTTTATGGACTAGTTCCAACGGAGTGATTATCCAAATCACTGGGCCTTGCACCCGAGGGATCTTCTATCCCTTCTTGTTAACCTCAACCCTCTTTACCATGTGAACAGTGCAACTCGGCCAAGTCTTCGACCCAGCTTACTCGAGCTCACCCGTCATCCACCAAATGTGGTGTTGATGATAACCATGCACACACACACCCACATGATGCGATGTTCTCGTGCTTATACAATATAATGTCTCATTGCTACAATAATACCATGTTCAATGTGATATGAATGACATATGAACTATTTCAAATCATTTCACAATCCCATGACAAATTATATCGTAGCATATAATCTTCATAGTCTTTCACAGAGTCCATATATCACACGTTCATATCAATGTTTTATTTAGAATCAACATCCAAGCATGTCATCAAAAAATCAAGCAATAACACACTTAATTCCCAAGGTATAATGTAAACACATAGCATGCTCACAATTTACAAAGCTCAAGAAATTATATTCAGCAATTTTTACTTACTCAATTTAAGATAAATTTTATTCTACCCAAATTCAATACCCATTTCACCAAAATCTCGTCAATAGGTAAGTCATATATATTTCTATCAACCTACCCATTTCATAATAACATTCTAGGTTGTAAATAAACCTAAGTAGGAGGGAACCCTACCTCTTGAAGCTTAGAATCAACGTAGGAAGCTTCAAGAATTAGACCCAAGCTCTAATCTAAGCTTTTCCAAAATTTTGGTTTACAAACCTTTGGTGAAAGCCTTCATTTTTGGTATGGATGCGTAGCCTTCGTCGAGGAGACCGACTTTTGTTCTTAGCCAGAGTAGATTCGAGCTCCGAAGGGGCGTAGATTGTAGAGAGAAGGTGGAGAATCCAAGCCATTTCCCTCTCTTCATTCTATCATGTGAATCGATTGAAGAAATGGGGAGAAATTTGATTTTCTCCCCTATTTATATTTTTCAATGGCTTGCTCCACAACGCGCCACACGTCCCTCTTTTCCCGTGTCTGTTTTCGTCCCAAAACGATTAAATTTGCTCTACCTCAAGTTCAAAATATTTTTATTTTAAATTGCCTACATTTACTTCTCCAAAATTTAAAATTTTACTAAAAAATTCGTTTTTGGGTCACCCGAGGCCCGACCGCCTTGTAAAATGCGAAAAATCTAACTATCTCAAAATTCAATGAAATTTGACCGAATAACTAGATTTCGCGAGACGAATCTAACGGTGAGATCTGTTTTTTTATTTGAACTTTAGAAAAATTTCAGGTCTACAACCCATATCATAGTGGCAATTTATCATTTTACATTTTATTGATAAAACTTCAAATTTATCCGGGTTTTACAGTTTCGATGACCTCTTCCTCTATTTGCCATATACAGACATGTCAAATAGCAATAGAACACGAACTTAGTATCCCAAGGTAGGGATAAAAGTCAAAACATTGAGATTTCGCTCCTTATCTCACTAGTAGATCATGTGCCACCCGCCAGTAGACATCTACACCATGAATTGTCATGTTCCTTCTCTTTCCTACCCCCAGGGTTATGTTCTTCAGCCCTTGTGTATTGATTAACCCTAATTAGTGTATAATTTTTTAAAAAATAAGTAATCAAATTGGTAAAATAAACTCCTTAAAACTTATTAATTAAATACAATTAAAGTTTTGTGTGTAAATTAGGGTATTACCAATTTTATGTTTGTAATTACTGGATCAAATGCAGAAATACTAAAAATACAAGAAAATTTTGCAAAGCTTGAAACTACAAAGGACCAAAGTGCAAATAAAGAAACTTGGACCAATCAGGAGGTGACACATGGACCAATCAGGAGGGGACATTTGATACACTCAGAGCCAGACACATGGGAGTCCAAGGAGGCGACACCTAGCTCCACTACAAGTCACCACCATTTCGAAATGGTGGTGAAGGGGTCTTAACCCCCCTTGGCCATGCACCTTCCCCCTCTATAAATAGGGGGCCTTTCTTCCTTCTACATTCATTCCATTCCAAGAGCTTTCACCTCTCCCTCCAAAATACCAACTGGCCCTCCAAGCTTCAAAGAGAGAAATCATTAGAGAAAGAAAGAGAGAAAAAAGCAAGAGAAAACTAGTGTGTGTGATACCTTCTTCTATATTTATACATTTTTGTTGTAATTTTTCTAATAGGATAATTGAACTACCGCCACTTTTGTGTCTTGAATGACAATAAAAGTATTTATGTTTCAATTTTCCTTGTGAAAGAAGTTGTATTTTAATTTCTGTTGTGATGAATACTATCCGCACTCCTTGCTTGTATGTAGCAATAAAGCGTGAGTAGTCGTTTATATTCTTCCAAATAGGGTAAACATATGTATAATATTAGTTAGATTATGGAAATACCGATGTTTATTTATATGTTTATTTATATATGTATTATATGCTTAATGCATGATATAGTGATTTACGTAATTTTGGTGCTGTGCTTGAAATTATGTCTGTAACATCCCAAATACCCTCTTGGACGGCATTACATTCTAAAGACCATTTACAATCATGAGAGCAACTACATAACTTCATATCCAAAAGGAATTTACTTCATCATTCAAGCATATACAATAACATCCAAAAGAATATGCCCAACAATGG
Organism: Ilex asprella; assembly: GCA_023539305.1. Lineage (NCBI taxonomy): Eukaryota > Viridiplantae > Streptophyta > Magnoliopsida > Aquifoliales > Aquifoliaceae > Ilex > Ilex asprella. The sequence goes on along the minus strand of CM042201.1, from coordinate 88,280 downwards.
CATTTACATCTCCAAAAGAATATCAAAGTAAATCTTGCAGCGGAATACAAAATAAACTAGACTTCTCAGTGTACAAAAGAGTATCATAGTCTAGTGCAAAAGAAAAGGGGTTGCTATATACGTCCACCTCGGGATCCACACTCCCATCAATTGGAGTCTCCCACTGGGCGGCCTCCTCGGCTCCTAACTCCTCCTCAAGTATATAATCTGAAAAAGGTTAGTAGTAGGGGGTGAGCACGAAGCTCTGTAGAAAATTTCTCCCAAACCCAAACAAGGTTTAGAAAACATTTAAAATTCGGTCGGTCTCATTTCGCAAATATCATATATAACTTTTTGAAGGAAAACTGGACATTTAAATAGATCTCAAGTTTAATCGGTAGCAATAATCAACGGAAAATAATAAAATAAATTTCGCAACAATAACCATTTTCAACTTTAAGTCATTTAAGAAGGGCGTCTTCCGATGCATTGTCCCATACCAATGCACAGGCAAGAATGACCCACTCACAATCTCATGTATATTGGTTCATCCCCGTACTATGTATGTTGATTGCTTCTCATGAATCTACCCAATGATTATACCTTGTCCACCAAACACATTCACAATCACAATCACAAGCACTTTAAAAAAGGGCGTCTACCATCCCAATGGCAGTGACGAGTCCCTTCCTAGGAAAAGTATATTATCCCTCGTTCGAACTCCAGTGAACGATAGTGGTTTCATTACCAAATGACAACCCACTATAAGTGCTAGGAAACCATCTCACCCCACACTGGGATAGATTAACCTCTAATACTCTATGACATCTCTCGAAGGCAATCCAAGTCCATCACAACAACCATACAAATGAGGAAACCAAAATATACTCAACTCACAACCATTTCAAGGAATTACCAAATTCCACAATTCCTCATGTAATATACCATAGAATAATTAAGGAACAATGCACAAGAGATCATCGTGACATCATTTTTGTATATAATATCAAACACTAAGTTTTTGAAAGTGAAAACTGATTAGCACACAATTTAGATAAGGAAGCAGAACGGTACCGGTACCGAGTACCGGTACCCAAAACATTCTGGAATCGGGGTACCAGTACACGGTACCAGTACTATATAGAGGAAAATCTATTTTTCTTAAAACCAAGGTTGGAAAACAAAAAAGAGTAGTTACCCAACCATCAAAATGTTCAAAACATGGCATTTAATGCAAGGATATCAATAATCATGCATTTCATATCATATATATAGGAGTAAGAATGAAAAACATACATGGATAATATGCTAGCCTCAATGTAAGTGAATGGAAGAAAATTCCCTACCTCAATGCTCAAGAGCTTTAGCCAAATACCCAAGCTTCAAAGACTCATTTCCTCTCCTTTCTTTCCCCCTTAGACTCCTCCTTGGGTTCCAAATGTATGGGTGAGAGGGTATGAAAGAGTGTAATGAAAGGTTAGGGGAAGGGTGTTCTTGAAACCTAGGGTTTGATCTTCTAATTTGGTTGTAAATCTCTTGATGGGTGTGTTCTTGATCCTCCTCTCTTTCTCTCTTAAGCTTTCAAGGGTTTGGAATGTTGTATGGACGGCTAAGGAGGCGGCCTAAAGTATTTATAGGCCCAAAATGTGACCTAGATCGCGATCCTGAATTATCGGGTGTACCGGTACATGATACCGGTACCATATGGTACCGGTACCCAAAACCTACTAGAATTGGGGTACCGGTACTCGGTACCAGTACGCTTCAGCGGACAGATTTTTTCTCCAGCTTCCAAGGCAGTTGCGACCTATTTTGAGGTCGAATTGAAAAATTTTCATTAGCCACACTTTTGTAGCCCTAGATGTCTTCTATCTACTGTCAAATTTTCAGATCAATTGGACATAAGGATAAAACGTTATGGCCAAAATACTAAGAGGTGTCCAAAATATTTTCTACCCCAAATTTACGCAAAGTGTGTTTTTATTCCGGAGTACTTCCAAGCTTCCAATGCACCTCATATTACCTCTCCCAAATATTTATTTCTAATGTTTCAACCTATGTGATTCATTTTTACATCATTATATATAAAAGAACTTCTAAACTAGTACATTACTATATTACTATACACATGTGGGGTATTATAATGCCATCAGTGTATCATAAGACCCCCCAGTTAAAGATCTACGATATTCCTACCGGTATGGCTTGTCCTCGACCAGAACGCTTAGGATTTTATACTAATGTGTGGTACAAAATTTAAATTATCCTCACGGGTTATTAGGATTGTTTAACTAGTATATAATTATATTGTCAGTCTAACAACCACAACGTTCCTACAGGTATGACTTGTCCTCCACCAGTTCACTGAGGATGTTTAACTGGCATATATATCATAGATGACCTGTTGGGTAATTCAAGTATGCCTCATGAATTGGCTCTGCCTTCTGGTTCACTTGAATTAGTTAATTGACATATCTATAACCAGTTTTCCTAAGAAGTTGCTGTGTTATGCTATATTACCACCAGTTAACCTAAGAAGTGGATGTGTTATGGTTTATTATATATGCACTTACAATCATGAGATCAAGTGAATAAATCAAGTATTCCTCATGAATGGCTTGTTCTTCTGGTTTGCTTGTGTTAATCAATTGACGTGGATATAATCAGCATTCCTAAGAAGTTGCTGAGTTATGATTTACTACCACCAATTAGCTTTAGAAGCGACTGTGTTATGGTTTATATACATCAGATCTGCCGATTGACTGTCCAGCAAAATGGAAGTTAATTGTTGTGAGGTAGCATTTTCAGTAATTAACCAATATGAAGCATATGAATCCCTAAATTGAAGAGTATCTTTTAAATTCATGTCATTAATCTATTTTACTTACGCACTTCATTCTCTCCGCACTTTATTTCTGCATTTTATTTAAATTAAACTAGTTATCAAACTAAGCTCACACCGCAAGCTATCAAACAATACACTATTTCAAACAACTTTACTGTTTTTATTTATTTTATTGTCTAAATTACTAAAAAATCTTCGTGGGATCGATACTTGGACTTAAAACAAAGAAAACTACAATTTGACCACTTATACTTGGGTGTATAATATAATATAATTTAGACACACTAAAAAAGTGCGAATCATGTATCCTTTCCATGTATATTTCTCATGCATATTATTCATATAACACATAACATTTTGCATTTGGGGTAAATAACATGTAATGCATAATGGATGCAATGACCTAGACCCATGCCTCGCAAGCCCTAGGTAAATCGAGAACCTAGGCTCTGATACCAAGCTGTGGTGCCCCTAAAACCTGCGGTCCTTTGTCAACTTGTCGAACACCCATCAACCTACGGAAGTATCCGAGAATGTCGTATAACCCAACACCACATCATAACATCCCCTTCACCAGGATCATAAATAACACAAAGTCTGGGTATAGTCTCCCCTGTACCGGGCACTCTTAAATGCATAACCTGTATATATTTCAATCACTTGACCATTCCAAAGTCCAATATACATCAATTTGTCCTTCATATTACTCCATTTACATCCTTGGAACAAAAAGACTCAAGGCCCGAAGGCTTGGCAAAGTTATTTTAAAAGTTTGGAGGAGTGATTGATGGTTTACCTTACCTTCGTTAACCCCTAATTACTATCCCTTAGACTATGCAATATATGGATGAAGGGAAAGATATCTCTCCCTTGGGATAGTGTCAAAAGAAAGGCCAAGGAGAAAGGGAAATGGGATGATGTAAATATGAGATGTATATGCAAAAAAATGCTCCACAATCGCAAGGGCACTTCCGTGGGTCGTGTTTTACTTGGTGGTATTCCAAGGTCAATTCCACGAGGAAGGAAGTAAACCAATGTGAAAGTGATTTGGTGAAAATGAAAGTGTAAAATCTTTGTGGTTGAAAGTTGTTTGGTGAAGTGTGTATTAATGAGAATGTAATGAGAGAACAAATGTTGGCAAACCCAAGAGGTCACTCCATTGGGGATACTATCTCAACTCCAAACCGTCCTCCGATAGAGCATGAATAAACGATTGATTCGCGGGAAGCTAGGGATAAAATTGGTGAGGATCTAAGCATAATCCGTGACTAATTCTACGGAATATCAAAGACTCACCAAATCATCCACTCTCAACCCGGTCAAACCAAACCATGAAACTCATAAGGGAGGGAGGGGAATGAGTTGGAATGGTATACCCAAGTGGAGGTTTCCCTTGGATTTACCAACTTAATGATTTAGCTACTCATGCTTGAAATGAAACCAATAATGTAATGAGAGTGCATGAGAAACTGTGAACATTTAGGGTAACTAAGTGCAAGAAATTAAAGGCTAAAAGTGAAAACATTTCAAACCCATTTTACCGCTAAGAAAAATGAAAGACTTGGAGTATTAATGGTGAATCTTTACATGAGCATTAAACCAACAAGAAACTTGAAGGAAAATGACATTAATAATATTCAATGAAGTTCTAAAGATCCTTACTAGAAATTACACGGCAACGTAATGAAGAAAATGCAGAAAAAATAGTTTATCTCTCTAACAGCACTATTCATCGTCTCCTACCCAACTCTTGTTTCTATATCTCTCTCCCTCCTCAATAATGCTGAACTCCCTTTTCTTTCCCTCCACAAGAAATTACACGGCAATGTAATGAAGAAAATGCAGAAAAATCAGTTTATCTCTCTAACAACACTATTCATCGTCTCCTACCCAACTCCTGTTTCTATATCTCTCTCCCTCCTCAATAATGCTGAACTCCCTTTTCTTTCCCTCCAAAACGTCCTCTGCAGGTCTGGGGTAGCTTGGGAAATCCCTTCCATCCATAGGTAGCAAGTGGCATTGGTTGGACAGGGGTGTGCAGAGCTTGTCTGCAGACCTTGCTTCTTCCTCTATTTCTCTTCATTTATCACCCAAGCTCCAAACATCCAATCCATGGTGTGAAAGAGATGAATAGTATTGTGGGTGTGTCAAGGGAGCAGGGGGAGCTGATGGTGGGGTCCGCAAAGCAACAGAGCCTCAACAATAGAGATTTTTGGGAAAAATTCGACATACAGTACCAGTACCTCAAACTCCAGTAGCCTTTGCATACCGGTACGGTGTCTGCTGTTTCTGCTGTTTTAGCAACCTTTGAGCATTCCAATTTTCATTCTTTCATCCCCTTTTGTATCACTCCTTGTTGAAGTGACATAGGGAGTCTTGTTTAACACCTTTTAACTACAAATTCAAAATGTCATCATTAATAACTCGACATATATAACTTCTATCAAAAGCATCCTAAAAACCATTAATTAACGGATGGTTAGCACATATAATTATGCAATGTTTTGTGCTAATCACACCCCCAACTTAAATGTTGGTAGTCCCTAGCAAACAAGTTATTTGTTGTATGAAACAAAGCATCATCATGCATACTCAATCCATTCATCCAAACAATTTAAAAGTAAAAATCATAACGCAATTCACAAAATAGACATGAACACAATTTATCAAACCATGGTTTTCCATAAATAAGTCATGAAGCTGGAGTACATAGAGTAGGACAACAAAAACCAACAAAATAGCCTACCCCCTTTCCCAAAAACATTCTACCCAATCCAAAAAGAAAAAAAAAAGAAAACACCAAACACAATCCTATCCTTCATCACCATCATCATCATCTTCCTCAACTGCTCTTGACGTAGAAGGACCAGAAGTAGAAGTGGCACCAACAGAAGCAGGGGATCCAAAGGGGATGGGCCTCCCGGGAAAGGTATGCATGAAGAGCTCTTTCATCATGGCCATCATCCCCTGTATTGATCCCTCCAATGCATCAAGACGTTGGTCCGTTGAACGCATTGGCACAATTGTGAATGGCCTAGTAGGAGCAGTTGGCAGCAGGTCATCAAGGTCAGCCTCCATTTGAGCTCGCTCTACTCCACTCATTGTTTTCCTCTTTTTACTACTGGTTTTCCCAATAGCTCCTGTCTCGGGAGGGGTGATCTTGTCAAAAGTATAACCCTTCACTTTAGAGTGCTTGCACATCCAGGTTACCAGACCCTCGTATGGCAAATTGGTCATTGGCTTCACAGTTGCAGCTAAGTCCTTCATCACCACCCAGATAATCATAACAAAATCAATTGTTTTCACCGACTCAACAACATCAAAAAGGGCTAACTTCTCCATATTTGGCTTCTTTTCTATAGCTCTCGGGAGAAAATTATAATGGAGAAGTTTGTTTAAAAGCCCATACACGTGCTTCAAGCCCCCATTGTGCACAGTTCCCCTAAATTTTGAAGGGTCTTCATACATCAAAGCAACAAACTCAGCCTTGGTCTTCGGTTTGTCCACATTGTGAGGATAGACAGGCGGGAATGGTGATGGTCTCTGATAATCCCCTAGGAGGGTGGCAATGACATCCGGGCTAACCTCAAACACCTTGCCCCGCACACTAGCTCTCAATGTATTCCCATTTTGCACTGTCACCACCCTAAGTGTTTGGTAGAATTCTCTACACAGGGATAGGTTATACCCCACAAGAGGTTCAAACCAAAATTGTATCCCATGTCTTTCGATGATTTTTACCGCCTCATGTCTTGGGGTGAGCGAAATGAAATCAAGATGTCGCTCACATGTAATGCCCTTATCCCCAATAAACTTGAGTCGTGTTGTCGTCCTCGCCCTTTTTCGTTACTCCTCAGGATCCATGCTTGGCCCCTCACCGCTCCTCTTGCGGCTATTGGGCCCAGCGGCAGGAGGAGACTTGGACCCCGCTCTTTTTAATACGGGCCATGGAATGTAACAATGTCCATACAGAAAGAAAAGGGGCCTTGGGTGCTTTTGAGTGAGGGAGAGGGAGAGTTAGGGCTAGAATTTTTAGGTGGGAAATGAAAGTTTATCGATAGATTTAAAATAAAAGCCCTAATTTTTTTTTCTCTGTTCAGCAGATAGTACCGGTACAGCTTACCGGTACGGTACCGTACAGGTACTGCGTAACGGTACTGTACCGGTACTGCGTATCAATACCTCAAATTCTAGTAGCCTTTGCGTACCGGTATACTGTACTGGGGTGTCTATTGTTTTGGCTGCAAAAATTCTGCCGAGCTCTTCTCACCACACCATTTCAATTGAGGACCACCCTAGACACTTTTACCACACTCCTAATGACCATTACTCCATTCCAACAATATACTCCTCTTGAAAACCACAATTCGAACCATTATGCCCAAATTAATGTTGAAATTGCACAGTGATTTAAACCTTTGATACAATCAACCTACATGGAATGGATTTCTATTTTCAACTTATCAAAAGGAACATCCATAATACACATCATAAATTTCATCATCGGGGCATTCTTAAGTCATGTCAAATATCAAAAACTTGAGCCATATTCCTCCATTCCGGAAGCATGAGTTATTTAACACATATCTTATATGACTGAACTAAACATACATGAGCAAAACCATAGTCTCCAACACTAGTCTAAAGTATGCATGTACACATTAATTTCCAACATGTTTGTGTGTGAATTAAGCACATAATTTGAGTATTTACACAATAGGATTCACATTCAAATAGCTAGGCAAACTCAACTTCAATGCAAAACTCACCAAGGGACACTCTTAATCAATGAACACACTCAAGTTATCCTAGTATGCACTCCATGTGTACATGTGACATAGAATCTTGTGTTCAAAATGAAGTGCTCACATGCAATCCCAAAAATGAAGTACATATATGAAAGTGAAGTGGCCTTGGCATAGTCTCATGAATAGAATGCTCATACATTGAATAGTAAACATAACTCATTATTTTCTTTGAACTTATGCACCTCCCATGCTTCTCTAGATGACTTAGGACTTTAACGGTTATAACGGGGCCTTGGGGTGATTTCTAGGTAAAAGAAATGACGAAATTAGGGTAACAAAGAAGGTTGTTCCGAGTGAGAGACCTTTATCTTAGAAAAACACTTCCCTTTTCATGGTATTTCGATTCTCATATCATCACCACTCCCTTTGTCTCTTTTCTTTCTTTTCCTTGACATTTTCCTTTTCTTTTTCTCTTTCACCCATTCTTTTCCTTTTCTTGTATTTTTCATTCTTATATGTTTGACTCATTGAGTTTCAACCTCATTCCTCCCTTTTGTTTACAGTTTTACACCATAGTTCCTTCTTTTACAATCTCTTATATCCGCTTTAGGAACAACCAAAGTAGGGTAGACATTTCTTCTTTTCTTTGGCTTGGACAATTGTATGGCATAGAAACGAATTTTATTAAGCCTCAATCACGACACTAGGGATAAAATTTGCACAAAAGAAAGGCAAAGGCTCGATATATTCAAAAATCAGTGAATATTCAAAAGAAAGGCAATGGCCTAAGATAACTTCCAGGTCAGCATGGGGTGGCATTATATGATCACGACAAATCAGTCCGCTATCCAAATGCACTGAACTAAAATAAGCATAATGAGACTATTGAACAAATTTGACGTTGAAAAATAGTTCTTTGAGTAATTGTAATATCCCTACAAAAAGGTTTTGGCCCTAAAGCTCTCATGAATCCAAACTCATCTCCGCTACTTATGTCAAGCTTAAAACATGAATCCAATCTGTAAATCACCAAAATTACACATTCAAGAGTCACATACAGTTGAGTTTGAAAATAAATACATATGTGATACTCATGCATAGGATCAACTTCCGTAGAATGCTCATGTGTACAAAGTTCACAACAAAGATCAACATGTCCTCCAACACATAACCTTTTCATGAAGGAATACATATGAACTTTTAGATATTTTTCATCAAAAATTTTCACAAATTTCACATCTTTTCAATAATGCAAATAACAATCAAAATTTTTCAACAACCTTGGTGTATCATACAAGTAGTCCACCTCACCCCCCAACTAGAATCATGCATTGTCCTCAATGCAACAAAAAGATATAGTATGAAATGAAAGATAGTAAAAAGATGATTAAGGTAAGAGAACACCTCGCAATTGAGCTTTTGACAACAACATCAAGATCTGGATCTAAGAGAGACCAATCTATAAAACTAAATAAAGTGAGTGACATAAGTAAATAAAAGGAACTGTACACTAGACAGATAAAAATTAGCTAATCCTCCACAACCTCCGGATACACCGGGTCAATTAAATCTTTCTCTACCCTCTGTTCTTCAAAACCCTCAAAGAATGGCTTGAGTCTTTGGCCATTGACTTTGAATGTCTGTCCATCTTTAGGGTTTGTCATATCCACTGCTCCGTTGGGGTATACCACCTTGACAAGATAGGGGCCATCCTAGCGGAATTTTAATTTTACTTGGAAAATGGAGAGGCGAGAATTATACAAGAGCACTTTTTGCCCAGGCTCAAATGACTTCCTTGTGATGGGATTATCATGAAAAAATTTAGCCCGTTCCTTTGAAATTTTGAAACTCTCATATGCATCTCTTCGAATCTCATCCAATTCACTTAATTCCAAATTTCTCTGCTCATCAGCCATTCTCAAGTTAAAGTTCAAGGTTTTTATAGCCCAGTAGGCCTTGTGCTCCATTTCAACCGGCAAATGACAAGCTTTTTCAAAAACTAACTGGTAGGGAGACATGCCTAAAACAGTCTTATAGGCAGTACGGTACTCCCATAAAGCATCGGTCAACCTGTTTGACCAATCCTTCCTGCTTGGGTTAACCAATTTTTTCAAGATATTCTTAATCTCCCTATTCTCTAATTCAGCTTGGCCATTGGTTTGTGGTGGTATGCAGTGGACACTTTGTGTGTAACACCATATTTGGACATTAATGATGCAAATGGCCTGTTACAAAAATGAGATTCACCATCACTAATCATTACACGAGGCATCCCAAACCTCGAGAAAATATTCTCCTTGAGGAACTTGACTACGACCTGGTAGTCATTAGTCTTGGTTGGAATAGCCTCTACCCACTTGGACACGTAGTCCACTACCAGAATAATGTATAGGTAACCAAAAGACAAGGAAAATGGACCCATGAAATCGATGCCCTAACAGTCAAATATTTCGATGACAAACACGGGGAAAAGGGGCATCATATTTCGATGGGTCACACTACCCAATCATTGACATCTATCACATGCCTTACAATATGAAACACAGTCTTTAAAAAGAGAAGGCCAATAGAAACCTGACTGAAGGATTTTTGCTGAAGTTTTCTTTGTCGAGAAATGTCTGCCATAAGCTTGGGAGTGGCAGAATGAAAGGACGTTTTGCTGTTCATTTTCGGGCACGCATCTCTTTATAACTTGGTCTGGGCAATATTTAAACAAATACGGATTGTCCGCCATGAATCGTCTTTTATCTTCCGGGCTCCAATGTGGCAATATTTGTCCTGTTGTAATGTAATTACAGATGTCAGCATACCAAGGACAAATTGAATGAATTGAGAGTAATTGTTCATCAAGAAAAGAGTTGGGAATGGGAATATGCTCATTAGTCTCTTTTACCACTAATCGAGATAAGTGATCCGCCACAACATTCTCTACTCCTTTCTTGTCTTTAATTGTCAAATCAAATTCTTGCAAGACGAGGATCCACCTAATGAGCCTTTCTTTGGCATCCTTCTTAGCTAATAAATACTTCAAGGCAGAATGGTCAGTGAAAACAACAATAGGCAAACCGATGATATATGAACGGAACTTATCTAACGCAAACACTACGGCTAGTAATTATTTTTTCGTGGTGGTGTAATTCGTGTGAGCCTCATTAAGTGTCTTGTTACCGTAGTGAATGACATATGGTCAATTTTTCTCTCTCTGACCCAGCACTGCGCCAACCGTGTAATCACACGCATCGCACATGAGCTCGAAAGGGAGATCCCAATTAGGTGGTCGCATGATAGGAAGCGTGACAAGCATGTTTTTTAATTTTTGAAAGGATGCCTCAAAATCATTCGACCACTCAAAGGGGACTTCTTTAGATAGTAATTGGGTCAGGGGTCGGGCCAATACACTGAAATTTTTAATAAATCGACGATAAAAACCTACATGGCCCAAAAACGACCGGATTCCCTTGATGGCTATTGGCGTGGGAAGGTTAGAGATGGTCTCCACCATGGATTTGTCAACTTCAATGCCCCTCACCGACACTATGTGGCCCAACATGATTCCTTTCGTCATCATAAAGTGACACTTTTTCCAATTCAATACAAGATCCTCTTCTTCACATCTCTCCAATACTCTCTCTAAGTTTTCCAAGCATCCGTCGAAGGAATCACCAAATACGAAAAAAATCATCCATAAAAACCTCCACAATCTCTTCCACCATATCGCTAAAGATCCCAATCATGCACCGTTGAAAGGTCCCTGGGGCATTGCATTGTCCGAATGACGTACGGTGATAGGTGAAAGTACCATATGGACAGGTGAACGTTGTATTCTCTTGGTCTTCCAATGCTATCTCAATCTGATTGTAGTTGGAGTACCCATCTAAGAAACAATAGAATAGGTGCCCAGCTACCCATTCCAAAACTTGATCCAGAAATGACATTGGGAAGTGATCTTTTCTTGTACAAGCATTGAGTTTCCAGTAGTCAATCTAAACTCTCCATCCGGTTATAATTCTTGTCGATATGAGTTCATTTTTCTCATCCTCCACTATCGTGACTCCGGACTTCTTTGGTACTACTTGTGTGGGACTTACCCACTTGCTATCGGCGATCAGAAAGATGATGCCCACATCAAGTAGTTTTAAAACCTCCTCCTTCACCACCTCCTTCATGTTGGGATTTAATCTTCTTTGAGGTTGTCGGGAGGGTTTGGCATCCTCCTCAAGGTAGATACGATGGGTGCAAATGATAGGGCTAATCCCCTTTATGTCCGCGATAGTCCACTCAATTGCTTCTTTGCGCCTCCTCAACAACTCCAAGAGTTTTTCTTCTTGTTTATCCTTCAAGGTTGAGATTATGACTACTGGGAACGTCTCTCCTTCGCCAAGATAGGCATATTTCAAGTAGGAGGGTAATGGCTTCAATTCTAGTTTTGCCTTTTGTTCATCTGACCAAAAATTTTTTCTTGGGTAACTCTTCAAAGATGGGAATCCAATTTATGATCCCCTTCAAGTCTTCACTCGCCTCTTGCTTTTCCAATTCCTCAAGGTCAACAATTTGTTCCTCCTTTAATTTCAACATTCTTTCCAAATACATTTGTTCCTCGACAAGATGTCAATTCGATTTACTTCATTCACCTCCTCGTCATCTCCCGGTTGTTTTGCTAGGTTGAACAAATTAAGCTCCATAGTCATGTTTCCCAATACCAATTTCATCAAACCATTCCTGCAATTAATCACAGCATTAGATGTAGCAAGGAAGGGACGTCCAAGAATAACAGAGATTTGGGAACTCATATTAGCCACGGGATGTGTATCTAAGACAATAAAATCAACGGGAAAGTAAAAGTTATCAATTTGAACTAAAACATATTCTACTATTCCCCTTGGTGTGCATATGCTACGATCCACCAGTTGGAGTGTAATTGAGGTGGGCTTCAACTCTTCAAGTTGAAGTTGTTGATACACCGAGTAGGGGAGGAGATTGCCACTTGCACCCAAATCAAGCAATGCTTGCTCTACCCGGCAATTCCCTATGGTTATAGCAATTGTTGGACAACCGGGATCCTTAAATTTTGGAGGAGTGTTGGTCCTCAAAATGGAGCTCACTTGCTCAGTTAAAAATGCCTTTTTTTGAACATTCAACCTCCTCTTTACTGTGCATAAATCCTTCAAAATTTTTGCACAAGACGGTATTTGCTTAATAGCGTCGAGGAGAGGGATGTTGATCTTCACCTGCTTGAACATCTCCAAAATGTCAGTATAATTAACCACCTTGACAGGTGGCTTCAAACGATGAGGAAAAGGAGTAGGCATAGAAGGAGTAAACATGTGCTCATTAATCACATTTTTCAATTGCAACATCATCTCTATTTTCGCTCTCCTCGCCTTTTTCGACCACACTTTCTTTGGCCTCACCCTCATTATCTCCTTGAATTGGCAATGGGGCCTTGGGTGCAACCTTTGGCACCACGTTCTTTTCAAATTATTTGCCACTTCGAAGAGTGGTGACTGCCTTGAGTTGTTCACAGCTCTCTTGGGTGGGTGAGGCTACTTTTACCACATGTTGGCCTTTGGAGTTTTCTTGGAGTTGAGCGGGGAATTTCCCCTTCTATTGTTGAGACAACCCAATGGCATTAGTGATCTTTGTGAGTTGGGTCGAAATGTCCTTGTTGAAGGTGGTTTGGCTTTGAATGAAGTTGTAAAGTACATCCTCCAAGTTCCTCTTATGGGGAGGTTGGTAGGTGGATGGATTTGATGGTCCTTGATTAGAAAAGCCTTACAGAGGAGGATTTTTTGAAAAATTCTATTGTGGTGGTATCAACTGATACCCTTGCGGATTTGTCTGTGGGTATTGGGAGCTAAACGCTTGCCCATGACTTGGGTATTGACCTTGTTTAGGTGGCACAGGAGATGAATATCCATTGGACCCATGAGGAATAGGGTTCGTATTTCTCCAACTAAAGTTAGGGTGGTTGCTCCACCCTGGATTGTAAGTGTTGGAATATGGAGAGAATGATTGCCTCGGTTGATTTAAGGCATGGACTTGTTCCTGGTATGCTTCCCTAAGTGTCCGAATGCTCGGATACTCCGATGTAGAGTGCTCAACATTCTCACAAATAGAACAAACCTCCTCGGTTCTTGACACTTGAGACACCTCCCGTCTCCTATTTACCTCAAGATTCTCTACTTTCCTAGACAATTTGAAAATTTGTGAAAGTAGGTCTTCCCGGTCTTTTAGCTCATAAATTCCTTCCCCTTTCTGTTGGCCACTCCCCTGAGGAAAAGATCTTGGCACATTGGTAGCATCAGTGATGTGCCATGACTGTGAATTTTCGGACAAGGTATCAAAATAGTCCAACGCCTCTTCGGGTTCTTTGTTCAAGAATTTCTCGTTGCACATCATGTCGATAAACTGTCGATGGCCCGGTGTAATTCCTTTATAGAAGAAATGCCATGGTTTAAAACCATGATGTGGAATGCATTGTAGTAACTCATTGTACCTTTCCCAGCATTGGTAAAATTATTCATTGGGATTCTCCAAACAAATTTGAATTTGCTTCTTAAGGGTGGTGATTTTGTGCACCGAAAAAATTTCTTCAAAAATACGAAGATTGTTTCTTCCCAAGATGTCAAAGTCCGAGATCTTAAGGACTGAAGCCAAGTCTTTGCTTTATCACTCAAGGAGAACGGGAACAATTTCATCCTAGCTATTTCTTCCATATTATGATTAGGGGTGAAAGTTGCAACTATTTCTTCGAAATCCCTTTTATGTGAATAAGGGTTCTCACCCTAGACTCCGTGGAATTTGGGAAGCAAGTTCAACATCCCAGGTTTGACTATGAAGAGATGAGCTTGGACTGGAAGAAGAATGCATGAGGGTGTGGTGCATCGGGTTGGTTGAAGGAAGTTTCTCATCGACCTAGTCAGAAGGTCAAGTGGGATGTTATTCCCCTCATTCCTAGGTAGGGGAACATGCACTCGGGGCTTAGGCCTTCTAGGTTGTTGCAATCCCCTATCCTTCTGGACATTAGGATTGGCTCCAACATCATCAAAATTGTCACCTGCATCCTCGGGTTGGTCTTGGTTAATGTTCATGGTAGGGTCCATGAATTGCCTAACCAATTAGTGTCGCTCGTCCCGCCACCACATACAACAAAGGATCTAAAAAAAACTTTTGAAATTATATGCAAACAAAGATATGTACACGAACCACGTACCTCAGCCCGTGATGAAGATCACGGGACTTACCTCTATAGTTCGAAAATCGTATTCTTGGTTCGACACTTGCCTTCCCTGGCAACGGCGTAAAAAATGATTGATGGTTTGCCTTACCTCCGTTAACCCCTAATTACTATCCCTTAGAATATGCAATGTATGGATGAAGGAAAAGACATCTCTCCCTTGGGATAGTGTCAAAAGAAAAGCCAAGGAGGAAGGGAAATGGGATGATGTAAATATGAGATATATATGCATAAAAATGCTCTCCAATCACAAGGAGACTTTCATGGGTCGTGTTTTACTTGGTGGTATTCTAAGGTCGATTCCACGGGGAAGGAATTAAACCAATGTGAAAGTGATTTGGTGAAAATGAAAGTGTAAAATCTTTATAGTTGAAAGTTATTTGGTGAAGTGTGTATTAATGAAAATGTAATGAGAGAACAAATGTTGACAAACCCAAGAGGTCACTCCAATGGGGATACTATCTCAACTCCAAACCCTCCTCCGATAAAGCATGAATGAAAGATTGATTATCGGGGAGCTAGGGATAAAATTGGTGAGGATCTAAGCATAATCCGTGACTAGGTCTACAGAATATCAAAGACTCACCAACTGATCCACTCTCAACCCGGTCAAACCGAACCATTGAACTCATAAGGGAGGGAGGGGAATGAGTTGGAATGGTATACCCAAGTGGAGGTTTCCCTTGGATTTACCAACTTAATGATTTAGCTACTCATGCTTGAAATGAAATCAACAATGTAATGAGAGTGCATGAGAAAGTATGAAGATTTAGGGTAACTAAGTGCAAGAAATTAAAGGCTAAAAGTGAAAACATTTCAAACTCATTTTACTGCTAAGAAAAATGAAAGACTTGGAGCATTAATAGTGAATCTTTAAATGATGATTAAACCAACTAGAAACATGAAGAAAAATGACATTAATGATATTCAATGAAGTTCTAAAGATCCTTATAAAAAATTACACGTCAATGTAATGAAGAAAATGCAAAAAAATCAGTTTATCTCTCTAACAGCACTATTCATCTTCTCCTACCCAGCTCTTGTTTCTATATCTCTATACCTCCTCAATAATGTTGAACTCCCTTTTCTTTCCCTCCAAAACGTCCTCTACAGGTCGGGGTAGCTTGAGAAGTCCCTTCCATCCATAGGTAGCAGGTGGCATAGGTTGGACAGGGGTGTGTAGAGCTTGTCTGCACACCCAACTTTTTCCCCTCTCTCTCTCTTCATTTATCACCCAAGCTCCAAACATCCAATCCATGGTGTGAAAGAGATGAATACTATTGTGGGCATGTCAGGGGAGCAGGGGGAGCTAATGGTGGGGTGGGGTCCGCAAAACGACCAAGCCTCAACAACAGAGATTTTGGGAAAAATTCGACAGACAGTACCAATTAACGGATTTTGGAAAAAATTAACAGATGGTTAGCACATATAATTATGCAATGCTTTGTGCTAAACAAGGAGCTATCGGTAGCTCATGCACATGCGACAGGTAGCTAAGCCCTCTACCAACAAGCCACTAGTGCATATTTTTCTGAGCAGTTACCAGTAGCATGTGTACCTTCTACCGGTAGTTGAGTCCTCTGGAATTCTTTTACTGTTAGCTCAAGACTTGCTACTAGTAGTGTAAACCCCCACACTCTTATCTTTATATAGCAAGTAATTATTTTTGAAATACTAACATAGGTGATGAGGTATGCATGAACCTTATAAATTGTAATAGTATGAATAAATACTAGGGAGACAAATTGATTGTGAAATTTAATTTTTGGAGGTGTTTCAAGTAGATAAGTGCAACTAAGAAAAAAAAATATTAATCTTTTTAGGTCAAAATAATATTATCATTGAACATGGGAGATCCAGAACAAAAAAATTAGAATAGCCGTTTAGCACATATAGCGGTTCGGAAGAATAAAATAATAATTTTAGTGTTTTGAGTGTAAATGTATTTTAGTTTTGAGATAAATCATAAAAATAATATTTTTTAGGTTAAAATAACATTAAAAATGAATTCGGAACGTCGAAAAACCTTAGGATAGTCATATGGATCAAATTGGAGATTCTTAGTGGCAAAACCGTAATTTCGGAGAAAACCCAAAAAACTTATGAACAGTAAAAATCGGAATTTGGCTGACCTTATAACACCATTTCATTCCATTTTCCCTCATTTCTTTCACTCCACTCTCACCCCACACCTCTTGGAACC
>CM042201.1:45887-70868 GCA_023539305.1 Ilex asprella | reverse complement strand
ATTCATGGGGTTTGCCTCGCATCATGTTTGAGATACATATGCATATTATTGTGGAATATTCAAGTTATGGATTACTATTATTGTTGTGAAAAATGGTTTCCTACAAGGACTTGTGGAAGTATGGGATTCTACAAGGTCTTGTGGAAAAATGGTTTATATTTTAGAAATGGTTATTTATTGTAACTTAGTTTTTGCTGTTTATTTAATTTACTGTGGCTACTTAAACTTGAGATCTATTTTAAAATGTCCCTGTTTTACTTCAAAGATTATATATGCTATTTTTAAAATGAGACCGACCATTTTATATGCTTTTATAAACCTTGTTCGGGTTTAGAAGGATTTTCCTATAGAGCTTCGTGCTCACCCCTTACAAACAATGTCTTTTTAAGATTATAATAGCCTAGAGGAAGAGCTCGGCGTTAGTGAGCCAACACAGTGGGAAACTCCAGTAGAAGGAGACATAGATCCCGAAGTGGATGCTTAGAGCGTTACCTTTTTTGTTCTAGATTGAGACTTTGTAAAACCCAATACTTTTGTTATTCCGCTACACAGAATTAGTCTGATTCTTTTGGGGATAGAAGTGTTGTAGTTGGGCATATTCTTTTGGATGACATTGTATGTATGGTAAATGATGTATTAAATTCTTTTGATTAGGAAGTTATTTAGTCGCTCTCATGATTGTGAATGGTTTTAGATAATAACGTCATCCAAAGTGGATATGGACTGTTTTAATGTAAAACAAAAATTGCATGTGGTTATATGTATACTTATAAATGGACCCGGTGTGGTCAATGTAATATAATTGTACAGGTTGTGTTTTGGGTAGAGCTCCCTGTACAAAGGAGACTATGCCAGAATTTTGTTAAATTCAGGACCCCCTGTTTTTGGGGCATTACAAGTGGATGCGCCCAGTTTTTCCCTAACTCAATTATTTTTCAATTTTAACTCATCCAATCTCATACAAAATTCACATAAACTCATATAACATCAAATTTTACACAAAATATAGTTCATATGAGTTTGTTTCACAATCCTTTATACAACGTTACACGTCCAAAACAAATTACATGATTGTTTTACAAAAAATGTAATCTAAATCAACAACTTGACTTTCCTCATCAACGAGGTCTCAAGTGAGAGTTGTACACCGACGCTTGTCCCATACCTAAAATGTTGTCTCCATAAAATGTGAACCACACTCAATATGGTATCTCCTAAAGAGGCTACTCCCCAATCTAGATGCATATGAAATGCTCACATGCAATTCAACAATTAAACAAGCATTCATCAAAGGACGTACAGTTTCAAGAATGAATGTCATAATGTCATGCCATGTTATGAAGTGAGACTCACACATGCAACGCTCCTTCACTACCTCCCAAAACACATGCAATTCAATGTGTATGAATTCAGACATTTAAATCCCCCTTCATTGATTTTACACATCCAATGACCATTTATAAATCCCGGGTCTTTCTTGGGGTGAGTATTTATGGAATTCCACCAACGAGCACCCAATCAACATGACATTTATGGACTTTCAACAACTACTCCGCATACGGCGGCATACTTTATGGACTCAATACCAACGGAGTGCATATCCAAATCACTAGGTCTTGCACCCGAGGGACAATCCAGCCTTTCTTTCTAACTCTGACCCTATTCTCATAGCAAACCTATGTGGCTCAGTTGAACTTTGACCCAACTTTCCTGAGCCCATGAATCAACCCACTAAGGATGGTGTTTGACCAAAACCATGAACACACTCACACCCATGTCACATGCCAACGAATGTGATGCTTCCCGCGCATATGCAACATACTGTACAATTGCATTTCATGTCATTATGCAACCAAGATTTTACTTTCAACTACAATACCATGTTCAACATGTCATGAGCACAATATGAACATTACTCCATCTTAACCACATTCCCAATTGTTATGTATATTGAATTGATCCGAAATGTGTACACCCGAGTGTAGGTGGTCAAGTTTTAGTTATAATCTGGTTAAGTCCGAAGTCGAATCCACAGAGAACTATTATTGGTGTTTTGAAGTAATTAGTGACAGAGACCAAAGTGACTGGAATTTTTGAGATTTGAAGTTATGATGATTATAGAGTTTCATGGACAAAATGTAAGATTCTCTCAAATGAAATAGTCACCCTTTAGCTAGAGGATCTAGACATATAGTCAATCATCCAGTAGTTATATTTGTGCTTGATAGCTCAATTAACCCCTATGTCAATAGCAAGTTAATTAGAGGGTAAAGATGGATTGTGAGAATTAAGAGTATGGCTCCATTGTATTTGTAGATATTTAAAAGAATTGTCAGTGCTGGGACTTAACCCGTTTACAAACAAGCAAGTAATTCTACAAATCATCCAGCAACTATTTTATTATTCCATTCTTAGTTAGAGCATAATAATAATGAAGATTGAAAAGTTGTCATGTAGACCTAGCTTGAGTACTTGCAAAGAACCAATGAATTCTCTTATGTCAAGAGTTAACTTGTATTAGGACATGGTTGTACAAAGTACTTTAGCTTTGCTAGATGCATTCAATCATTCAATAAGCAATCAAAAGATAAAACGTTAAGCATAAATGAAATGCACAAATATAACTTCTGAATGATTTATACATATTCATCACCTCTTACTAAAGAGTGAATGAGAAACTACTCACTATTCATGGCTTTGAAAAAGCTAGAAAAGTGAGTGATCCTCATCCCTCCAAGTTGAGAAGTTACAAGATAACGTATGCTACACAATAATCCTATCTTCAACAAAGAATGAGTAAAAACTACCCACCTTTCAAGGCTACAAGAGAGATAGAAAGGTGAGAGATGTTCACTCCTCTAGGTGAAGAAAAAAACTTTTACAATGGAAACTAATGAAACTGATAATGAAGTTGAAGAAAGCTAGTTACTTTTGGAGGGTTTTTTCCACTTCCAAAATATGATCTTTAACAAGTTCCAAGGGAAGGTATTTATAGACAATAAGGGAAGCAGTAAAAGTCTTGTTAGGCAGCTTGGGTTGAAATTTTGATGTTTAAATTATACTTTGATCCCCCTCTATTTTGATTTTTGACAGTTGGCTCCCCTATAGTTTGTAGCTTTTACATACAAAACCCTGAAAATAACAACAATTAATGCATTAACCCTAATTCACGCACTTACCCTAATTTGACTTACTTTGACTCTTTTAACTTGTTTGACTAACACAATTAACCTATTAACTGAATTAAATTATGCATTAATTAGGATTAATCACACCCCCAACCTAAACATTACTAGTCCATAGCAATAAATAACAACAGAACACAATAAAATCATTTTGGTAGATGACACGATTGCATTTAGCATATGCAACAAGCCGTTAAACCCCTAGGTAATCCCTAGTGGACGAGTTTTGTCTTGTGAAGGTTTCTAGTGAAGCTATCTACAAACTCTAGTTAATGGATGTGTATATGTAAGATTTCTTGTTAGAATGAGTTAGCACCATGAACGTTCAAACATCCATCCCTCAATTTTGAATTGTTTCTCAAACACTTCTCTGTCATAGGTACGTACCCGATGCAAAAATAACACTTGTTACATTGACATTTGCAATTTCCTATGTGGTAACAATAATCAATCTAGTGATAAGAATTATTATATAACAAACATTCTTCTTTATAACCTTCTATGGGGAGCTTTGATTTCACAAACCTTTCTTAGAATGCCCTCAACAAAAAAAAAATCCATCCGATTATTGTGACTCTCTCTCAAAGAGACATGTGATCAAAAGAATGACAATTGCAAATTCACTTGCACAAAAATTACGGGAGTGAAATCCATGGAAAATAGACTAATCATGTTTGGCATAATCTCATGGAGGAATATTGATACCAATAAAGTAACATTATTAACATACCCCAAGTTTTGATTGACTTTCTACACATCCATCAGAACCGAGATCAATTAGGGTTTTTTTGGGTTAATGTGGTTAGGGGCGTGTGATTAAAGCAATGACAGATGAGAAGAGTTCAAAATGGGTTATCCAATTTCGTTATTATTTTGCACATTTTCTCCTTTTCATCTTGTCATATGAAAACTCTTTTGTGCTTCTCTATTTTTTTCTTTTTATTTCATTCCCTTTTCATTTCAATTCACAATTCGTTGGCTAGATTGACTTCTTTTGTATTTTCTTTCTTTCTTTGCTCATCTCATTTTGCCCTTTTGTTTGCCCTTTTTCTATTTTCTTCTCCTTTTTCACATTCAGAAAGTCTGCTTTTTTAAAAATGTGCAAGAAAATTAGATAACCCACGTAGGGATTCAAATTTTTTTTAAAGACATGGTTGCACCGAAAAGAATTAGCATTTTGAGGCTCAATCATTGCTGACCAGAGATTATGTATCAATAGAAGTGGATAAAGCTCAAAGAAAATTCAAAAATGACCTAAAATCCTTTCTCAGGCATGTGCACATGTATTTGTCGTGTGCACAAATTCTTTATGGGATACATCAATATACTATTTTAATTGTATCAGTCAAAAATAATCTTAATGAGATTACTCAAGGATAGAAAGTAAAAAACCTTGCTTGAGTAAGTGTTGATTTTTTCTCAAAAGTATCGCAAGGCTCAAAAGCTTACCACGGGATTCTTCGTTATCTCCACTGAATATGTCAAGTTTTCAAAGAATGTTGGTTATACTCCGATTCCATATTCAAGCCTGATAATTCTACACTTTCTTAAGAATAACAAACATCAATGTAAATTTAATATTTAAGCATAGAAAATACCATTCTTAATATTGACATCAGTCCCATTGATATATAACAAATAACAATGGAATTCTAAAATCTAATACAAGCAAATGTAATAAAGCTAACATCATTCATTTCAAAATGTCTCATAGTTCAAAACAAAAATACATAAATCATCCAAAACAAACAAAACACATGTTAAACCAAAAGAACAAAAATACATCACAATCGCTCCCCCCTCGAGTGCCCGAAGGTCCAACAGCTCCACCATCCATACGACGAGGAATCTCATCTAGCTTCGAACGTGGATTGCAAGTTCAAACATCAAATAAAAATAAAAATTATATATATATATATATATATTTACATACACATTTTTATACACAAAAAATTGAAAGAAGACTAAATGCAAATATAGGGCTAGGAAAAATATGGCGTCTCAAGATAAGTCTCTACCCACGCTACAGTTTCGTTGGTATTTTAGAACATTCCTTACTCGACCCACATCTTTATCTATACTACTTTAAAATATCACTATAACTTAATAACATTTTTTTTTCATTTTTACCTTCCAACATTACAACTATGTCATAATTATCCTCCAAATTTAATGTCAAGCACAAGTAATTATTAGTAAACCTCAAATACTCTGCCTACCCCGTCATCTGTCTTTTTAATATTAATTGTTAATTAATCTTTTCATTCTCCACTAACATGGTAATACCCCTCTCTCTCTCTCCTTCAAATGTAACGTTAATTGAACTTTTGTTCTCCTCATCTCTCTCTCTCTCTCACACACACACATACACCATTGAATATGCAGTCGGCTTTCATACTCCTTGTTTCTACTTCCTGTGTGTTTTAACATTCGACTTCAATTTTCTTATAATGGGCTTCTTTTAACTTGGTATATTATGAATTTTGAGGTGCTCATAATTCAGAAGGAGATGCAAGATCAGAGCATGTTGTTATGATGAGATATTCGATTACAGGCATTGCCACAATTAATCTAAAGTTAAGATCTTTCCTATTTTTTGTTTTGGAGTTGACAATTTTTCTTTTTATGTTGTTTTCCTCTTTATACGATTACCTGCATTACATTTGATATTGTTTGGATAAAACATCTAATTTTATTTAGCATTGAACAGAATTCACTAGAAGTTGAGCCCCTGAATCGGCATGACATACCTCTCCATAAAGTGAAAACTAAAAAGGGTTGGTTATATTTAACTCACCTTCTTTGTGGCTCTTTATGTTGTTTATATATGTGGACTATACTATTTTTTATTTTGTTTCCTTTCAAAATATTTTATTTGTTCATGTACTTTTCTTTTCTAATTAGTCTTTTGTCTTAGGTTTTGTTGTAGAAGAATTTAGGAGTTATCAGTTCTTGGCAATAATCATTCTTGTAGAATTGGAGAAATTTCCACACAATGCACGCCTTGAGCACCAGAATCATGTTCCTAAAAAACTCAACAATTTCTTTTTGACTAAAACTCTACCCACCAACCCCTTTGAATTTGAGTCCCTGAATAAAATCAAGTGAGAATAACCAAATTTGAGCAATACCCGAAAGCCAAAATTTCCTTAATTTCAGAAATTACCTGATAATTCAATAAAAATTCAAAAACAGGGCAAGATATTAGGAAAAAGTAGTTAGAACTTCCAAAATTGAAGTATGTTGAAAAACCCAAGAGGTTTTTAACCTATGCTTTTAGAATCAATGAGCCAGAAAATTGTGACCCTTAAAGAAAATTTGGTAGTAGAGTCAATCTAGAGCTTATGTATATAAGAAGCGAATCTGTAAAGCTACCAAGAAAAAAAAACAATTATTCTTGTAGATACCTATCAGGTTTCAGGTAAAAGTTTTTACAGTTGAACCTCTTTTTATAAAAAAAAATTCAATCCTTTGCATTTTTAATTCAATAATATAACAAAACATATATTATATCGTTCACTCTATGACACTATCTGTTAACCTTGCATGATAGTTTCTGCTAAAAAAAACTACCATATAGATTTAGGTTTATTAGCAAACAGAAAACTAACAGAATCCCTTCTTCATGCTCCTTAGGAATCTCTCTAATATTGAGATGATCAACTACTCATCACAGAAAGAATTTATACTTGGCATTGTTTTTTTATGAGCATTTTTACCCTAAGGGGACTTCATTTGGGATGTTGAAAATGAAGGGTACTTCATTATTTGCTCAATGTTTCTTTGTGGTTCTCTTGTTATGGAGTATTTACTTAATTTTGAGCTCATTTGTATTTTGAGACATGATTAGTAGTGTGACACTCCAAAAACCAGGGGTCCGTTGATTACCCATCAACTCGCGGAATACCCGTGGATACCGAATAACTCGATATCACATAGTTATGTCCCATATATCGGGGTCCTTAATTTAATAAAAATTGGGTAGAGTCTCCGTTGTACGGGGAACTCTACCCAAAACACAACTTGTGCAATATACATTCACATGACCCATCCGAGACCCAGTATAAAACAATGACCGCACCGGGTCTATTTATCCATACTCATATAAATACATGCAAGGTTAGATTAAAAATAGTCCATAATTATGGAGTTTTGAGAAAATATACTCAAACTCATACATTAGGAAATTTACATTCAAAAAAGTCCATGTGAGTCCCATTACTACTATTTCCAAATATTTACACGCTCAAAAATCATAATTTTCACAATGATTTTACAATAACTCAAAGTAAAGCCACATATCGGATTTTCTTCCTCCTTAAGTGCCCGAGTGAGTGTCGTCCGTCGGTTCATATCCTGCACCTGAAATGTTTTTCCGTATAGGGTGAGCAACGCTCAATAGAGTCTCTCCTACAGAGGCTACTCCCCACCCTAGTGCATACACAATGTTTACTTACAACATTCATACATAATAACATCCCAACCAAGAATGTGAAACTCTATTTTGGAATTTCATTATGTCATGCTATGAAATGAGGTGAGACTCACTCATGCACTTTAACCCGAGTCCTCACCGACCCCCATAATACAATGCAATGCACTTGTGCAATGTAACCGTCAATTGACAAAAAATTCATCCGATGATTGTTTGAAACAAAAGTCATGTGTTTATAAAACCATATCATTGTTGGATGTTCCTCATTGAATGAGTATTTATATAAATCAAAATCTTATGCCTTGTTGAGCAACGAATTTACTTTTTTTGGACTTGCACTGACGAAAGTAAATAAGCCAATAACCGTGAGAGAGAGTTTAGCCCTACTTGCTATACCCAACACAAGTTTTTCATGCATGCAACCGTGCGACTGAGTAGGAACTTCAATCCCACTTTCCCGAGCCCACCCTTCAACCACCAAGTATGATGTTTGAATTAACCATGCCTATACACACACACACACCCATACTCATGCCTAAGCCCATGAATGGTATGCCTCCGTGCAAATGCATTATAAAGTACCATCGCATATCAATGTCATGTCTCATATGTAATGAATGTCACATGGCAACTTAAATCACACATTTTATCATGTATCATGGACAATTATATCATATGCATATAACCTCCCAAAACTCATCACAATGTCAATATATTAATACACATATGTCAACATTTCTTTCCAACACCATCCCTAAGCATGTTAATACATAATTCAAGCAACAACACACTTAATTCTCAAGGCATAATCTAAACGTATAACATGTCCACAAAACAACCCATATAGCAGCCTACAACAGCCCAAAATACAGCCCCAAAACAGTCTGTATAACAGCCTATAAAATAGCCCAAAATAGTACATAATTTCAAGCCAAATGACAAGAATAAAACGAAAGTTGGAATAACCCTATCTCTTAGAGCTTAAATCGAAGAGTAGAGCTCCCAAGAACACCAACACAACCTCCAAAACTTGATTTCTCCAAAATCTCCCCTTGGATCTTCAGTGAAATCACTCACTCTTGGTGTGGTTACATAGCCCTTGTTATGGTGATCGACTTTAACTCTTGGTCTGAGTCGATCCGAACGACAGAACTTCGAAGATCTTGGATTGAAAGCTTGAAGATCAAGGTTTTCTTTTCTCTTTTCTCTCTCTCTCTCTCTCTCTGGATGGCCAAGGGTGCTGAACAATGAGATATTTTTCTCAAAATTCAGATATTTTGTCGATATTTATAGTTGCAAATGTGTGGTCCACATAGCACCGCATATTTCCTACTTTCAGGTTCGTTTTTTGTCCCGAAATGATTCATTACATTCCGATTTAAGTTCAAATTAATTTTATTTGAATTTTAATTCAATTATTATAAAATTTATTTGTAGGGACCTTTGTGAGGTCAGCCGCCACCCAGTCATCTCGAACGACGTGCAAAAATTCAACTATCTTGAAATTCGACGAAATTTGGCATGACAACTAGATTTCGTGATACGAATCCAACGACGAAGTCCGTTGTCTCATCCGAGATCTAGAACACGAGTATTTTTAATACACATTATAGTGACAAATTATCATTTTGCCATTTTCAGAAAAAAGTTTAAATTTACCCCGGTTTTACAAACAGCTTGCAATCTTATTACTTTATTTTTGTACTAGTTATTTTCATATATTTATGTAGTCTTGTCCAATTATATTTTGATTTTCTATCATTTGGCTTCATTCACACTGGCAGTACATACTTCACTTTATGTTCCTCGTAGTTATATTAGTATTCAACCGTCAATGTTTGAACTTCAAAATTTGATTACTTAAATTTATATGACATATTTGGAAGTCCTACATAAGAAGTTGTTGATATTAGTTGGACCAAGTCTTGGATCTGCTGTTGAAATTGATTTTACGTCCAATTTTTCAAAAGCTGGAAGAATTTCATTCAACGTGAACCCTTTAAATGTCATGCTACCAACCATTCTTCTATGAGGATTTTTACTCAACGGATATCTGGGCAAGCTTTATATAATTAGATAACATGTTCTCTATTTCTCCATTTCCAAATTTCACTCTTTCCGTCATGCGCACACACACACACACAAAATTCTGCAAATACTACTTGTTAACTTTTCCAGTTTTAATAGGCAATGAGTACATGTGAGTTAAATATTATGTGTAGTTTGGTTATATGTAATCAGTCCATTTATCATTTTGGATTGATATAATTTGGTATTATTTTACTGGCTGTTGGTAGAATAATTTCCCTCTAAATAGAAAGTGATAGAGAATCTCAAAGGGCTCATTACAAGGTTTTGTCTGTACATTTGTTTTGACATGTGGTTCAAATAGGAATGTTCTTCAAAACCCCCATATGTTAGACATTTCAGACTATCAACTTAGTCTTGTAAGCATTATGGCAGTGTTTAAATTCCTTTTGTTGGTGTTCTCTTTTTTTAAGGCCTTGTTTTGAATCTCATTTTTTTTATGACTACACTAATATTATATATGGAGAAAAAGGCTAGGACCTACTACAAGTTTGCTTTTTTATTAGTTTATCTATTTCCTTATAATTTTATTTGTGGCGTTTCACGACAATATCAACCTGTATATTTATGCTAGCATTTGCTAATAGTGAATGCTTTTAGAACATTGGAGTCATATTTCATATCATAGTGTCTTGGATATTATTGTAATACTACTTTCTTATGCAAAGTTTATATTATCATTTGCAACAAGGAAGTTACAAAATCTAGTCACCTCACATTTTCTTATCTTATTTTCCACAAATGTCAATCCATTGACGACCCATAACAATCATGACATAGAATCATAGTATAACAAGAAGGTTAGGAATGCAAAGAAACCAGCTAAATAATGCACATAGACTAAGTAAGGGACAAATACGACATATAACTTAGAGTAAAATATGATTAAGTACCAAGGAGTAAGACTAAGAGTACATGACAACAAACAAAAATAGAGCTAAACAAAGAAAAAAGTCAACAAAAAACCAAAAGTTGTTCAAATTGCGATTTTTAAACCTAGACTGCAGAAAAACCCGAGGTTGCTCGAGCGAAGTATGGGGTCACTCACGCAGCTCCTAAAACAAAGTACTTATGTTTTCTGCTATTCTGCTTGCTGCAGACCATTCCCAATCAGTCTTATTATGAATGCATGATGTAAATTTAGTCTAAAACAATTCAATGCAATGCATGGAAGAATTTGGATTAAAATTAAATGCAATTTTCAATTCTAATCATTAAATGCATAAAACAAATATAAAAATTACACAAATTCACATTTTAAAAGATCCATCCAAAATTCATCATTTCAACACACTACTCAAGGTATATTCAAAGATATTGAAATTACATGCAAGCATCCTAGAGCAATGTTTCCTCACTAAGGTTAAATGTCATTCACACATATTCAAATTTTGTTTAAATTTGACAAATTCAAGTGTGACGTGTGTGAAACCAACCTCCAATACAAAAAGGATTCTGATTAATTTAATGCATTAATAAGCTTATCATGAAATCCTAAATGTATTGTCTAAGTGAATACATGACCGGTTAGTGAGTGTCCTAAATATTTTCTTTTTAACAACTCTCCTCTCTCTATTATCATTTCTTCACTATGGCTTCAATTAACATGGTTGTAAATTCTGTACTTCAATGTATAATTCAAAATATGATAAAAAAATGAGCTTTTACAATGAACAATTAACATATAAGCATGAGTACTCTCACAATTCAAGTGTAGTTATTTTTAGCCAATTATTTTTGCCTCACCTCTTTTGTTACGCCCCAAAATACTTCTTGGACGACATTACTGTCTAAAACCATTCACATCATAAGAGCAACTAATAAAATCTATAAATAAAAAAAATTATTCATCATATATAATATCTACAACATTATCTAAAAGAATATGCCAAACCATGGCCATTACATCCAAAAAATAAATTTGATCTTGCAGTGAAATAAACAAAATATCATCCATACATTATCTCAAAATGCCTCCCTAGTCTAGGACATAAAGAGAACAACTCTAGACATCCCCCTCGGGATCCACACTTCCATCCAATTGAGCTTTCCAAGCTACCTGCTCATCAACTATGAGCTCTTCCTCTAAACCCCAAACTAAAAATGTTGTTTGTAGAGGCTGAGCACTAAGCTTTGTAGGAAAATCATCTCAAACTCAAACAAGGTTTAGAAAATATATAAAATAGTTTGCTCTCACTTTACAAAATATCATATATAACTTTGAAATAAAACAGTGACCATTTATCAGATCTCAAGTTCACGCAGTAACAATAAATTAAATGAAGAGTAAAACCAATTTCCAAACAATAAAGCATTCCAAAAATAAACCATTTCCAACAATTTTGTATCTTTCCAACAATAAACCATTCCGCCCCCATTTGTATCTATATCTCAGGTAGAAAGCAAGATTTTACATGAATACATACATTGAAAATATCCTGGCCCACACACACCTCCAATCCTCGTAAGGATATACAACTTTATGAAGGGCCTACACTGATGCATCGGTAGTGACGAATCCATTCCATGAATAGTATACTAATTCTCAGCCTCGATACCACGGGAGTGAGCAGTGGTTTGGTCCTCGCACATGGAGTAAAAAAACACACACGGAGTAAAAGACTAGGTACTGTTCACTCACGTGGCACCAACCCTACTGTGAGTGATAGGGAACCTTCAAACCCACACGGAGTAAAAAATGCATCTACCCACTCTACGATACCCGGTCAACGATCCCCCATGTCCGTTCAAATATCCACACAAGAGATACTATACCAAACAATTTCTCAAATAACAAGTAAATAAAAATCCCTCAATTCCATAGACATTTTTCCAACATAACATCTCAAGAATATTTTTGTTCCAAATAAAGAACTAGAGTTTTAAAATAAAGAACAAAGCAACATCAAGAGAAAAATCTTCATTTCTTGAAAAAATAGGTTTTGACATCAAGAACACGAATTTATGACTGTCAAACCATAACTTCCCTCAAAACATGGTAAGATTTTCAAGAACATCAAGAAACAAGGATTCCATAACATATATCTAAGATTTAGAGTCAAAACATATACATATATAAGCCCTAGCCTCAATGAACAAGAGTGAGAAGAAACACCTACCTTTCTTCCTTGATATTGTGTGAAAAACTAGAAGATTTGATCCACTTCAATGTGCAAATCCCTCTTAATCTTGTGTTTCTCCCCTTCTTTCTTGTTCTCTAAGGATTTCTAGGGTTAGAAATGTTGAAAGGAGACTATGGGAGGCGGCCTTATGTATTTATAGGGTGAGAAAAAAGTCCAGCTGACGTAAATTTGATACTTTGATTCGTAGCTCACGTTCGAACGTCATTTGACGTTCGAATGTTAGTTGCTCCTAGTACTTTTGTTTTTCCATCAGAAAAAAGTACTGGAATGAACTATCTTTTGTATGTTTCGTTTGAATGTCATCCCATTTTCAGCTTAACTTTCAATGAAGTTTTGGCCCATTTAGAGGTCGATTTGAAAAATATTCATAAAATACTCT
Organism: Ilex asprella; assembly: GCA_023539305.1. Classification (NCBI taxonomy): domain Eukaryota; kingdom Viridiplantae; phylum Streptophyta; class Magnoliopsida; order Aquifoliales; family Aquifoliaceae; genus Ilex; species Ilex asprella. Next base: position 57,638 of record CM042201.1, on the reverse strand, counting down.
TTCGTAGAACTGGAAGTCTAGTGTTTACTGTAAAAATTTCAGATCAAATGGACATCAAGATCAAAGTTATGGTCCAAATACTAAGGCAGTGTCAAAATTCTTTCAACTCAAGTTCTATCAGAAATATGTTTTAACTCCAGAATACTTCCTAACTTCTAATACACCCCATAATACCTCTCCCATGGTTTCTCGATCTTTGTATTTAATGAAAATCTTATTTTGACCTAAAAATATTTTGAGCTTACCTAACAACCCTTCCCAAGTTTAAACACCATCGAAACTTATACTTCATAATCAATTTGTCCCACAAGTATTCATTTCTACTGTTATAGTCTATATGGTTCATTCTTACGACATTACATTTATTAGAATTACTAAATAATTATATTACTATATTAATATAAACATGTGGTGGTTTAAATTTTTAGATTTTGCCACCTTGGGCTTTTTTTCACACAATTTGGTCTTTGCCAACTTTTAAGGGATTGAGGTTTTAACTAACCTTAGTCATGTGTTCACCTATCACCAAAACGTAGGTTCATTCAAGATTATCAGTAATTCAAACTAATCAGACTCCAAAGTCTGAAGGTGAAGGACTTGATCCAAAATGTGTACACCAAAGTGCAGGTAGTTAAGCTGGAATAATAATCCGGTTTAAGTCCAGAGTCGAATCTACAAGAAACTATTGTTGGTGTTTCGAGGTAAGCACTGGTGGAGACCAAATGATTATAACCCTTGAGATTTGAAGTTTTGTGGTGTATAGGATTTTCTGGACAGGATATAGGATTCTTTCCAAGAAGGTTTTCTAGAGATAAGTTCAAATGTAAAAAGTCACTCTATAGTTAAAAGATCTAGACATGTAGTTAATCATCCGATTTATTATATTTGTGTTTGATAACTCAATTAACTCCTGTGTCAACAACAATTTAATCTGAAGATAAAGGTGAATTGTGAGAATTAAGCACATAGTTCTGATGTCTTTCTAATATTTTACAAGAATTGTCCGTGCCGAGACTCAACCCGTCTACAAGCAAGCAAGTGTTTGTACAAGACATCCAACCATGGCATTAATATTCCATTTCCATTCATTAATTGAAACACAATAATAGAGAAGATTGAAGGGTAGTCATGAAGATCTAGCTAGGGTACTTGCCTTGAACCAATGAGTCTTTCTATGCAAGAGTTATCTATGTTATGTAAAGTACTCATGGCTATACAAAGTATCTTAGCTTTGCTAGATGCAGTTAATCATCCAATAAGCAAGTGAAATGTAAAGCATTAAGCATAAAAAAAATGCACAGATATAACTTCCGGATGATTTATACATGTCAATTACCTCTTACTAAATAGTGAATGAGAAAATACTCACTCTTCATGGCTTTGGTAAAGCTAGAAAAGTGAGTGATGCTCATCCATCAAAGTAGAGGAAACACAAAGTAAAACACAATATAAAAGGAGCCAATCATCGACGAAGAATAAGTGAATCACATTCCACCTTTCACGATTTTGGCTAAGCTCTAGAGAAATGGAAGAGTTTCATTCCTCTATGGGAAGAAAGAAGCTCAATCAATGGAAGGGAATGAAACAAATATTGAAAGTAGAAGAAAGCTAGTCACTTTTGGAGGGTTTCCTTTTCAACCAAAAAATGATCTATCTCCCACTATGCAAGTAAACATAAAACTAAGTCGAAGACTAATTCTACAACAAGCAAAGAAAATGTTGGTGTAGTGCCAATCTAACTTTCTTTGAAGCTCCCACAATGGGAGTATTTATAGGCAAAGAGGAGGGGGCAAGGGAGTGTGAAAGAATAGTTCAAGGCCGACAAAGTCCAATTGAAAGCCAACCACTTTGCAGCCAGTCTGGGGACAACGTTTGAGCGTTGTCTGGCATTTGAACGTTGCTTCTGTCTTTGCTTGATGGGCATTCGAACGCCAGGTAGGGCCTGACCTTCCCACTCAAGTGGCCTGTGGTCTTTTGTGAAATCCATTTCTACACTTCATGCACAACTTGACGCTTTGCACTCAGTATCCTGGTCCTCAAATAATTCAATGGGACGTTCGAACATGGTACGCAGGTACCTCAGTGTTTTCCTTCTTGGCTGCAACACGCCATGTCTCAGCATCCTAGTCCTCAAATAATTCAGGGGGACGTTTGAACGTTCTTCTTTTTGCTCCTAGCTTCTTCAATTTTGCTCCAGGTCATGCTGGTTTTGCATGAAAGTTTGATATTCATTGTCTTTTGTTCTTTGTTTAATTTATGTCTTGACATCTCATCATTTAAACTCCATCAAAGTATAATTAGTCTTAAAAAGGCATAGTACGATGTTGATTTCAATTACTAATCACACCCCAACCTAAATATTGCTAGTCTCTATTAATACAACAACAATTGAATGCCAATCAATGCCATTTTCGTAGGTTATCCAGTTGCATTTAGCGTATACAACAAGCCGTTAAACCACTAGGTTTATCCTGGCGGACGAGTGTTGTCTCGTGAGGGTTTTCAGTGAAGCTACCCACAAACTTTAGTCGAACAGATGTGTATGTGAGATTTTTGGTTAAAGTGAGTTAGTATCATGGTCATTGGGACACCCAACCCTCAATTTTGAGTTTTATCCCACACATTTCTTTTTTATAGGTATTTATTCTATACAAAAATTAACACCTGTCATATTGGCATTTGGAATTCCCTGTGTAGTAAGAATGATCATTCTAGCAACAATAATTGTTATATAACCATCATTCCACTTACCACCTTCCATGGATAGCTTTGATTTCACAAACCTCTCGTGGAATGCTCTCAACAAGAAAAATTCTCTCCTGATTATAGTGACTTGTCTGTCAAAGGGCATGTGATTAGAGGATGGCGAATCGAAAAAATCACATGCACAATTAGTATGGGAGTGAAGTTTTAAGGAAGTAGACTAATCATGTTTGGCATAATCTCATGGAAGAATATTGATGCAATTAAAGAAATACTATTTAACATACCACAACTTTTGGTTGACGATCTACACATGCATCAGACTTAAGATCAATTAGGGCTTTTCATAGGTTGTAATGTGTCCAGAGGTCAGTGGCTAACGAAATAACATCAATGGTATTAAAAAACTATCATTTTATTATGGAGTGTAGCACACCTCTTTCTAGCTTTTCAACACTTTGCCCATTTTTCACTTTCTTGGCAATATTTTGTCTTTTTGTTTCTTTTCTTTTTCAATTGGTTCCATCGACTTTTATTTTCATTGAATAGCAGCCACCATAGTCTTTTTCTTGCTTTTTTTGTATTATACTAATACGTAAGAGGGTATAAGAAAATTAGATAGCAAAGGTATGTCAAGTATATTTTCCTGTGGCTCAGTTATCATATGAGTTTCTTTGAAAAATAAGTCATTCATTGAACTCTCAAGCATGGCTAACTAAGTATAATTTTGTAAAAGAAATGACTAAGGCTCAAAATCAAATCAAAGATGGCCTAAGATCCTTTCTAAAAAAAATGTTGATATCTTCTCAAAAGCGTCGCAAGGCTCAAAACGTACCATGGTATTCTTCGTTATCTCCACTAGTTATGTCTGGTTTTTCATGGAATACCGGTTACATATCGAATCCATTTTCAAGTCTGGTCATCTTATACCTTAAGAATAACAAATACCAATGTACATTTGACATTTTAAGTATAGAGAAAATACCATTTTTCAAGGAGTTGTGGTAGTAAGTCTAGATTGCTAAGTTAGGTGTCAAACCGATCATGTGATCAATCACTTTCACAAACAGTCTCAGAATCCACATTTGTTTCATTATTCATTAACATTCAATATAATGTTAATTCTAAATATTCATTTAAAAAGATAAAAGTGATAAAACTAAACCATTCATTTCACAATATATGATAGTTTATCACTAAAACAAAAGATTCAAACCATTCACAAAAGAAGTAACAAACACTCAACCACACTCAAGAACAAAAATCTCTCTCTCACTCTCCCGCTCTACCAGCTCCACAAGCTCTACCCCTCAGAAGGCTGAGAATCTCCTCATACAGTCAAAAAATCTCATCACTACGATGCCAAGCATAATCTCTCGTAGTGATATCTAGGTGTTGGCGTTGGGTCCTGCTTTCTGTGTTTGTGTCTGGTCTCTCCCTGCGTCTAACACTCTCTCCTCCTCCTCCTCATCTAACACATCCTGGACTTCATCAGTACCTTGGGTAGGGGGTGCATCATGTCTAGCTATCGGGGCTCCACTGTAACCTTGGCTTCGTAAAAAAGAAGTCTTGTTAAGTGGTCCCATCGACCTCTGTATCGTCATCTCTGGCCTGACCCTAATCCCATGGTTCTTGCTTATCTCTGTGACCAAGGTGACGAAGGGGAGTGAGCTTCTTTTTACGTCACACCCTTTCATCATCTCGGTCAAAATCAGGGAGGAGAGGTCTATGTTGAGGCCCTTTCCAAGTGCGTATAGCAACCGGGCCATCTCGGGGAGGATTTCGTTCTTTTGTCCGATTGGGGCAAAGTTCGAAACCACAATTAAATTCAATATTTTATATTTAGCAGTCAACTCCCCTTGTCGAAAAAATCTCTGCCTTGCCTAAGAAAAAGTAACCACCCCTGTTAGCTCCGGCCCCACAACATTCTTCCTCAGGGGCTAGGTAGGCCTTGGTACTCGAGGTAGCTCTTGTCTCAACTCCCGGATGTACTACTCATGCACATCAATATGGGTTCCCCTTACATATGTTTTTGATTGCCCTACTGATGATCTCGTCATTGGAGTAGAACTCCCACACCAAGTCAATCACGGCCTCTCCGCCTTTTCTCAAGTATAACATCCATCCCCTTGCCTCCATGTTCTCAAAGATCCCCAAATCCGTAAAATCAACCAATATCACATCCCACTCATAAACTACAGCTTGATTTTGGTAGAAATTTTCATACTTGTTTGCTTTAAGGGCGTTGGGGAAGCGAGTTCAACCGTACCTTCGCACAATGGGCCTTTCCTCCTTTTCCTTAATGAAATTCTCCACCATGTTTGGCTCTTAATTAGCTAGGTTGTGCCTAACAGGAGCTTCATTCTTGGAGGCATGGTTTTTAGATTTAGGGTGTTTAGGGCTTTGAAAAAGTTTGATTTTTTTTGTGAGAATGATGATTTTTTAGGTGGGAATGGGTTTGGGTTGCCTGATTTTGGGTGGAACTTGGAAAGGGGTGGAGTTTTGAGGTTTGGCTACTGAAGGGTCAACCTAGGGTTTGAGATTTTTCAAGGGTTTTAGGGGTCTTTAAGCTGGGGAAGACGTCCCAGACATTTATAGCCTGAGAGTTGTCGTTCGAACATCATTGACATTCAAACGTGTGTAGAAGTGTTTTAAAAGGATCGTTCGAACGTGAACTTGGCATTTGAACGTGGTGAGCTTCCAGTACTTCTGAGTTCTGTTAAAGACCAATGTATTGTAAGTTTTTCTCGTTCAAACGTTCTATTGGTGTTCGAATGTGATGAGATCTCAGTACTTTTGAGTTCTTATCAGAGGCAGAGTACTACAAGCAGGTGACGTTCGAACGTGATCTGGTGTTCGAATGCTAAAGCAAAAATAAAAAATTTCTATGCAAATTTATGTACACATTAAAGGAAAGGTATACATACAAATTTTATCTAAAAATTCATGGCATCTCAGGATAAGTCCCTACCCACGCTTAAGGTTGGTATTCTAGGACATTCTTTCCTCTGCACATATTTTCATTTCAGTCAAAAGAGTTTGTACAAAATATTTTTACATGTTTTACAAAAATTCAGACCCTTGGCTGTCATCACAAAAACACAAATTTCCAAAATTTTGTTAGAAAGCAGTCTAATCCGAGTCATCCTTTGTCTCCATGTCATTTGAACTATCAGTGACTCTTATAATTTTCTGTCTTACAAACCGGTTAAGCAAAGTACTGGAATAGGATGCGTGTCAGAATAATCCTTACTTTGACCATTCATTATCTAGTCTAATCGACCGAGTGCGCGATCGAAAATCGGTTTAGAGCACTGATTATATTTTGTCATGACTTTGCAGCCAGTCTAGGGACAACGTTTGAACATTGTCTGGCATTCGAACGTTGCTTCTAACTTTGCTTGATGGGCGTTTGAACGCCAGGTGGGGTCTAACCTTCCCACTCAAGTGGCATGTGGTATTCTGTGAAATCCATTTCCACACTCAATACACAACTTGACGTTTTGCACTCAGTATCCTGGTCCTCAAATATTCAGGGGGATGTTCGAATGTGGTACTCAAGTATCTCAATGTTTAACTTCTTGGTTGCACCATGCCATGTCTCAACATCCTGTTCCTCAAATAATTAAAGGGAACATTCAAACATGAGTTGGCATTCGAACATTCTTGCTTTGTGGCTTCTTTAATTTTGCTCCAGGGTATGCTGGTTTTGCATGAAAGTTAGATATTTGTTGTCTTTGGACCTTTGTTCAATTTACGTCCTGAAATTTCATCATTTAAACTCCATCAAAGAATAGTATGATGCTGATTTCAACTTCTAATCACTGAATGGCATGCGTGCACCTGATGTAAACCCCCACATATAATAAAAAATTTTACCAACTATGTTCGATATAAAAATGTATGTTGTATATGTTTTGGTTGGTCATGGAAGGGTTTGGAATGGATTTGAAATGAAAAACAGGTGAAAAAGGCAAATTCGGACAGACCGTACCGGTACTGTGTACCGATACCCCGCTGTCCAGATAGCAAACCATACTGGTACTGTGTATCGGTACTGTACCGTACTGGTACTGTGTATCGTTACTGTCGATAAAACCCAAAAAAATTTAAGTTGCAATCTGTCGTCCCATGCTCCACTATAAATACATAAGGATGCCTCTTTAGCCCCATTTCAACACTTCTAACCCTAAAAAACCTTAGAGAGGAAGAAAGGAAGAGAAAAACACAAGATCAAGACAGGTTTAAACTTCAAAGAAGATCAAATCTTCTACATTCCTTTCCAAACTACAAAAAGCAAGGTAGGGATTTTCTTTAATTCTTTTTCATTGAGGTTAGGGTTTATATATATGTATGTTTTGCTTCAAAATATTAGATATATGATATCAAATACTTGTTTCCTAAAGTTCTTACAAATATCACCATGTTTTGAAGGTATTCATGGTTTGAGAGCCATAAAAACCTTAGTTTTTTAGAAATATGGATTTTTCTTCCTAATGTTCACTTGTTATTGAATTTCAAAACTCTAGTGCTTGGTTTATACCTAAAATTATATATTAGATGATCTCATGCTCATTTTTTTCTTAAATTGCTCCATTGGAAAAATAAATGTGGATATGGATGTGAAATTTGGGAAATTCGGATTTCCTTGTGACTTGAGAAAAATGGTTGGTATTGTATCTCTTGTATGGTTTGTTGTGATGGACTTGAATTACCTTCGAGAGATGTTGTAGAGTGTTAGAGGTTAGTCTATCCAAGTGGGGTGAGATGGTTTCCTAACACTTGTAGTGGATTGTTGTTTATGAATGCAACCACTATTGTTCACCTAAGTTTGAGGTGTAGGGATGGTATACCTTTTCCTTGAAATGATTTGTCAAAGTCGTGAGACACGGTATACACCCTTCCTAAAGTGGTTTGTGATTTAGTTGTGATGAGTTAGTGAGGTAGAGTCGATTAGTATATTCTTGAGAAGCGAACAACATACTTGAGATATAGATATACATGGTTAATTATTGTTGATTGTTGCTAATGGTAAATGGTTTCTACAAGAATTTGTTGGAAGTATGAGATTCCACTAGAACTTGTTGGAAATTGTTTATCATTGGAAATGGATTATTATTTGTAACTTGGTTTTACTCTTAATTTAATTTATTGATATCGCGTTAACTTGAGATCTGTTTAAATGTCGATGTTTTATTTCAAAGTTATATATGATATTTTGGAAAATGAGACCGAATTGATTTATATGTTTCTAAACCTTGTTCGAGTTTGGAAGGATTTCTCAACATATCTTAGTGCTCACCCCTACAAAAATATCCTTTTCAGAGTATGACCCAGAGGAGGAATGTAGAGTTGATGAGCCGGCCCATTGGGAAGCTCAAATAGAGGGGAACCTAGATCCCGAGATGGATGTTTAGAGCTACATACTCTTATGTTCTACTTTAAGAAATTTATTTTGAGACAATTTAATATCTAATATTTTTGGTTATTCCGTTGTAAGATTAAATTTGATTCTTTTGGATGTAATTGTCATGGTTTAACATATTCCTTTGGGATGTTGTGTAGATATTATATATATGATGAATGAAATTATCTTTATTGATGAACTTTACTAGTAGCTCTCATGATGTAAATGATTTTAAATAGTAATGTCATCCAAGGTGAATTTTTGGGTGTTACAATTTTGGTATCACAGCTTAAGGATTAGGTCTTACATGGGAGTTGTAGGTTATAGATTAACACTAGAAAGGAAGGACTAGGTCGAATGAATTATCGACCTAACCCTTAGACAAGCCTTATGCTTGAATTAAGTGATAGTTAGGGTGTCTAGCATATCAATTTAACTTAATTGTAAATTGATGTACAAGATGAATAGTAGACGAGGACGTAAGTGTGGTCGTGGAGGTTGAGAAAACCCACCGCCACCACCTCCCAATGCCATAAATGGTATCTATTAATACATTAGAAAGCTAACCACTTTGGTACACCACCAAAATAGAAACTACAACAAGCGACGACAAAACTCCGTGAGGGGAGGTCTGATCAGGATTTGTGCTAGCAGCAGTGGAGTGCAAAGAGTGGCACTATACCGTTGCCCAAACTAGGGCGTTGTACAGAAACTTCAGACAGTTCAAGGAGATGGGGTCACTCAAAATAGAACAGGCACTGAACCACATCAATTCTTCTCATATGGAGGTTGCGGTCACATAAAAAATAGATGCCCATCGTTTCCAAAAAAGACCAATCAAACAGCAGGACAAGTAAATGCACACAAGCCACCACTACAGAAGCCAGTACAGCAAATATCGTAAGGAGCTATAACCCCTGACGATACTAATCAAGGAAGAGTTTTCACTTTGACCCAACCGGAGGAGGACGTTACCAATGCAGTTATGGAAGGTATTGTTCTTCTCTATAACTCTGAGGCATGTATTTTATTTGATCTTGGTTCTACTCATTTCTTCCTACGCACCACATATGCTATCAACATGGGATTAGAACTTGAGAATCCAGAACATGCCTTGAGTATTAACATGCCTACGGGAGAACGGTTAGATACTAGGAAGAGGTGTAGAGGTTGTGTGCTTCGAATTGGGAAGCAAGAATTAATTGTAGACTTGGTTGCATTAGACATGAATGGGTATGCTAGTTTGTATCAGGTCATTAGGACTATTCTAGGAGACAGATGGTAATTTGAATTTTGGTTTGTAGATGAAGATAGGCATGAATCTTTATGCAAGTCGTATTATTTAGATTGGAGATGGTATGAGATAGTATAATTCACAAATACGATCAATTGAAGGAATAGGATGAGGTAACCTCGAATGGGAGCCTAGTTTAGGAATAATTATTAGAATTGTGGTAATAGGTCTTAAATGGATGGGAGGTTATCTCATAACTATGTACATGAGGTTCCCAATATTAATTTAAAAATATTACAGAGTATTGATTAAATGTACTTTGAAGGCTTAGAAGGGTCATACATATGATACTCATTGAAGACACTATATTTAGGCAATTGTATTTCGTTGTGTGAGTGGTTCGCTACACTTAGACTCTCTAAAGTATTAACAATCAGGATTCTCTTGGTTAAGGGTAGAGTTAGCAGTGACCTATATTCAAAAAGGTTGTTTGAAAATTTGAGGTCCAGTTGTGGGAACAAACTCATAGACAGATAAAAAGGAAAATCCAAGAAGCCTCACTAAGTGATAGTAGTTACCTTTGACCCTTGATATAATGTGGAGTTCTTTTTCGTGTCTCTTTTAATACATTATTAAGATAGGTTTGATTAGTTATACTTGAGTATTGTTGGTATGAGTATTGAAGATTCTAACTTGACAATTAGTGGTGATAAGTGGAAAGATGTAATTTGAGGAATAAATGATGATACCTATGCATATTGGCTTTGACATGGATGTAGAAACCTTATGCAATTTTTGGGGTAAATGACTATAGTTATCCTAGTAATTAGCAGATCATTATTATCTTGGGGATTTTGAATAATGCTTAAGACTAGGATGACTAATGTGAGTAAATTGAGGAACATTGGTTTAATCATTGGGAGTCTTTTTTTAGTTTTGATTATATTATAAGAAGTCTGGTGATAGGAAATTGAGAGATATTTTGGGATCCTTGACAGTTTATCTTCACATTTCGGTATATTACAAGATATATATATTGTAATGGATTGTATAATAGAGATTCGAAAGTATAGGTATCGTGAAAAGAGTGTGATGTTAATGAAAGCCACTAAGAATTGATTACATGGTTATTAGTTCTAGCTCAAGGTTAGAGATTGAGAATGAATAGTTGGGATATAGAAAATAATTGGCTTTATTCGAGTTGGTGAACGCGTAGAGATATTGTAACACCCCGCATTTTCTTTTATATATGTATATAATTATATGATAAATAATTGTTGTGAAAATGAGGATATGTATAATGATGTAAGAATGAATCACATAGGTTAAAACATTAGAAATGAATAATTGGGAGACACATGGATTTGGGAAGTTTAAGTTTCAAAGGTGTTGGAGATTGGAAATAGTTATTAGATAATTTTCTAAATGTTTTTAGGTCAAAATATTGTTTCCATTGAATCCGGAAGGTCGAAAAACCTTAGGAGAGGTAATATGAGGTGCATTGGAAGCTTGAAAGTACTCTGGAATAAAAACACAAATTACGTAAATTTTGGGTATAAAATATTTTGGCCACCTCTTAGTATTTTGGCCATAACTTTTTATCCTTATATCCAATTGATCTAAACTTTTGACAGTAGATATTAGACATCTTGGGCTACAAAATTGTATCTCATGAAAATTTTCCAATTCGACCACAAAAATTGGTCAAAACTGCCCTGGTAGTTGGAGGAAAAATCTGTCTGCTGAATAGTACCGGTACCGGGTACCGGTACCTCGATTCCAGAAGGTTTTTAGTACCGGTACTGGGTACCGGTACCATATGGTACCCCCAATAAAAATCTGAATGTTTAATATCGCGATCTTGGTCCGATTTTTGGGCCTATAAATACTTTAGGCCGCCTCCTTAGTCGTCCATACACCATTCTAAACCCTAGATAGCTTGGGAGAGAAAGAGAGGAAGATCAAAACACATAGATCAAGATAGAGTTACACCCCATAGAAATCAAAACCGAAATTTCTCAAGAACACCATTCTTCTCCTCTCTTCTTCTTATACACTTTTACTACACCTTTACCCACACCTCTTGGAACCCTAAGAGAAGACAAGAAGGAGATCTTTGGAGCTTGGGTTAGCTTAAAACTCTTGGATTCAAGGTAGGGGATTTTCTCTCATTCACCTACATTGAAGCTAGGGCCTATATATATGTAAGCTTTTCACTTTAAATTATACATGTATGCTATATAATCATTATTTCTTAATACCTTGTGACTACTACCATGATTTAAACAATATTATTGTTTGATTAACCCTTGAATCCTTTTTCTTGCTTAAAAACCCTAGATTTCAAGAGAGATGAACTTTTCTTTAAATTGTTCTTAATTCTTGATTTCAAAACTTTAGTGTTGAA
>CM042201.1:12265-30887 GCA_023539305.1 Ilex asprella | reverse complement strand
ATTTCGTCAATGCCGTATGAGACGGTACACGCCCTTCCTAAATTGGCCTGTGATTGTGATTATATATGGGTGAACGAGGTAGAATCGTTGGGTAGATTCATGAGAAGCGACAGCCTACTTGAGTGGTACCAAATAGAAATTATCGATCATTGTACCAAATATTATTTCTCCAAGAGTTTCGGGTAGTATGGGATGCCACGATAACTTGTGGAAATGGTATATGGTGGATTGGATTATGTTGGAAATTTTTTGCCAATTAAAGTTGATTTTATTCTCTTTCAATTCTTTATTATTGTACAAAGTTGAGATCTCTTTTAAAATGTCCTTATTTTATTTCAAAATTCATTGATATGTATGTGCGAAATGAGACCTACCTGTTTTACTTGATTTCAAAACCTTGAATGAGTTTGGAAGGATTTTCCTACAGAATCTTGTACTCACCCCCCTACCTACAAATATTTCAGATTGTACTCTTAAGGAGGAGTTAGGACTCGAGGAGCCCGTACCCTGGGAGATTCAGCAAGACATCCCGGGGAGGACTCGTAGCTGGACACTACCTTTTGTTCTAGACTAGGGTATTATTTTAAAACAATGTAAAGCCTAGCCATATTTTGTAATTCCGCTGCATTATCATAGTTAGTAGATTTTGGGGATGTAAAGGCCATAGCTTGGCCTATTCTTTTGGGGATAACATGTAAATTTGATGAATTGATGTTTATGATAAGTAAATGGACCCGGTGTGGTCATTATAGTAGAATTGTACAGGTTGAGGTTTGTGGTAGAGCTCCCCGTACAAGGGAGACTATGCTCGAATTTTGTTACAATATAAATTGTTGATGTAATGTTGATGGATTACTTAGTGCTCTCATGCTTAAATGGTTATTAGAATGTAATGTCGTCCAGGGTGTATTTTGGGGCGTTACAGTTTCCTATGATGAGAATGTTCTCCACAAGTCTAACACACATCATGACTGGCTTGGGTTTGATAAACATTCTTCCTCTTTGAATGCCTACCCTTGCCTCTACTAGCATTTTTAGTGTTTGTGCCAACTTATGGGGTGATAGGTTGGTGGTAAACTTCACAAATATAATCTTGGAAGAAGTGTGGGTGTTTCCATTTGTACAACCTAAACCATGCTTATCACCTACACTCTTAACCATACTCAATATTCTACCAAAATTTTCATTGCTTTGGGGAAGTCTATTAGAGAGTTCATTTGATTCACAAAGATTTTTATCAAGTTGGCACATTTTGACTCAAGATTCTTCTTAGACTTGTCAAGCTCATGAAACTCTCTCTCAAGAAACCTGACTCGATCAAGGGGAGACTTGCTCTCATCCTCTAGGGCACAAATTAGCGTCTTGGACTTCACCAAGTCCAAAATGTAGGGCTCTTGTCTCCTCGTCACTTGAGTTGATATGATCACTCAACGAGAGCACCTTCTATTGCTGCTTGAGGTATTGTATATACAATTAATCTTACACATCTTGAATATCCTCATGTCATTCTTTATCCTCCACACATGTGGGAATTTCTTCTTCTGAGTCTTCTATCTCCATGGTAGGACTTGTTTCAAGTTCACCTTATGGAAGTTTCTCTGGAGGGAGAGTGGAATGGACCTACTAAAGCTGTAAAATTTTCTTCATCATCTTGCGAAGAAGATTCATCACCTAAGGTAGACTCACTTTTACTATAACTCCACTTGGCTTTCATAGCCCTCCTCTTTTTATTAGACAAATCTCTCTTTTTTATATTTAGGCATTTTGATGCAATATGTCCAAAACCTTGATATTCAAAGCATTAGAACCCTTGCCCCTTTCTCTCATTTTTTTTCAAGAGTTGTTTTCCCCTTTCAACCTTGCTTCCTTAGGAGTAGGTCTACTAGGCCTTCCTTTCAACCTTGAGCACTCAACATTAATAATCTTGAAGCATTTTTTGAACTTCTTTGCAATCAAAGGTAGGTCCTCCTCTCCTAATTGGGGTGACCCAGATGTATCTCCTTCTTGTTTTGTAGAGCTTAAGGCAATGCCCTTAGCTTGCTTTAAGGATGGAAGGTCATCTCAAAGGTCAAGATAGACCCACCTAGGTCTTCTACCGACACCAACTCCATGTTGACAAACGTTTCCAAGGATGTGACCTTAGCATGAAACCTCTCGGGTAGATATTTCAAGATTTTCCACTTGATGGCCACATCGTCAACCATGATACCTAATTCAAATGATGAATTTACAATATAACACAATTTAGCATAAATATTTTATCATTTTGCATCCTTAAAGACTTGAATTGAGACGTGTACCTTTGGAGTTGGGACTTCACAATGGAAGTTCCTTCATGGAAAAGGACCAAGATGTCCCAAGCTTCTTTGGAGGTCTCGCAATTTTTTATTCTCCAAAACTTATTAGGTGTCACAACGTTGAATATCACATTCAAGACTTTTGAGTTCCACCCCGCTGATTCGATCTTGGTCTTCAACCCAGTAGTTTAAGATTTCAATTCAACCACCACTTCACTACCTTTAACTTGTGTGATGGTGGTGGGAGGGCTCCAACCCTTTTGCACACTCAACCATACTCTCTAATCAATTGATTTTAGAAACATTCTCATGCGAGCTTTCCAATATACAAAATTAGAACCATCAAAGAGAGGTTGTCGTGCAATTAAACTACCTTCTTTTTGAGAATCCATCAAATAATAACTTGTAATAACAATAGAACTCTTAAAGGTAACCAAGGCAAGTAAGAAAATTGTCAAGATATGCCTACTTAGTGTCTTAAGCTCTCAAGACAACCACGTTCTGATACCAATTGTTGTTCCGGGAGGGGAACTCGATGTGAATCTTCCCTCACTATTATACACGTTAAGACCAAAACACTTAACCTAGTGGGGGTGAATAGGTTTTTCAATTTTAGCCCTAATTGATTACAAATTAAACTTGTTTATCTCAATTACCTCTTCTCACAAAGTTGCAATAATGAATGTGAGAAGCCCTTTCAAACACCACCAACCAAATTAACCATGACGATTGATTTTAATTAATATGCAATTAATTTATTCACAATCAATCTCACGTCGATCCCAATACCCACAAACCCAATTTGCACAACTATAAATGATATAATATCAAGCAATCAAAACATCAAACACATAGTGTACGCGTGTGCTCACAATTGCAAGTGTGTACAATAAATAATAAGAGACAAACGCAATTTGGTGATGTAGAAAACCCTCCTCGGTAAAAATCGCGGGGAACCACTAGAGCTTCACCAAAGCCTAATACACCACATGCTAAATTAACATACAAGTACTCGAGTCTTATATCTCTACCAATCTCCATGGCTAGATGTTACTTTACTTGTTATGTCTCTCTATTGTAACTCCCTCTTCGAAGTTTGGTGTGGCTTCACTTGGACCTCCCCACCACATAGTTCGTCTAGGCCTGGAGCGATTATAGGCACACCAATGTGTTTGTTCACCAACAACCTTTTCTACTCCATTTTGTGAAGATGGGAAGAATCACTAGTGGTAGCCTTGGGATTCTTAGAGATCAAGGTTGTGGTGGAAGCTCTCAAGGCTGAAAGATAGATTTCTTCTTTAAAAATCTCTTTAAAGGCTCTCTCAAGACTTGACCTAGATGTGGGAAAGACACCCCCTACTTATAATTTTAAAATAAGGGTAATCTAAGTAAATAAGAAAATTCATATTCGCGAACGACTGCTCGATTGGTGGGAAGGCGGTCATAGGCTGGAGTGAAAACTGTGTTTAAATCCTGACTAAGGCAAGGACTGGTCGAGCGACCATGGAGACCGCTTGAGTGAGCTCATAGAGCAAGCCCTATGATACCTTTTGTGACCTTTTTTCTATTTTCTCCTAAGTCATCAAGAGACCGCTCTAGCGAAGGCTGACGATCATATGACAGTCTGTACAAGTTTTTAAAGCCTAAAATTATGCAAAAACTTATCCTCTTGAGCACTAAAAGGTGTTACTCAAAGAGGGTTCTGATTGTGACTTAACCTATGTTTTCAAAATTCAAAATTGGTTTAAAAAAAAAATTCTTTGAAAATCCCTAGGAGTCAAAATCTGATTGCTTCCAAATCCATTTTTCATCACAATCATCCTAAGTTAAAAATAACTAAGGGGTCACCTTAGATGTATAAGTCATTATCTTTGTCCTAAGCATGAAGGTGCATACGAAGGTTGAATGATGTATCTTTGAGGCTTGATCCCCTCCATTCAATGTAGCTTTCGGTTCTTGATTTGATAGCATCATGACAATGGAAGTTGTTGAGATTTTACAATTAATTAGCCAATTACAAATATGATCTAAAACCTAAATCCCTAAGTCCAAAGGCAATCATCTAGTAATTCCTATCCAATCTCAAACCTTGGAGAGAAAAAACTTGGTTGGTTAAAACCAAACCCATTGGAATGTGCATACTATGACGCCCAATACTCCGGAGTCCTTTACTAACCGTTGACCAATTGTCAACCCGCGAAAATAACTTTTTTTGTCTCAATTCCAGACCTTATGTCCAAACAAATCCCCTTGATCGGGAATTTAACCCACCTATATACCCCGTCTTCTTTTTAGCATTTAATTCTCCCGAGGTCCAACATACCTCAAAATAGTTCATTTAGAACCCATTTGTATCCCTTGAACCAAAAAAAACAAAGTCCAAAAGCATAAGAAAACAGTATTAAAGTTTCAGAAATTTGCAGACAGTACCAGTACACAGTACCGGTACGTCGAACCCTCTAGACTAAAATGTACCGGTACACTGTACTAGTACTGAACAGTACCAGTACACTATACTGGTACAGTCTTCCCAGATTTTTACTTGTTTCACCTGTTTTTTGTCCCCAATCCATTTCAAACCTTTCCACAACCACCCAAAACATGTTTAATAAGGTTTTCCATACAAAACATAGCTTGTTTAAGTTACATTTCAGTCAATTCCATAAATTTATATATGAATTGGAATTTATTTACAACAGTTTTACAAATAACCATAAAAGCCACAAGTCCGCTTTCTTCATTCTTGGGGCTCGAAATGGAAGTCTTCCACTGGCGTGGATCCCACACCTGAAATATTTTTCCCATAAAGGGTAAACTACGTTCAATAGAGTATTTCCTAAATAGGCTACTCCCCAACCCAAATGTACATGAAATGCTCATATGCAACCAATTCACCACTCATATGTTCCAAGCATGAATATGCAATCAATGTTAGAAATTTATAATGCAATGCTATGGGATGAGATAAGACTCACTCTCACTACCCAACTCGAGCCCTTCCTGGCTTTTCGACACATGCAATTTGCTAATGTGCAATTGCCCGTCATCTATGATCCCGAGCCCTTCCTGGCTCTCCAACACATGCAACTTCTCATGTGTATGATTTCGTCATCTATATTATACCTCAAATCACATTTACCAATCCGGGGTCATTTATGGGGTGGGTATTCATGGACTTCCACCAACGGCACCCAACCGACACGAGATTTATGGACTTCCACCAACGGTCCCGCGTACACCGACACACTTTATGGACTAATACGAACGGAAGTGCGTATCTGAACCACCGAGTCTTGCACCTGAGGGACCTTCTAGCCCTTCTTGCAAACCCCAACCCTCTTCACCTTGCAAACCGTGTCACTCGTCCAAGTCATTGACTTAGCTCACTCGAGCCCACTCGTCATCCACCCATGTGGTGTTGACTACTTTCATGCACAACCACCCACTTAATGCAATGTTTCCGTGTATATGCAATGTAATGCTTCATTACAACTCTACTACAATGTTCAATATGCCATGTTTGCCATATGAACTATATCCAATACATTTCATGTAGCCCATGATAAAATTACATCAAAAGCATATAATTCTCATGACTCACAATGTCAATATACCAATATGCATTTATCAACATTTTATCACAACTCAAATCCAAGCATGTCATCTCATATTAAGCAATAACACACTTCCAAATCAATGCACAATATAAACACATAACATGCCCTCACTTCACATAATTTGATAAATTTTATTAGGCAATTTCTACACACCCATTTCAAGATAGAATATATTCTACCTAATTTCAATACCCATCTCACCAAAATCACATCTATAGGCAAGTCATATATATCTATATTAACCTACCCATTTCAATGTAACATTCAAAATTGTGAATAGACCTAAGTAGGAGAAACCCCTACCTCTTAAAGCGTGAAACAAGTTGTAAAAGCTCCAAGGAACCAACCTCAACTCAATCCCAAGCTCCTCCAAGAATTTTAGTTTTCCCACCTTTGGTGAAAGCCCTTGTTTTTGGTACATAGGTGTAACCCTCGACGAGGACAATGACTTTTTCTCTTGGCCCGAACAGATCCGAGCACCGTAGCTCTATAGATCTTAGAGAGAATGTGGAGTTTTTTTCTCTTTTCCCTCTCTTCTCTCTCCCTCTTTCTATCGGCTGAGAATGGATTAACAAATGGAGAAAAATTAGATTTTTTCCCTATTTATATTTTTAGAATACTTGGTCCACAATTGGCCACACGTCTCTTTTAATTCTGGGTCCGTTTTCATCCCGAAACGATCAAATTTCGGCACGGTTCAAGCTTAAAATATTTTTATTTTAAGTTGTTCTTGATTATTTTTCAAAATTTATAATTTTATTCAAAATTTCGGTTTTGGATCACTTGAGGCTCGACTGCATCGTAAAACGTAAAAAATCTGACTCTCGGAATTCGACAAAAATTGACGGGGTAACTAGATTTCGCGAGACGGATCCATCGGTGAGTTTGGTTTCGTCATCCGAGTTCTAGAAAAACTCAGGTTTTTAACCTACATCGTAGTGGTAAATTACCGTTTTACCCTTTATTCGTAAAAGTTCAATTTTACCCGGGTTTTACACATACCGAGGATCTTGGCGAAGAAGATTGCTCGAGGCCTAAACAAACAGTGCGGTGGTGAGTTCAGAAGAAGCTATCCATAACATCGGTGGGTGTGTCTAGTGGAGAGGTTTATTGATGAAAATGAGCATTTAACCATGATATTGATTGAGGTATAAGTCTAGAGTACTTGTAAACTGACTTTGGGATAGTGGATTAGGCTTTGGGGAACCCCAAGTAGTTCTCCATTGTTTTTTTGAGAAGGATTTTCGCGTCAACAAATTGCTTGTGTTAATTTTTGTTAATTTTTCTACACACTTGCAATTTTATACACACATAAGTTCATTTTTGGGATTGCCATGAGAGATTGAGTATTAATCAACAAATTGATAAATCAATATATCAATCTTCTTGGATTTTATGAGTTATGGTCGTTGAAAGGAATTCTCACACTTAATTTTCATATCATTGTGTGATCAGGTAATTGTGGTAGACATAGGTTAAAATTGGAGGCCATCTCAGTTTAATTTTGATTAACCTATTCACCCCTTCATCTAGGTAGTTTCTAGCAACCTACGTATATAATCGTAAGGAAATAGCCACGTCATATCTCTCCCTCGTAATAATTTTGACAAACTATTGCAAAGAAATGGGGAGAGCATCACATAAAAAACTAACTAACCTCCAGTTTTCAAAAGTGTGGTGAGGGAAAGCTTGAAGAAGATCCTTAAATCTCACTCAACTTTCATGAAAAAATTCTTTGACCAAAAAATTCATGATTTGGTATTTTAAAGTATTTTTTCGATGTACATGAAAAAATTTGTTGAATTTTTTTAAAGCTTGCAAATTGGCAATGGACAAGGGCTTCAAAGCATTGATCCACAACCTAGCTTCATCCTTCAGTGAGAAGGGTAAAAGCTTTGGTTGGGCTATCTCAGAATTATTGTAAAAAGTGTCGCACATGTCCTCGAATTCTTTAACATATAGTTACAAATTTTTAGACTCGGGATAATGAAACTGAGGTAGTAATTGAATGGAGCCTAGTTTGACATTGTAATTTTTAGGATTTGCAGGGAGTATAAAACGAGATGGGACATTGCTACGAACAGGATGTGAATAATCCTCAGGGTTATGCCTTGTTAACCATTGATCTCTTCTTCTCTATCCCCACGATGCTATCAACTATCTACTTAAATCAAATGTAGCGAAGCTGATTGACTGGATACATGATGAACTACATGGACCCAGTGTTTTAAAACCCGGTCTGGCTTGGAGGTTTGACCTGAACACTAAACTAGGCCAGTTCAGCAATTAAACTGTTAGAGCATTAAACTCATTCAAGACTTGGTGAACTGGAAATTTTTGTTGGTATCTGTTCAAACCGGACGAGTTTATTCAAACAGTCCATGTGACGCCCCAAAATTCGGGAGTCCGTTGATCACCCATCAAGCCATGAAAATACCCCTGAAAGCCGCATGACCAGACACCACGTGATAGTATCCCTTTACCCAGGATTATAACCCACAAGTATACCTCGTGTTCAATTTTCCATTGGATCTAACCAAGGTCCAATATACCATGATTTATACATCATTATGATCCATTTACATTATTTGAGGGAAGGAACACATAGCCTAAAAACATGGCAGAGCAGTTTTAAAGTTTGAAAATTTTGGAAAGAGTGCTGGTACCCAGTATTGGTACTCTCAGCCCAGATTTGCTAGTTTGGCTTTTTTTTCATTTCTAATCCATTCCAAACCTTTCTAAAACCATCCAATACATGTTTAAAACTATTTCCTACATAAAACTTGATACCTACAAGTTCTATTACACCTGATTCCACATAATTTCTTACCACAACTAAGTTTTCATAATTATTTTACAAAAACTCAATATAAAGCCACATTCCGACTTTTCTTCACCCTTGATGGCTCGAATGAGAGCCGTCCACTGGCATGTGCTCCATACCTAAAAAATTTCCTGTATAGGTTGAGCTACGCTCAATAGAGTATCCCCTACAGAGACTACTTCCCTTCTAGATGCATATGAAATGGCCTCATGCAACAAACAACAACATTTATCCATTTCAAATATGAATATGTGATTCAAGGTTGAAATTCTACCATGTCATGCCGTGATATGAGATGACACTCACTCATGCATTTTAACCTGAGCCCTCACCGACTACCATAACATAATGCAATGCACATGTGTGAAAACTTCATCATTGATAAAGTACATCCAAGGCTCGTTTGAAATAAAATTCATGTGTTTATAAAATCAAGCATTGTTGGATGTTGCACATCCAAGAGTAAGTTTATAAAACAAAATCTTGTGTTTTTTGTTGGCCAACAGATTTTAGAATTGCACTGCAGACTCCGTATGCCTAATTCATTTTTTTGGACTTGCACCGACAGAAGTGAATAAACCAATAACTGGGTCTTGCACTCGGTGGATCGTCTAGCCCTTCTTGTTATACCCGACACAAGTTTTTTTTCATGCAACCATGTGACTATTGAACCCTGGTCCAACAGTACCGAGCCCACTTATCAACCACCAAGTATGGTGTTTGACCAACCATGCATTCACACACCCACACTCATGCCTAGTGCCCATGAATGTGTTGTCGAGCTTATGCCTAAATTGCAATGCATGCCAAATGAACAATTTTCACATATCAACATGTACCATGGCAATTTATATCATATACATAAAATCACCAAACTTTGTCACATTGTCAATATATCAATAAGCATATATCAACAACAATTTGCCAACATATTATCACATAACTCATGTTATTCATAAGGAACAATATAAACACATAACATGCCACCAAATACCAAATTCCAAGAGGTTTCACAAGGAATTTTCACATATCAAAATCAAGCTAGAAGTTGGTCTAAATCATTTTTATACTCATTTTCTCATTTCCATAACAATAGGCAAGTGATATATAACCACATACACCTAACCATTCCCTATGGACATCATAGGCTAGAAATGAACCGGAGTAGGAGGGAACCATACATCTTGAAGCGTAAATTGAAGGGTAGAACCTTGAAGAACGCCAACACAACCTCCAAAACTTGATTTTTCCAAAATCTTCCCTTTGGATCATAGGTGAAATCCCTCATTCTTGGTATGGTAGCGTAGCCCTCATCGAGGAGATCGACTTTAACTCTTGGCTCGAAGGATTCCGATCGACGAAACTTCGTGAATCGACGAAAGAAAAGTTGGATTTTCTCTCTACTTCGCCCTTTTTTTATCACTTGTTTAAGGGCTGAATTGCAGAGTTATTTCTGCTGAAATATATGATTTTTAAACATATTTGTAATTTTAAAGACTTTGCTCATATTGAGCCACACGCCCCTCACTTGTCTGAGGTTGTTTTCGCTCCGAAATGATTTATTTCATCCCGATTTAAGTTCAAATTCATTTTATTTGAAGTTTAATTCAATTATAAGGCAATTTATATTTTATTTTTTGGGGACCTTTGTGAGGTCATCCGCCGCCCAGTCGCCTCGAACGACATGCAAAAAATTCGACTATCTCGGAATTCGATGAAATTCGATTAGATAACTCGGTTCGCGATACGAATTCAACAACGAAGTCCGTTGTGTCATCTGAGATCTAGATAAATATTTATTTTAAATCTACATTCTAGTGGAAATTTATCGTTTTACTCTTTTCAGAAAAAGTTCAAATTTATCAGGGTTTTACAGTCCAGACCACAAAAATTCCTTTAAAAACCAAAAAACTTTGGGCTTTTTTTCCTTGTCTTTGACCTATTCTACTATTTGAGTCTTCGACAGTCAACACAACTCGTACCCTCTCATTTCTCTCTCTTTCTCCTAGCCTATCATCTCACTCGTCTATCTCTCTTTCCAATTCTGCTCTCATATTCTCTCTCTCTCTCTCATTTGGCCTCTCTCAATCGCCTCATCTCTAACTCTCGTTGATAATCCTAGGCTTCTAGTCCCTCAACTCCAACGGTCACTCTGTCTCTTGCTCATCCCTGGTTCACTGGCTTGAATCGAAATGAGGCAAGGATTTTGCACATTTGCTCCAATACGTATATGATTGTGTCAGTTTATTTTACCAAGAGGCTAAGTCATTCGAAGTGGGGTAAGGGTTAGGTTTGCTTCAATAAATATCTGATTTGGAGAATTTTGGGGGCCTATTTTTAGAAATACATAAACTAATGATATACCTAAATTATTGAGACCGTTGATAGGTGTGATCTTCTGATGGGCTGAGTCCCCTGTCCATGAACACGCATTCCTTTGAGAGTGGCAGTTCCTTTAGCGAGACTATGGGCAGCCATGTTTGAGTTTCTATGGGTGTTAGTTATGCTCTAATCTTGACGCTATTGCAACAATTCTTTGATATCTTGAATGAGTACAGAGATAGACTAGTGTGCTTTAGATATGATAACGTTATAGTTCATAGTCTACTAGTAGTCCCATCCGATGAATATGTAATTGCATTCATTTGACTTATTATGCATAATTGTAGTCTTGAATTGTCTTAGAAATTGGATGCATTGGATACATATTTGATATTTTTTGGGTTTTTTGTTTGATCTAATATACATTAAACATGTTATTTTAACTTTTTAGCGTATTTATTATTATTAAATATATTTTATTTTTACATTATATTATCTGTATGACCAGTGACTCAACGATTGAACCAATATCCATTGATCCGATTTATTTTTCGGGTTGATGTCCGGGATGAGTTTTAAAACTATGGATAGTCCTACGAAACCTATAGACTCTTTGAATGGTGATTTGGCTTCACTGGAATCAGAGGATTGATCGCAAGACATGCAATGCTAAAAAAATGATGCAAGATTGAATTACAGAGATGGAACGAAATTACTCGAAAAAAATTGTCTCCAAGTAGTCTTTGATTTTCAGTAACGACGTCAAAAACTTCCTTAATCCTGAGCGATATGCGTCAGGTGCAGGTGGTCAAGAAATAGTGATATTTGGTAAGTCTGAGGTCGAGACACAAGAAAAAGAGAATATGAAGATTAATGTAAACGAAGATAAAGAATTGGTAAGGTAAAAATTAGCTTGATCAAAAAATGATTGGAAAGTAAATATGAGGTAAGTCAATATTGGAAAACAACTATTTAGCTTCGAGATCTGTATTGATCAAATTAATTAGACAATTATATTTAGACAATTTATAATAACATTTGATTTCCAACTTTAGTATTGTCAAATGAAAAAACAAATCTTGGGTTAATTACACTAGATGTTCCCAAAGTATGGGTTTGTCTTATTTTAGTTCTCAATATTTCAATTGAATTATTTTAGTCTCTGAAGTATTGAATATGTTTCTATATGGTCCTTCAAACAGATAACATTCAAATTGATAATAATTTTTTATCATGAACTTGTCACGTAATACCTAACTAAGAACAAAAATTAATTTTATAGCAATGCTTAATTCTACAAAAATTAATTTTATGCTCAATGCGCAATGCTCAACCTCCGGATAAAAAACTTCCTCCACCCTCTGTTCTTCAAAACCCTCAAAGAATGGCTTGAGTCTTTGGCCACTAACCTTGAATGTCTGGCCATCCTTAGGGTTTGTGATATCCACTGCTCCGTTGGGGTTGGCCACCTTGACAAGATAGGGGTCATCCCATCGGGATCTTAATTTTCCTTGGAAAATGGAGTTACGAGAATTATACAAGAGCACTTTTTGCCTGGGCTCAAATGACTTCCTTGTGATGGAATGATCATGAAAAAATTTAGCCCGTTCCTTTGAAATTTTGGAACTCTCATATGCTTCTCTTCGAATCTCATCCAATTCACTCAATTCCAACTTTCTCTGCTCACCAGCCATTCTTAAGTTAAATTTCAAGGTTTTTTATGGCCTAGTAGGCCTTGTGCTCCATTTCAACTAGCAAATGGCAAGCTTTTCCATAAACTAACTGGTAGGGAGACATGCCTAAAATAGTCTTATAGGCAGTACGGTACTCCCATAAAGCATCGATCAATCTAACTGACCAATCCTTCATGTTTGGGTTAACCATATTTTCCAAGATATTCTTAATCTCCCTATTCGCTAATTCAGTTTGGCCATTGGTTTGTGGGTGGTATGCAGTGGACACTTTGTGTGTAACGCCATATTTGAACATTAACGATGCAAATGGCCTGTTACAAAAGTGGGATCCACTATCACTAATCATTGCACGAGGCATCCCAAACTTTGAGAAAATGTTCTCTTTTAGGAACTTGACTACAACCCGGTGGTAATTAGTCTTGGTTGGGATAGCCTCTACCCACTTGGACATATAGTCCACTGCCAGAAGAATGTATAGGTTACCAAAAGACATGGGAAACGGACCCATGAAATCGATGCTCCAATAGTCAAATATTTCAATAACAAGCACGGGAGAAAGGAGCATCATATTTCAACGGGTCATACTACCTAATCATTGGCATCTGTCACATGCCTTACAATATGAAACACAGTCTTTAAACAGAGAGGGCCAATAGAAACCTGACTGAAGAATTTTTGCTGAAGTTTTCTTTGCTGAGAAATGCCTGCCACAAGCTTGGGAGTGACAGAATGCAAGGAAGTTCCGTTGTTCATTTTCGGGCATGCATCTCCTCATGACTTAGTCTGAGCAATATTTGAACAAATACGGATTGTCGAAGTAAAAATACTTCACGTCCGCCATGAATCGTCTTTTATCTTTAGGGGTCTAATGTGGCGGTATTTGTCCTATTGCAATGTAATTACAGATGTCAGCATACCAAGGACAAATTGAATGAATTGAGAGTGACTGCTCATCAAGAAAAGAGTCAAAAATGGGAATATGCTCAATTTGTTTCTTGCACCACCAGTCGGGATAAGTGATCTGCCACAACATTTTCTACTCCTTTCTTGTCTTTAATTGTCAAGTCAAATTCTTGTAAGAGGAGGATCCACCTAATGAGCCTTGGTTTAGCATCCTGATTAGCTAACAAATACTTCAAGGCAGAATGGTCAGTGAAAACAACAATAGGCGAACCAATGATATATGAACAGAACTTATCTAAAGCAAACACTACGGCTAGCAATTCTTTTTCTGCGGTGGTGTAATCCATTTGAGCCTCATTAAGTGTCTTGCTAGCATAGTGAATGACATACAGTCGATTTTCCTCCCTCTGACCCAGCACTGTGCTGACCGCGTAATCACTCGCGTCGCACATGAGCTCAAAAGGAAGGTCCAAATTAGGTGGTCGCATGATAGGAGGCGTGACAAGCATGCTTTTTAATTTTTGAAAAGATGTCTCACAATCATTCAACCACTCAAAGGGGACTTCTTTAGATAGTAATGGGTCAGGGGTCGGGCCAATACACTGAAATTCTTAATAAATCTATGATAAAAACCTGCATGGCCCAAGAATGGCCGGATTCCCTTGATGGCTGTCAGCGTGGGAAAGTTGGAGATGGTCTCCACCTTGGATTTGTCAACTTCAATGCCCTTCGCCGACACTATGTGGCCCAGCACAATTCCTTCCGTCACCATAAAGTGACACTTTTCCTAATTTAAAACAAGGTCCTTTTCTTCACATCTCTCCAATACTCTCTCTAAATTCTCCAAGTATCTGTCGAAGGAATCACCAAATACAGAAAAAACATCCATAAACACCTCCACAATCTTCTCTACCATATCGCTAAAGATCCCTATCATGCACCGTTGAAAGGTCCCCGAGGCATTCCATAGTCCGAATGGCATACGGCGATAGGCGAAGGTACCATATAGGCAGGTGAACGTTGTCTTCTCTTGGTCCTCTAATGCTATCTCAATCTGATTATAGCCGGAGTACCCATCTAAGAAATAATAGAATAGGTGCCCAGCTACCCGTTCCAAAACTTGATCTAGAAATGGCATTGGGAAGTGATCTTTCCTTGTACAAGCATTGAATTTTTGGTAGTCAATGCAAACTCTTCATTCGATTATGATTCTTGTCGGTATGAGTTCATTTTCCTCATTCTCCACTACCGTGACTCCCGAATTCTTTGGTACTGCTTGTGTGGGACTTACCCACTTGCTATCGGTGATCGAAAATATGATGCCCACATCAAGTAGTTTTAAAACCTCCTCCTTCACTACCTCCTTCATGTTGGGATTTAATCTTCTTTGAGGTTGTGGGGAGGGTTTGGAATCCTCCTCGAGGTAGATACGATGGGTGCAAATGATAGAGCTAATCCCCTTTATGTCTGCGATAGTCCATCCAATTGCTCCATTGCGCCTCCTCAACAACTCCAAGAGTTTTTCTTCTTGTTCCTCCTTCAGGGTTGAGCTTATGACTATTGGGAACGTGTCACTGACTTGATCTGAAATGTGTACACCCCAGTGCAGGAGGTCAAGTTGTAGTAATAATCTGGTTTGAGTCTGGAGTCGAATCCATAGGGAACTAGTAGTTTTGGTGTTTCAAAGTAGACGGTAATAGAGACCAATTGATTGTATCCTTTGAGATTTTTAAGTTGTGGATGGTGGATGATTTCTTAAACAGAATATTGAATTATTTCCAAGAAATTTTCTGGACAAAATATGAGATGAATTCAAATGGCAGAAAAGCCACTCTTTAGTTTGAGGATCGGGACATTTGGTCAATTATCCGGTGAATTATATTTGTGCTTTATTACTCAATTAACACCTGTGTCAACAGCAAGTTAATTGAAAGATGAAGATGGATTGTGAGAATTAAAATCGTGGTTCCAATGTGTTATAGAGATTTACAAGAATTGTTTGCACCGAGAGTCATCACGTCCATAAACAAGCAAGTGTTCCCACGTGACATCCAACCACGATTTTAAAATTCCATTCTTTTAAATAAGCTCCTTAATGGCGATGATTAAAGGGTAGTCATGAAGATCTAGCCGGAGTACTTGCCTTGAAACGAGGAGTCTTTCCATGCAAGAGTCATTCGTGTCATAGAAAGACTTTCGATTATACAAAGTACCTTAGCTTTGCTAGATGCAATCAATCATCCAATAAGCAAGGGGATGTAAATGTTAAGCATTAGAACAAAGCATTACATAACTTTCGGATAATCAATACATACCCTTCACCTCTTACTAAAGAGTGAATAAGGAACTACTCACTCTTCATAACTTTGGTAAAACTAGAAAAGTGAGTAATGCTCATCCCTCTAGGTAGAGGACTTCTCAAAGTAAAAGTACAATTAACAAGGAACTAATCTTCAATGAAGAATGAGTGAATCACATTCCACCATTTACGGCTTTGGTAAAGCTCTAAAAAAGTGAAAAAGTTTCACTCCTCTAAGCAAGAAGGGAGCTCAAATAATGAAAGTGCAAGACATAATTAAAAGCATGTATGTAAGAACATAAATGTAAAGACTAGAAGTAAATAGAGACATAAATGTAAAGACTTGAATTAAAACAAAAGCATAAATGTAAAGACTTGAAGTAATTAAAGAAACTACAACCCTTTAGTAAGTGTAAGTGTAAACATTAATGTAAAGAAAAGTGAGTGGGAATCTAAACTCCCCACTTCTTCTAGCAAAGAGAAAGACTAAGACAAGAATTGAAATAGATATATGTGATGAAATGCCAAGTGATGAATCCCTTAAATGGTTCCACCCATGAGTCCCCTTTCTCTCCACAAAATCAAGTGTATTTATAGGCAAGGAGATGGCAGGGAGAGGGGTAAAAGAATAGATTTGGACGCCAAAGTCAAAGTGAAACGCCAACCACTCTGCAGGCAGTCTGTCAAATACCGTTCGAACGGTAAATGGTGTTCGAATGGTTTCTCTGTCTTTGCTCTCTATCGTTCAAACGTCAGATGGATTCGGTGCCTGCCAATTATGTCAGAAGACATGTGGTTCTCTGTAGAAAATTTTCCTCCAAGTCTTTGTGCAAATCTCCCTCAAGGTCCTTACAGAATCTGACTTCTCTTTCCAATAATTCCAGGGGCGTTCGAATGGTGGTTGTCGTTCGAACGTGGCATTCAAGTGCCTGGGCCTTCTGACAGCAAGTCTGCAACACGCCATGTCTTCAATCAGTCTGATCTTGTCATTGCTCTAGTGGGCGTTCGAACGTTGATGACCGTTCGAACGTAGCACTCAAGTCTCCAGGGCCTTGGGCCTTGCCTGCGACACAAATTATAATAGCTGGTCTGGTTTTCCATGACCATTCGAACGATATTTTAACGTTCAAATGTTGCTTCTTTATTCTATGCTTCTACAATTTGTTCCTTAATGTGTTGTAGTTCCCTTCAAAGGTACTTTTTGTTGCCTTTGAACCCTTGTTCACTTTAAGACCTGAAACATCATCACTTAAATTCCACCAAAGCACAATTAGTCCAAAATAGGGCATAAGAGTTTGCTATATTTGAATATTAATCACACCCCCCAACATAGATATTGCTAGTCCCTAGTAATACAATTATAATTAGATGTAAATATATTTCTGACACCTTTTTCGTAAGTTATCCGGTTGTATTTAGCTTATGCAACAAGCCGTTAAACCTCTAGGTTTACCCTAGAGGGCGAGTGTTGTCTCGTGAGGGTTTTCAGTAAAGCTACCCACAAACTTCGGTCAAACAAATGTAAATGTGAGATTGCTGATTAAAGTAAATTATCATCATGGTCATTGGGATACCCATCCCTTAATTTTGACTTTAAATTCCGCACGCTCTTCACCATTGGTACCATCCTTATGCAAAAATTAGCACCTGACACATTAGCATTTGAAATTTTCTTTGTAGTAGGATGATCATTCTAGAACCAAGAATTCGTGTATAACAAACATTCCACTTTTATCACCTTCATGGATAGTTTTGACTTCCCAAATCTCTCATATGGATGCTCTCAGCAAAAGATTCACTCTGACTATGTGACTTGTTTCTCACTGAGCATGTAATTAGAAGATGGCCAATCAAAAATTACATGCATAATTTAGTAAAGGAGTGAAACTTTTTAGTAGGGGTGTTCACCCTACCCTACGGGTAGGAAATAAGTTCTTCCGCATTCCTACCCGATACTTTGCGGAAGAATTTTTTCTTGGCCTACCCTACCCGACAGCTTTAGTATTCCTACCCGCCTTCCTACCCCATTAATAGGGGTGTAAAACGGGTAGGAAGGCGGATAAATATTTTTGTAACTATTAATTTTTGAATCATTTTAACAATTTAATTAAATAACATCCACAAATTTAACAACACAATAAATCAATAACATTAAAATAAAAAATAATTATAACAACAATTATAATAAAACATAAGAAAGTATGAACATCAATCCACCATAATTGTTCCACAAATATAATAACAATTAATTTAAGTTTAAAAAATATGAAATACAAAATTAATGCGGGTAGGGTAGGGTAGGAATGCGGAAATAAATGGTTATGCCGCATTCCTACCCGATTTAATCGGAAGAACAAAAACTCTTCCGCATTCCTACCCGATTTTTGCGGCTAGCCGATTTTTAGGGTAGGGTAGGGTCGGGTAGGGTAGGAACTTGCAGCCGGTCGGAAATTTGAACACCCCTACTTTTTAGCAAATAGAATAATCATGTTCTTGGCATAACCTCATGGAAGAATATTGATGCAAATAACGAAAAATGCTATATAACATACCCCAACTTGTGATTAACAACGTGCATATGCATTAGAATTGAGATCAATTAGGGCTTTCATAGATTGTAATGTGGCTAGAGGTCAGTGGCTAACGAAATGACGTCAATGGAGTTT
>CM042201.1:0-11865 GCA_023539305.1 Ilex asprella | reverse complement strand
AATTAATGCGGGTAGGGTAGGGTAGGAATGCGGAAATAAATGGTTATGCCGCATTCCTACCCGATTTAATCGGAAGAACAAAAACTCTTCCGCATTCCTACCCGATTTTTGCGGCTAGCCGATTTTTAGGGTAGGGTAGGGTCGGGTAGGGTAGGAACTTGCAGCCGGTCGGAAATTTGAACACCCCTACTTTTTAGCAAATAGAATAATCATGTTCTTGGCATAACCTCATGGAAGAATATTGATGCAAATAACGAAAAATGCTATATAACATACCCCAACTTGTGATTAACAACGTGCATATGCATTAGAATTGAGATCAATTAGGGCTTTCATAGATTGTAATGTGGCTAGAGGTCAGTGGCTAACGAAATGACGTCAATGGAGTTTCAAAAAAGAATGCTATCTCTTTTATGCATTTTAGCACACCTCTGGTTGGTTTTTCGATATTTCTTCTGGGAATGGGATTTCTTTCATGTACATTTCCCTTTTTTCACTTTCTTGGCAATTCCCTGTCCCTCTACCTCTTTTTCCTTTTTCGGTTGTTTTCACCGATTTTCTTTTCTTTCATGGAACAGTAGCCTCCAGTATCTTTTCTAGTTTCCTTGCTTTTCTTGTATCATTCAGATTTATACGAGGGTGTAAGAAAATCAGATAGCAGGGTAGGTCAAGTATTTTTCCCTGTGGATTGGTCATCATATGGGCTTTTTGGAAAAGAATTTATACTTTGAAGGCTCAATCATGGCTGACTTGGGTCATACTTTTGTGAAAGGATTGGCTGAGGCTCAAAGTTAATCCAAAGATGGCCTAAGATCCTTTCTCAAATATGTGTGTATGTATGTGCCGTCTTGCCTGTATTTCTTGTGGGATATGTCAATAGATCACATTAGTTGTATCAATCAAAATAAAATTAATGAGATTATTGAAAGATGGGTGATGAGAGAAAACCTTTCTTGAGTACATGTTGATACTCTCTCTGAAGCATCATAAGGCTCGAAACTAACCATAGTATTCTTTGTAATCTCCACTGATCATGTCAGGTTTTCCAAGGAATGTCGGTTATATACCGATTCTATTTTTGAGTTTGATCACCGTGTACGTTGAGAACAGCAAATACTCATGTTCATTTGATAATGTAAGCAAAGAGGTAATATCAGTTAGAAGAGTTGTGGTCTAAGGTCAAGATTGCCAAGATGTGTGTCAAACTGATCATGTGATTAGTTATTTCATCCAGCAATCTTACATCCACATGTGTTTTTATCAACAAGAATTACTAAAGTGCTAATTTTTACAAATGCTTTTAACTAGATAAAAATAATAAATTGAATCATGCCATTCACAAAATATGATCATTCGGTACATCAATCATTAATGATTCAATCTATCCAAAATGAGTAGTAGGATAACATCATAGACACACAAAACTTAAAAATATCCATAAAAAAACAAACTAAATAAACAATCAGAAGAACAGATAATCCACAAACAAAAAATAATAATATCTCCTCTCAATCTCCTCTAGCTCAAGCTCTAAGGTAGCTAAGAATCTCCTCCTGTTGTTTGAAGATCTCTGCTTGCTGTCGAAGAATCTCAGCTTGGTTGATCTCAATCCCAATCATTACATCCCTAAGGGACCTCCGAGCACTGGAGCTAGGTCCTGCTTGATCAGGCTGTGCTCTCTCCTCCTCCATCTCTCTCTCTAACTCCCTCTCTTCTTCTCGGTCAAGCTCTTCTTGTACTTCATCCCCTCCTTGGACTGGTGGCATTTCTTGCCTTCTTGCTGAGGTATCACTGTGCCCCTTGCTTCTTTTGAATGAGCCCTTGTTAAGTTGCCCTATTGGCAACTGTATCTCCATCTCGGGCCTCTCCCACACTCCATTTTTAAGACAAATCTCTGTCACCAAAGTTCCAAAGGGTAATGCACTTTTCTTCACATTATAACCTTTCTTGATTTCATTTAGGATGAGAGAAGGGAGGTCAATGCTATGTCCTTTTCCTATAGCATAGAGGAGGCAAGCCATCTCTAGAAAAATCTCATTTTTTTTTCTTTTTAGAGGGGCTAGTTTGGAGACGCAATCAAGTTGAGCATTCTATACTTGTCGGTCAATTCCTCTTGTTTCAGAAAATTTCTCCTTCCCCATGAAAAGTTCTCATCCCCGGTCAACTCTTTGCCTACCCTATCCAACTCAACGTTTTTCTTTGGGGGGTATTTGGGGTTTTCCACTTGAGGCAGTTCTGGTCTAATCTCCTTGAGATACTCCTAGTCCACATTGATGTGGTTTCCCCGTACATAGGTCTGTATAGTGTCATTGATGATTTTGACATTGGAGTAAAACTCCCGCACTAAATCAACAATGGCCCTCCCCTTATTCTTCAAATGCCACCTCCATTTTCTTTTCTCCATCTCTTCCAGCAGACCCAACTCAACAAAGTCAGAGACTTCAATATCTCTCTCACACACCACAGCTTGATTTCTAAAGAAGTGCTCATACCTTTCCACTTTTAGAGTGTTTAAAAACCTGGTATGATCGTACATCTTTCTCCTCTCCTTGCCTTGTCTTTCTTGGATCACCTCCTCAACCCAGTCAGGCTCTTGGTTCACTGGTGGTTGGTGCCTAGCATGTATCTTCATCCGAGGCATGGCGTTCGAATGGTGGCAGCCCAGAGGAGGGTCTGAAACTTTGGGTTTCCTCGTCTGGGGTTGATGCTCTTTAGTTGAAGATGGGTTAGGGTAAGTCGAATTAGTGTTCCTTGGGGTGTGAGGGTAGATTGCAGTATGGGAAGTGAGAAACGAGCTCTAGGGTTGGAGAGGTTTTGGGGATTTTGAAATGAATCAGACGTTCAGGTACTTATACTCTGCGTTGCACCGCTCGAACGATGTAAACGTTCGAACGTGAAATGAAAATTTTCAAACTATCGTTCGAGCGATGAATGCTCCCAGTACTTTGTTTTTTCAATAGTGTTTGCATCAGAGAAGTCATAAGTCACAAAGTACTGCAAGCATCACACGTTCGAACGGTACTAAACGTTCGAACGTTAAACCAAAACTAAAATGTTCCTCTATTACACTACATACACTAAGAGACGGTTAAACATCACAAGTTCAAAATAAAAATTCATGGCATCTAAGGATAAATCCCCACCCACGCTTGAGGTTGGTATTTTGGGAATTTCTTTACTCGGCCCATATTTTCATTGTAGCAACAGAAAAATATGTACAAAAATAAAAAGGAATTGTAAACTATTTACCAAAATTCGGACCATTGGATTTCATTCCTCAAAACACAATTTTTTCACAGTTTGTCAGAGAACAATCTTAGTCCGAGTCATCTTCTGTGTAGCTCGAACTACCAGTGACTCTTCCAATCTCTTGTCGCACAAATCGGTTAAGCATAGCACCAGAATAGGATGGCGTGTCAGGATAATCCTTACTCTGCCCATTCACTACCCAGTCTAATCGATCAAGTTTGCAACCAAAAATTGGTTCAGAGCACTGATTGTATCTTTTATCATGAAATACCCGGCCACACTGTTTACAAGTACCAAGTCTCTAGGAACGAGGGTGTTTAGCAAAAGTGTTTCTGCCACAGAGAGATTTTGCTTGCTGTCCTCAGATCTCATTTTTTCTATCTATTCTTGCTTTTCTCATTATTACAGTATGCACATCTGATGGAAAAGTGCGTAGAGCTCCTAGACTAAACCAAAAAAGTTTAACATCCATGATTCTTAAGCTTTAAGACTCACTATCCGGTTCTTTAATGTCTGCCAGTCACAAAAATAATTTAAACTGACCCACAGATATAGCAAGGCAACAACAACTAACAACAAAAATTTAAAAATTTTATGACACGGGTACAAAAATAAAATACAGGCAAAATATGAACTACAGGTTCTCACACCCCCCAACCTAAACTGAACATTGTCCCTAATGTTTCGAATTTACCAGTATGGATCTTGGAAATGAGGTTGAACTGCAGTGACCCGTGCTTCTTCAGATACCTGCAAATCCAAATGCAACCATTAATCCTTTCGGTTCAGATCTTGGCCTCCGTTAGGCTTGTAAGGCTTGTATATGATTGTGAAAAGTAGCAATACACTCATACACAACTAGAGTAAAATAATATACAGCATCAGAATAGGGATTTGCTCTTCGGGGTACATGGACATGATTTCACTTGGTTATAGTCGATTTCGCAGACAAAGGAGGAAGAAAATTAAGAAGGAGAAGAAACAACGACGCGGGACAGAAAGCAAGGAAGAAGAAGAAGAATAAAAATAAGAAGGAAAGAAAGAAAAAGGCAGTGGTGGGGGGCTCAATGGAGACAGATGGGAAAGATAGAAAAAAAATTGGTGGGGGTCTCATGATGGTGTCTCCTCGGGTCAGGTTGTTGCCTGATCCGATACTTTTGAGTGTCGACAGACACGATTCTCGGAGGGATATTCGGGTTCCATTAAAATAATAGTTTTCACATTTTTAACAATGTACTCCAAAAATGGTTTCAACCTCTGGCCATTAACAGTAAAGATATTACCGTTTGATGGGTTTTCCACTTCTATTGCTCCATTATCAAACACCTTTTGGACAATATAACGTCCAGTCCATCTTGATTTTAACTTATCAGGGAAGAGGTGGAGTCTTGAATTAAATAACAGGACCTTCTGGGAAGGTTCAAAAGATTTTCGTACAATATTCTTGTAATGGAAAACTTTCATCCTGTTCTTTGATATTTTAGCATTTTCATAAGCTTCATTTCTCAATTCTTCCAATTCATTTTTCTAAAGTTTTCTTGAAAGTTCAGTCTTGTCTAGGTCAAAATTCATTGCTTTAATGGCCCAGTATGCCCTATGTTCCAATTTCACAGGTAGGTGACACGGTTTTTCATAGACTAATCGATAGGGAGACATGCCCAAAATTGTTTTAAAAGCAGTATGATATGCCCAAAGTGCATCAGTCAGTCTTGACGACAATCTTTGCGATCTGGGTTTACCATTTTTTCTAAAATTAATTTAATCTCCCGATTAGCTAATTCGGTCTGTCCACCAGTCTGTGGGTGATAAGGGGTCGCAACTTTGTGAAAAATCAGATATTTTTTCATCAAATTCTAGAAGGGACGATTGCAAAAGGCAGAACCCCCATCACTTATGATTGGTTTAGGAATTCCAAATTGGGACAAAATATTTTCTTTTAAAATTTTTATCACCGTTTGGTGATCATTATTTTGACATGGAATTGCCTCAACCCATTTGGATACATAGTCTACTGCCACTAAAATATATAGATAGTCAAAGAAAGGTGGGAATGGTCCCATAAAATCGATGTCCAACAGTCAAAAATTTTAATCACTAGAATTGGGTTTAAGGGCATCATGTTTCTTTTTGAAATATTTTCTAATCTTTGGCATCTATCACATGTTAAACAAAAGGCGTGGACGTCTTTAAAAAGTGTGGGCCAATAAAAATCACACTGCAGGATTTTTGCAACGGTTTTACTTGATGAAAAGTGGCCACCACATGCTTCAGAATGACAAAATGATATTACCTGTTTGCTTTCCTGAGCTGGGATGTAACGTCTTATGATCTGATCCTTACAATATTTGAATACATAGGGATCTTCCCAAAAGAAGTTACGAACCTCCCTCAAAAATTTCTTTTGGTTAATGGTAGTGAATGACGGAGGGAGTGTTCCAGTAGCTAAGAATTTAGCAATGTCTGCATCCTATAGGGTTTCATCAATTATGAATAGTTGTTCATCAGGGAATCTTTCATTGATTGGCAGTCCATCCTCATGGAATTCATAAGTTAACCTGGACAGATGGTCTGCCACCACATTTTCGATTCCTTTCTTATCTTTAATGACATGATCAAACTCTTGAAGTAAAAGTATCCGCCTTAAGAATTTTAGGGCTGCATGGTCAGTTAATACAGTAACAGAAGACCCAACAAGATAAGAACGAAATTTTTTCAAAGCAAAAATTATTGCAAGCAATTCTTTTTCAGTTGTTGAATAATTCATTTGAGCATCATTCAAAGTTTTGCTTGCATAGTAGATTACATGGGATTTCTTATCTTTTCTTTGCCCCAATATAGCACCTACAGCATAATCACTTGCATCACACATTAGTTCAAAGGGTAGAGTCTAGTCAACAGGTTGCATTATTGGGGCATAAATTAACATGCCCTTTAGCTTCTCGAAAGCTTTCTGGCAAGCTTCATTCCAGTCAAAGGTTACATCCTGCCTTAGGAGATGACACATGAGTTTGGCTATAGTACTGAAGTCTTTTATAAATCTCCTGTAAAAACCTGCATGTCCTAGAAATGATCGGACATCCTTTACAGTCTTGGGTGTTGGTAGATTTTCAATTAGATCAATTTTTGCCTTGTCAACTTTCATGCCCTCAGACTACACAATGTGACCTAAGACAATGCCTTGTGTTACCATGAAATGACAGTTTTTTCAATTAAGCACTAAATTAGCTTCTTTACACCTTATTAAAACTTTGTCTAAGTTTGTCAGACATAGATCAAATGAGTCACCATAGACAGAGAAATCATCCAAAAAAATTTCCAAAAATTTTTCAACCATGTCACTAAACAAACTTAGCATGCACCTTTGAAATGTTGCAGGAGCGTTACAAAATCCAAAAGGCATTCTTTTAAATGCAAATGTGCCAAATGGACGTGTGAATGTGGTTTTCTCCTGATCATATAATGCAATCTCAATTTGATTATACCCGGAATATCCATCCAAGAAATAGTAAAATTCATGGCCTACAATTCTTTTTAGAACTTGGTCAAGGAATGGGAGGGGAAAATGGTCTTTCCTAGTTACCAAATTCAATTTTCGGTAATCAATACACATTCGCCATCCTGTGACGACTCGAGTTGGCACTAGTTCATTGCAATCATTTTTTACCACTGTGATCCCAGACTTTTTGGGTACAACTTGGGTTGGACTTACCCATTTGCTATCGGAGATGGGAAAGATTATTCTTGCATCTAAGAGTTTGAGTACCTCCGTTCTCACGACTTTCTTCATGTGAGGGTTCATTCATCTCTGCATTTGACGGGAGGGTTTTGAGTCCTCTTCAAGATATATTGCATGATTGCAGATCAACGGACTTATACCTTTCAAGTCAGAGATGGTCCACCCAATGGTGCTTTTATGTTTTTTAAGAACTTCAATTAATTTAGACTCTTGCAAGTCTGTGAGCTTAGATGAGATTTCCACTGGGCATGACTTGCTTTCTCCCAAATATGCATACTTGAGGTCTGATGGGAGAGGTTTTAATTCAGGCTTTGGTGGCCTGTCACTTGATGAGATTAGCTTTGGGTCATTTTTTGAAAGTTCCTCGAATTTGGGCACCCATGTCACAACAACATGAGTAGGGCAACTTTGTGAATTTGACTTAGATGAGTCAGACTCAATCAGAGGTGAGTCGGTCAGATCTTCACAGAACGTGTCACTCAGATGTTCTTGTATCAAAGATTCAATGGATTTTACTTCCCCTTCGTCCTCATCCTCTCCTGGGTGTTTAGCAATATTAAAAATATTCAGTTCAAGAGTCAAATCCCCAAAGGTTAATTTCATGACTCCATTCCTGCAATTGATTAGTGCATTAGAAGTTGCTAGGAAAGGTCGACCAAGAATGACAGTAATTTGATTCTCTAAATGTAATGCTGGTTAAGTATCTAGAACGATGAAGTCAATAGGGAAGATAAAATTAGCCACGAGGACAAGCACATCTTCAACAATGGCCCTAGAAATTTTGACAGATCTGTTCGCTAACTGGAGTGTGACACAAGTGGGTTTTAGTTCACCTAGACCCAACTGTTGGTAGATGGAATAAGGTAGCAAATTCACACTAGCTCCAAGGTTTAATAGTGCTTGTTCTATCTTGAAATCTCCAATGACACATGAGACAGTTGGACATCCAGGTTCCTTGTATTTTGGAGGGGTTTTGCATTGTAGCAAGGCACTGGCTTGTTCTTTAAGAAAGGCTCTTTTTTTAACATTCTGGTTTCTCTTGACTGTGCGCAAGTCTTTTAAAAACTTGGCATAAGATGGTACTTGTTGGATTGCATCCAGAAGTGGGATGTTGATTTTTACTTGCTTGAAAAGCTTGTAAATTTCAGGCTGATGGTTCATCTTTTGGGTAGCCTTGAGTCTATGCGAAAAAGGAGCGAAAATTGGACATGAAGGTTCTCTTTCCCTAGAAGGTTCTGGCTCTTGTTCACTCACAAGCTCAGACTCTTTTTTAATCACAAGTTCGGGCTCAATCGATGGGTTGACTGGGATGACATCAGATTTTGATTTTGAAAATAGCATATCTCTGACTCTTTTGTCAATCACCTTTCCACTTCTCAGTGTAGTGACAACTTGAGCTTGATCTTGCAGAGGTTTTGGTTGGGCAGGAAACTTGCCCTTTTCTTGTGTGCTAATGGATTGGGTCAACCTTTGAATGTAGCTTTTAAGATCTTCAAAAGAGTGGGTGGTCTGTTCTTTGAACTTAGTGAAAGATTGGGTGGAATGTGCATTGAAGTTCATTTGAGTCTGCATGAACTGGTTCAGTGTATCTTCAAGGTTCCTTTTGTGTAGTGGTTGGTATGGTTGATATGCAGGAGCTCCTTGAGATAGTGGTTGTGAGTTTTGTGGTTGGTTCATGGGAATTAGTTGTGTGTTCCTCCAACTGAAGTTTGGGTGATTTCGCCACCCTAGGTTGTATGTTTCAGAGTATGGATTGGAGTAAGGTTTGTTGAAATTGGAGATTGCATTTGTTTATTCCAACAAGACTTCTTTGAATGCAGGTATGGTAGGACATTCCCCAGTGGGATATCCTGTCAATGCACAAATCTCACACACTTGTTCTGTGGGAGGGCCCAATTCGACTTGATGTATTTTTTTCATCTCTAAAGCTTCAAGCTTTCGAGATAAAGTGGATTTTTTTGCTCTCAGGTCATCATCTTTTCTCAAGACATACTTTTCCCCTTGGGAAGTGGATGGTCTAGCTTCACTAATGGTAGGGGAGGCTGAGTCCCACATCTGAGAACTATCAGATATAGTGTCAAAAAAATAGAATGCCTCCTCTGAACTTTTACCCATAAATTCTCCTTGGGCCATCATTTCGACAAACTGACGCAGTCTAGTGGGTAAGGAGTCATAGAAGAATCCTACTAGAGTCCAATTTTCAAACGCATGGTGTGGACAGGCTTGGAGTAGTTCTTTAAATCTTTCCCAGCTTTGGTAAAATATTTCTCCTTCTTTTTTCGAAAAATTCATGATTTGCCTTTTGAGAGTGTTAGTCCGATGTAA
Source organism: Ilex asprella (assembly GCA_023539305.1). Taxonomy (NCBI): domain Eukaryota; kingdom Viridiplantae; phylum Streptophyta; class Magnoliopsida; order Aquifoliales; family Aquifoliaceae; genus Ilex; species Ilex asprella. The sequence continues at coordinate 2,555 of CM042201.1, read as the reverse complement.
GGGGAAAAATTTTCTGAAAAATTCATTTTGAAAGATCTGCCAGGTTGGCATGGAAAGAGATTTTAAAGAATTTAGCCATTGTTTAGCTTTGTCCTTTAGAGAAAAAGGAAAAAGTTTCATCTTGGCAAGTTCAGAATTATCTTGAAATGTTCCACACACTTCTTCAAAGTCTTTCATATGCAAATATGGATTTTCAATATCTAATCCATGGAAAACCGGCAACAACTGTGTCATCCCCGGCTTTACAATAAAGGTGGTGCATCTGGAGGAAATACAAAACACGAGGGAACACTATTTCTTGTTGGATTTAAGTAATCCCTCAAAGTTTGAATGTTAGGTACCTCAACTTCCCTCATGGGTACTTCTCCATTTCTATCAATATTTTCCATAATACTCTCACAAGAGTCTGCTATTGATCTTGGTGAATTTGGTTCAGATTGGTTCACAGATCTAGAAGATTCTGCCAGCAAATTTTTATAGTAAGGAGCGTTCTCAAACATAAAATAAATGAAAACAAAAATAAATTATTTACAGTAAACAGAAGAATATATACAAAAAAGAAAGGTTTTTTTACCTTTTACCTGTAAAACACTTTTACAAGGTTTTCCGGCAACGGCGCCAAAAACTTGACTTGATCCGAAATGTGTACACCCAAAGTAGACAGTAATAGAGACCTAGTAGTTTTGGTGTTTCAAAGTAGACAGTAATAGAGACCAATTGATTGTATCCTTTGAGATTTTTAAGTTGTGGATGTTGGATGATTTCTTGAACAGAATATTAAATTCTTTCCAAGAAATTTTCTAGACAAAATATGAGATGAATTCAAATGGCAGGAAAGTTACTCTTTAGTTCGTGGATCGGGACATGTGGTCAATTATCTGGTGTATTATATTTGTGCTTAATAACTCAATTAACTCCCGTGTCAACAGCATGTTAATCGAAAGATGAAGATGGATTATGAGAATTAAAATCGTGGTTCCAATGTCTTATAGAGATTTACAAGAATTGTTTGCACCGAGAGTCATCGCGTCCACAAACAAGCAAGTGTTCCCATGTGACATCCAACCACGATTTTAATATTCCATTCTTTTAAATAAGCTCCTTAATGGCGATGATTAAAGGGTAGTCATGAAGATCTAGCCGGGGTACTTATCTTGAAACGAGGAGGCTTTTCATGCAAGAGTCATCCGTGTCATAGAAAGACTTTCGATTATACAAAGTACCTTAACTTTGCTAGATGCAATCAATCATCCAATAAGAAAGGGGATGTAAACGTTAAGCATTAGAACAAAGCATCATATAACTTCTGGATAATCAATACATACCCTTCACCTCTTACTAAAGAGTGAATGAGGAACTACTCACTCTTCATAGCTTTGGTAAAGCTAGAAAAGTGAGTGATGCTCATCCCATTAAGTAGAGGACTTCTCAAAGTAAAGGTACAATTAACAAGCAGCTAATCATCAACGAAGAATGAGTGAATCAAATTCCACCCTTTACGGCTTTGGTAAAGCTCTAGAAAAGTGGAAGAGTTTCACTCCTCTAAGCAAGAAGGGAGCTCAAATAATGAAAGTGCAAGACATAATTAAAAGCATGTATGTAAGAACATAAATGTAAAGACTAGAAGTAAATAGAGACATAAATGTAAAGACTTGAATTAAAACAAAAACATAAATGTAAAGACTTGAAGTAATTAAAGAAACTACAACTCTTAAGTAATTGTAAATATATACATTAATGTAAAGAAAAGTGAGTGGGAATCTAAACTCCCCACTTCTTCTAGCAATGAGAAAGACTAAGACAAGAATTAAAATAGATATATGTAATGAAATGCCAAGTGATGAATCTCTCAAATGGTTCCACCCATGAGTCTCCTTTCTCTCCACAAAACCAAGTGTATTTATAGGCAAGGAGAAGGCAGGGAGAGGGGTAAAAGAATAGAGTTGGACACCAAAGTCAAAGTGAAATGCCAACCACTCTACAGGCAGTCTGTCAATACCTTCGAACGGTAAATGGTGTTTGAATGGTTTCTCTGTATTTGTTCTCTATCGTTCAAACGTTAGATGAATTCAGTGCCTGCCAATTATGTCAGAGGACACGTGGTTCTCTATAGAAAATCTTCCTCCAAGTCTTTGTCTAAATCTCCCTCTAGGTCCTTGCAGAATCTGAATGCTCTTTCTAATAATTCCAGGGGCGTTCGAACGGTGGTTGTCGTTCGAACGTGGCACTCAAGTGCCTGGGCCTTCTGACTGCAAGTCTGCAACACGCCATGTCTTCAGTCAGTATGATCTTGTCATTGCTCCAGTGGACGTTCAAACATTGATGACCGTTCTAACGTAGCACTCAAGTCTCCAGGGCCTTGGGTCTTGCCTTCAACACAGATTATAATAGTTGGTTTGGTTTTTCATGACCATTTGAATGGTATTTTAACGTTCGAACGTTGCTTCCTTATTCCAAGCTTCTACAATTTGTTCCTTAATGTTTTGTGGTTGCCTTCAAAGGTACTTTTTGTTGCCTTTGAACCCTTGTTCACTTTAAGACCTGAAACATCATCA
>CM042200.1:22616362-22636821 GCA_023539305.1 Ilex asprella | reverse complement strand
GCCCTCCTGGATGCGTTTGTGTCGGGCAAGACAATTGATTTCTCTTTTGTTATTTGGAATGTCATGAAGGACTTTGCCACCACCGAGAAACCGATATCCAATCTTCCCTACGGGAGTTTGGTCACCCGATTGTGTGAACATTTTAAGGTTAAGGGTTATGGATTGGAGAAGCTCACCCCACCTGAGTTTGGAGCTATCGGGAAGGCAAGTAGCCAGAAGAGGAAGGCCATGAGCCGTGGGAAGCATGCTCAGGCAGACTCTGATGAGGATGTTGTACCTGCTGCGCACACCATGCCATTCAAGCCCGTTTTGAAATGCTCAGTCCCTCGGAGGCTAGATGCACTGGAAAAGACAGTGCATGACATTGAGGCCTCAGTTCAGGAGATGGCAGCAATGTTGAAAGAGATGTATCTGCACACATTCCCTAAAAAAACCATCCCTAAAGGTCATGCTGCACCTTCGTCCTCCAGAGCACATGAGGAAGAGGAAGATGATGATGAGGTGGGAGATGGTTCTGAGGAGTCCGAGGAGGAGGAAGATCATGATGATGAGAGTGATGGAGAGTAGGATAGTGTATGTAGTTGGTGGTTTGTTTTTAGGTTTTTTCTTTCCCTTTTGGGGTTTAGCTGAAGTTGGGGTGGGGAGTTTAGGCTAGTTTGTTCTTTGTGATGTCCTACTCCATGTTGTACTCCAATTTTGTTCACATCAATATAAATCCACAGTTGTTCCATCATATTCATTGTCTATGTTGTAATTTCATTTTGATTTTGACTTTTCAATTGGTTGAATGGTTGATTGAATTCAATTGATTGGGTGGGTATTGTTGTTTTGATTGTGCTAGAAAATGAATATCTTTGCTAAGGGACTAGCAAAACTTAAGTTGGGGGGTGTGATTAGCACACAACTTTGTATATTCTGAGATGCTAATCAACTCATTTTGTGTGCTTTTAAGCTTTAAATGATATAAAGTATGATAATTGAAGTCTTAACGCCATGTGGTTGTACTTGCAGCTGAATGGAGACAATCATTGTTTTAAAGACCCTCCCACACCTCTTGGGTTGAAGGAAAGTGAAAAGATAGGTTGAGGATAGCTCGGGAGCAAAGAAATCAAGAGTTGCAGATAAGGAAGCAGAATGGTACCGGTACCCAAAACCTACTAGAATGGGGTACCGGTACCATGTACCGGTACCACATTCCTGACGTGCCCAAATTCTACAGATCTGCTCAGCTGTTTTGAGGGCCCCACCAGTGCGACTCCACAACTTTTCTAACATTTAATGAAGAGTGAGAAAGAAGGGTAAAAACAGCCCCTGACATGGGTCTGGCCCTAGCTGCCCCCTACCCCCTTTGGTTGACTGCCACCTCCAGAGGGTCAGCCATGCTCTCTTGCACGATTTTGGAGGGGAGCTGCTTACTTCTCCAAAAAGAGGGGTTGGAATGGATTATTACATTTTTTGTATTGTATGATATATAGAGAGAGAAGCTCTGGGGGATAAGAAGATGAATAGTGGATTTTAGAGAGAGAAAGTGACGTTTTTCATGTATTCTCCATTGTTTTAGCTTGGAATGTTTTGTAAGGATCTGGAGAACTTCTTTGAATGCTATGAATGCTAGTTCATTTATGTTGGTTCCTAGTTTAATGCTCATTTCAATGCTTCACCATTAGTGTTCTCTAGTTCTTCATTTTTCATTGATTCAAAATGGGTTTTCATCTCTTTCAAACTTAGCTGGTGAGTTATTGCATTTGGTTACTCTAGACCTTCATCTCATTACAATGCACTTACACTACATAGTCATTCTCATTTCAAATATGAATAGCTAAATTTTCTAGTTGGCAAGACCAAGGGGGATCTCTCTTTCGGCACACCATTTCAACTCTTTCTCCACCCTCCCTTTAGAGTCAAATGGTTTGTTTTGACCAGATTGAAGGTGGATGATTCGATGAGACTTTGATAAACCGTAGGCTTAGTCACGGTTTATGCTTAGTTACTTACCGATATCATCCCTGGCTTTCCGTGAATCAAACATTCATTCATACTTAATCGAAGGAGTGGGCTGAGTTGAGGTGACATACCCATTGGAGTAACCTCTTGGAATTACCAACACTTGTTTCCCATTACATTCTCTTTAGCTCACACTTCACCAACCAAATCGCAAGACAAAATATTTTTACATTTTCGTGTTTCACCAAATCACTTCAAACTTGTCACACTTCCTTCCCTGTGGATACGACCTTGGAATACTCTTTCGAGTATCACACGACACACGAAAGTCACCTTGCGATTGGGGAGCATTTTTGTGCATACGCATCACATTCTACATCATTCCATTTCTCTTGCCTCATTGCCCTTTTCTTTTGACACTATCCTTAGGGGAAGAAATCCTTCTCCCCCGGCCATACATTGCATCATTTAAGGGAGAGTAATTAGGGGTTAGTTGAGGTTAGGCATTTATATCAATCAGTACTCTTTACAAAATTTTCAAAATAGACAGTATCGGTACAACATACCGATACGGTCTGGTCCAGTGGGCAAACTATACCGGTACTGTGTATCGGTACTCTCTCCATTTTTTTTTTAAATTTAAAACTATTTTGCCATGTTTTAGGGCTATATGTTCCTTCCCTTAAATGATGTAAATGGACCATAATGGAATATAAATCATAGTATATTGGACCTTGGTTGGATCTAATAAATAATTGAAGCCGAATTACATTTGGGGGTTATGATCCTTATTAAGGTGGTGTTATTGACGTGGTGTCGGGTCAAGCGATATCCACGGGTACTTTCGCGGGTTGATGGATGATCAACGGTTAATAAAAGACCCCCGTTTTTTGGGGCGTCACACTCCATACAGAGTAGAGTCGATTGAGGCCTCAAAAGGCATAGTGGCAGGCCTCTAAACATCGGGATCAGGGATAACAGAGGTGATGGCACCAACCATGAGCTCAAAATTATCAAAGAAAGAATCTTCTCTCATCTCTACCTTAAGAGGTCTCCCTTTCTCGAACTTGGAACTCGGTGGGGATGACTGGGAAGGCTTCTCAAATGACTCGGGAGAAGAGGAGACAGGCTGGAGGCGAGGAATCAACTCAAAGGACTTCTCAACCTCGGATGAGGACGGAGAGGCCAGACCTTGCTCAAGAGCTTTGCCAGAAGAAGGCATAACTCCTTGGAGAGAAAAGGTATCTATGGCTTATGGATAGCTCAATGGGGGATCAATTACCTATTTAGTTGAAACAGGGAAGAAGGGTACTCCCAATTTCTACTCCTTAGCTCGTGTAATGGGACTGTTCCCAGAACCTATCTCAGCCTTGCGCTTACCCCCACTACTGTTCTTCTTCAACTGATTGACCATAGCTTGGAGTTCTTCTGGAGTAGGATACATGGAGGAAGAACCTGGAAATTTGAAATAAGCAATTCAAAAAAGGAAAAAGGGGAAGAAACGAAGACTAGAAGTTGATGGAAAAAGTATTACCTACTACCTCCTCAGCATTAACGATAGAGATCGAAATGGGAGTCTTGATCCTCACCTTTGGAGGGCTGAACCCTTGCGATACGAGAACCTAAGGCTTGATGAGCTCAGAATACTTCTTAGAATCACAACGCTCAAGGGTCATCAAAGCCCGCCTATCGACAACACTGAGTTCAGGTCGAATACCTGAAAAACAAAGTAAGATGAACAAAGAGAGGTCAGCAAAGAAAGTCGTCAAAGCTGATCTTAGCTCACCTAAATGAGGACTTATGCTTGAATATTTCTGTTGTATGTATTCCCTAGTCTCCGCACATCACCCTCAAATGTGTATATGACTTATGTGTGAAAGGAGTGTCATTCTCCCTCGAATGATGTGCAAAATGGGGCAACGGAATGGTGGGAATGAAATGGAGAATGAATGGAAATGAAATGTGTGTGGTGTAAACAAAAGTGCTCCCCAGGCGCAAGGAGTCTTTGAATGTCGTGTTTTACTTAGAAGAGTATTCCAAGATCATCTCCTCGGAGAAGGAAAGTTCAAGTGTAGTAAAAGTGATTTTGTGAAAAAAGAAAAAGTGTAAAATATTTTATTGTGATTTGGTGATTAGAGTTTGTGAATGAAAATGAAATAAAAATAGGTGCTGGCTAATCCAAGATGGTCATTCCAATGGGAATCCCAACTCAACTCGAAACCTTATTCCAATGGTGCATAGATGAACGATTGATTCGTGGGAAGCTAGGGACGTGATGGTGAAGATCCAAACATAAACCGTGACCAGGACTATGGAATATCAAAGACTCACAATCCCGTCGACCCTCAACCCAGTCAAACTGAACCATCGTACACCAAGAGGAAGAAAGAAAATGAGTTGAAGTGGCACACCCAAGAGGAGTTCTCCCTTGGATTATCCAACTTAAAATCTAGCTACTCATAATAAAAGACAAGACATGTATAATGTAAAGAGACATAATATTGAAATGAAGATTAAAACTCAACTTAATACAAAAAAATTTAAACTAAGAAGAAAATATGCAATACCCATTTTAAAGCTAGAGCATGAAGAACTTGAAAGCAACAAAGGTGAAATCTTAAATGAGTAACTAAACTTGCAAAGCACTTGAAATAAATGACATTAAAAGTAAATAATTAAGCTTTCAAGAGTCTTACAATAAACTACAAGTGAAAGGATGGAAGAAAAATGCAAAACATAAACATTTCTATTTCTACTATTCATCTTCTTCCTAACTATTCTAAGCATAGGTAGCCACACCTCAAAACTTGTGTGAATGCTGAATATATGGAGTGTGTGCCTTGAAATTTCATCCATGGTGGTCCCCCAAGGTGTGTGCAGGCCTCCCATTAATGGGAGATGAGTTAATGGCTTTGGACAGGCTAGGACAAGCTTAGCCTGTAACTCCCCAGGCAGCCCTCTTCTCTCCCATCCTCATTAATGTCTTTGCCTTCAAAGTCTTCAACAAGGGTGTAGGAGGCATGTAGTTATGTAAGGGAAGTCAAAGAACAAGTGGGAAAATCGATGGTGGGACTCCTAAACAAGTAGAGCATGAGATGCAGGTGATCTGGGCATTTTGGGCTAGTTCAACAGAGCATACCAGTATGGCATATCGGTACGTCGAACTCCAGTAGGTGAATCCTACCAGTAGGTATTCTACTTTGAACCAGTTTTTTTAGAATTATCATAACTTTTGATTCAACTTTCCAATTGAGCTAAGATTTTGACACAATATAGAAGACATCTAGATCTACAAATTTCATGTTTTTCATTTTTTCAATTTCAAATTGGATAATGGTCAAAAAGGAGGAAAACTGAGATACTGCTACAAAATGGTGTGGGTGCTGGTGCCTTTGTTACCAAGCACTAAGACCTCCATGATTTTTTCACTTTTAAGCCTCCAAATCCTCATGTAATGTGTTCATGCCTTCACCACACATCCATACTTAGTTGCAAGGTTCTAAAATACATAATTTACGCTATAATTACCTGCAACATTGAAAATTCAACATTATTCATAATTTTGGCTAACTCTAAGTGCATATATGCAAAAGTTGAGTTAAAATGTATGTAATGAGATCATTAAATATGCAATAATTTGTGCTCATCAACTTACCCAAATTATCAGGGTCCTTCCAGGCCCAAAGGATCGAAAGAGAATCTGAAGCATCTGTAGGGTTGTACTCCCATTGATTGCCGCACACGAAGAAGAAAAGCTTTCTCTAGCCCTTGTGTGAGCTCGGGAGGTCAGAAATAATTACCTTGGTGTTTGTTCATGGTAGGTCTCTTCTGATGTATAAAAAACCATCAGAAGAAGTGTACTTAACATTGAAAATTTTCATGAGCAAGGGAATAGTGGGAACCCCAAGTTTGTGTTTCTTAAATAAAACGAGGAGACCGACCATGATGCCCTAGAAGTTGGAAAAAAGTTGAGCAAGGTAGACATTAAAATGTTGCAGGACACTCTTGATAAAAGGATGTATGGGAAAAGGGAGTTCGTTCTCAAAGGCAGCCACAAAGAAGCAGTATTGGATACCTCTGCACCCTCAGCGCTACCTAAAATCCCTACGCTACTCACTTTGGCTTTGCCTTTGTTTAGTTTTCTGGGCACAGGTGAGGTCGATGAGGGAGGTTCCTCAGTATTTTTCTCTGCAACAACAGAATCAACATCTGGGAAGTTGTTAATTTCTTCACCCACGTCCCCCAAGTCGGTATCCTCCTCAGCAGATCTGTTCCCCATCAGGGAAACAAATGAGGGGCTAGCTTTGGAAGAGGCAGACATAATTGGGCAAGATAAAGGGAGTTTGAAGGAGTGATAAAGAGGAAAGATATTCACAGAACACTCCCTAAGGGCCTTAGGGGCAACACAACAGCGTCCAATGAGTAAGGATCGCGTAGTGGAGTAAGGATCCAAGAAAATGGGGAGACGAGAAAGGGAGTAACCTTGACTCCCAAAGTAGCAAAATCAAAAAGTCCAGAAATACAGTAACCACCTCGGATTCAAGGGATCCAGAACGAAGAAATATGTAAGGGGGTAAGGAACGTACCTAATCAAAGGCGAATGACAAACTAGAGTTTGAAGCAAGAAATAGGAAGCAAGCCTTGTAAGCCAGTCGGAGAGGAGTAAGATTCAGCAAAACCCTAAGTTCAGCAGTGCATTGGGGAAAACCAATGATCGTAAGAAGAAGAGAGGGAAAAGCTTGCGAGAAGAGAATTCAAAGGGGGGAAATCATAGTCATTTTCATCAACTCAGAGGCATTTAAAGCTAATGATACGTGGGTTATTGAAGTGGAGAATGTGCACATAAAACAAGGAGTAAATGATTGCCTAAAATTATCAAAAACCTATCCGCACATCAATTGAGGTCAGCGTGTGGAGGTCTGCCTTAATTAAACCACAACTCAGCCCCTACCCAAGTTCACTTGGGCTAAGGGTTGGGGGCAACTGATGATACCTGGAAAAGATGTTTAATTAAGGATGAGCCCGGGAAAGAGTTCAGACCAAGAGGTCAGCCAATGCATCCGAGCTCAAAGGCCTTGACATCGAGCTCCCCCTAGAGCAAACAATCAGTGAAACGAGAAGAAAACAGTTGTATAACAGAAGACACTCCCGAAACAATAGTCAAGTTGTATTCAAGGGGCAAAACTCTCAATAGACCAAGATCCTTTCCCAGAATCAAGGGAGATCCCACGGATGCAAAACAAGCATCTCGCTGCAAATCTCTTAGATATAGGAATTTCACTATAAATACTGTGCAGAGCCTCCATTGAAGGGGAGATAAAAAATTATATAAAAAACATATTGTAAACCACATTTGCCATCAATATAGATTCCAGGAGCAAGAGACTCCATTAAAGAGTGGACTAGCAGAGCTCCCAAGCTCGGTGAACCACTATACTTTCTGCATATTAGTCATTCCCCTAAGAAATCCGCCTTAGTCCATATGAGCCTAGAAGCACAAATTAAAAACTCACTCGAATATTCACATTATCAGCTCGTCCACGTAAAAATTACACCATCAGGTCTAATTGGTGGTGTTTGACATCATATTTCACAAGGATTCCAAAAATGTCCTCCATTTCACAAGGACTTCATATGGGGATCATGTAAAATGACCATTTTACCCTTCGAGTCCCAATTTGACCTAAAGATTTAATTTTTGACCCAACCAACTTTAAAACTACGTTTAGTAAGTTAAATGACTGTTATTCTGAAAATGTTACTACAAATTTTCATTATTCTATTTTTGATAGTTTTCAAATCGACATGTAAATTAAGGTAGGGCTTCTCGATTTTGAAGCAGGTGGAACTTTCCAAACTCTTTCCAATTATATCCATTATTTTAGAAATGATGTGTAAATATTTATAAATTCATGATTGGTTGGTTCGCTTTGAATTGGAACCCTGAACCCGATGCACATTGTGTTCTTGTTTGGGCTGTTCGTATTAATTTGAAACTCCGGGATCATTTTCTATAAAATGTAAGTATACACAAGATCGAGTGGAATAGGGTTTATGTTCCATATTTGAGACCATAAAGGGTTTCATTGAGTTCGTAAATGCCTGTGTGACCTAATTGGTCTTTAAACTTGGTTGTCAAATTGTGATTAGGGAGCATATCTTCCTTGGGGTGCAAGTCCCTTAAAAGGTTTGATCGTATGGCTTGTATCAACCCTCAGTGATACATTAAGATATTAGCTCTCCAGTGTGGCACTAATATTGCTTAATCATTTTCATACATAATTGTTCTCATTTATCAGTCTTACGCTATTACCTATGTATGAAATGATTATTCTTTTTAGTGCACAATCATATCAAATTTCTTATTTTCAAACCCACGTTTCTTAGAATTGAGATTTCCTATTGAGTTACTTGATGCTCACCCTACATTAATTCATTCTTTTCAAACTTGATTAGGCTACAAGATATTAGAGCACTGTATGGATGGCATGCCTGTGTTTATATTTTGAGTTTAGAATGTATAAGTTAAGCATCTATATTTAATTAGTGTAAGGGTGGGTCAACTCTTGTAAAAATGTAATAACTGTGGCGTTAGTGTTACGATTATGTTTTTTATTGTTCCGGGAGGGAGAACCCAATGTAAATCTTTTCTCACGACTACACACGTGGAGCTCAAGACACTATACCTATAGGGGTGAATAGATCTTTCAAATTAAGCTCAATTGATTATCAATTAAAAACCTAACCCACCACAATTACCTCGTCCCATAAATATTTAGCAAATAATGATCAATGGGTCTTTGATCCAATGATACTCCTTGTCTTGTAAAGGTTTTGTCTTCTTGAGGTCAAGGGTTCAAGTCCTCCTACCCCTTCCTCTTCCCCCTCCCAAAAAAAAAAAGCAAATAATGTGAGAACCCATTTAGTCACCATATCCCAAATTAACCATGATGATTGATTTAATTAATCTTGAATTAATTCACACAAAATCAATCTCACGGCGACCCCAAATCCCCCAACCCTATATGCACAAGTATGAGTGGATGAATATTCGGTCAATCAAAATCACAAACACATAGTGCGCATGTGTGCTTACAATCATAAGTATATACAATAAACAGTAAATAATACACGTGATTTGTTGACACAGAAAATCCTCCTCGAAAAAAACCATGGGAAACCCTCTCGGTTTATCAAAGCCTAATCTACTACTCCTAAGTCAATATACAAGTACTTGAGACTTATACCTCAACCAATATCATGGTAAATACTCATTTCCTTGTTGTTTCTCTGCCAAAGGGCCTCCTTCAACATTTAGTATAACTTCACTTGGACCTCCCCGCCGCATAGTTCGTCTAGGCCTTGAGTGATTATGAATATGCCAACAATCCTCGGTATGCATACATTAATGAGTTTATCAAACCATAAAGATCTTCAATCCAATTTTTTAGGTTGGATAGAATCTTTAGTGGTAGCCGTTAGGGTCTAATAGATCTAAGCTACAGTGAAAATTCTTAAGGTAGAAATAAGGCTTAACCTAGGTGTAGGAAAGACTCTCCCTATTTAAAACTCCAGAATAAGGGTAGTTTTACGAAATAAGAAAACTGATATTCGCGAATAATCACTCGATCAGTGGGAGGGCAGTCATATGGCAGTTGTCGCTGGAGTGAAAACAACATTTCAAACACGACTAAGGTAGGCATTGTTCGAACGACTATAAACACCAGTCAAGCGACCATGGAGACCGCTTGAGCGAGCTCATAGAGCAAGCCATGTATTGCCTTCCGTGACATATTTTCATTTCTTTCCTTAAGTCATAAAGAAGCTACTCTAGAGAAGGCTAACAAGTATGGATCGGTCTCTACAAATTTTTAAGCATAAAATCATGCAAAAACCTTTCCTCTTGAACACCAAAGGGTGTTGCTCAAGCAGGTCTGGCCCAACCACAAGGCCAACAAAGCTTGAGTTTTAGGTCTCATGTTCCAAGAAAGCCCCAACATTTTTAGGTATATATAATTAGTTCAAATGAAAAAAAAAATAGATCCATAAGATTTTTGCCCCCAAAAAAGTCTATTAAATTTAAATCCAAACAAACATAAATTTGAGTAGTTAGGCTCATGAACCCATCCCATAATATAAAAAATAGAAAAAAATATTTTTTTTTAGAAAAAAAAACGAAGGACGCACTAAGGGTTAAAAAAAAAATTCTAGCTAGTCAATCAAAACACACCACACTTTTTTAATAATTCATTCTCTTTCTTTCTCTCTATATATATCCCCCCTCCCAATGTGTTAAAAACATAAAACTTTAAAATCTCATGTTACGAATTATTTTTTATTTGTATTACAAAAAATATATCAAATATTTTTTATTTTTGTATTAAACTTAAAAAAGACTAAAATCAATAGACCATGACTGTTTAAAATTAAAAAAAATAAAAACTAAAATTGATAAAAACTTCCTTAAGATTGACTATTGCGAGAAAATTTAGTGGATTAGTGATACTATCAATTTAAAAAGATATGGTTCAAAACTTAAACATAATAATTAGTAGTACTTTTAATCTAAAAAACAAGAAGAATATGTTTTAAATAAAAATTTATTAATATTAAAAATAAATTCCCCACTTTTAACTGCCGCTTGAGGCCTCATATGGTCTTAGGCCACCCCTATGCTGAAGGAAGGGTCCGATTGTGATTCAAGTTATTTTTTAAAAATTCATAGATAATTTAGAAAATTTTCTTTTAAAATCACCTAATGCTGCGTTTGGTAAATGATAATATATTTAGGCAGGAATGGAATGAAATGGACATGAGAATGGAATAAACTTGTGAATGGAATGAAACATGTAATACCATTCCAATGTTTGACAAGTAATTGGAATTAAGCCTTGGAATGGAATGCACCTTGTCTCCATTGTAAAACATTTCACTAGGTCTCTTGTGAAACATAATTTGCCAATCAATAGTGAATAATTATAGATCAACTACATTGAGGAATTACATGAGATTGGTGGAAAGGTCAAGTAGATCAAGTGCTACTCATCAATTTGGTCTCATGCATCACAAAGAGATGAGAAAGAGGTAGAGAATGGAGGTACTGCCATAGTTCTGGTGAGGGAAGAGTAGTCATAGAGGTGATACGAGCATAGAGAGAGAGAGAGAGAGAAGATGAACATTACGCAATGGTGAGAGGATAACAAAGAAAAGGCAGAGAGTCGGGACGATCGAGTTTTTCGTTTAGATGAATTGGGTTCAATACTGACTAATTTGGGAATGGATAATACCATGATTAATTTGGTAATCATTAATCTTATGTTTTGTGGGATTAGTCATTCCAATGAAATGGTTAGGAATAGGAATGAATTTTCATTACCATAAATCAAACAATGGAATGAACATTACTAAGTAATGATCATTCTATTCCCAAAACCTAATACTATATACCAAACACAGCGTAAGAATCATTTCTTTCAAAACTAATACTTCACAATAATTACTTTTTGGTCTCATGAATAGTCCTTGATGAATGATTTTAGACGTCCAACCCAACGAAACTCGTTTAATTTAAACAATTCAAGCATGGGAGGAACTCTTATGGGTTCACACCTCAAGCAAAAGGGTGCAATTTGGTCCAAATTTTGACATGCCCATAACTCACCTAAGTCACAATCTCCACCCTTATCAAATTTCTCAATTTGTGTTTAAAGAGTTGAGTGGATAGGTAGCTGCTTTACGAGTAGGATGGAAATTAATCATTGTAAGAGTGATGCATGCCATTTTTTTTCTGTTTAGTGCTGTTGCAAATTTATTTTTCTAAGCAGAGATATAAAATTTTGAGAGGACAAATTTATGAGAATGAAGATGCTAGAGATAAAAAATAAGAATCGACATAAAATTTGTGATAAAAAGCATAATTAGGACTTTTGAAAACAATTGTCTTACTTTTCCGGTCAATTTCTACTAATTTGAGGTTCGCTTCCGACTGGAAAGCTCATATTTTACCAATAAATATAAGACATTAGGTGATTAATGGATGGATGCATGTGATACATCCTCGGGCGCTGTGTCTTCTCACGTGTGTCGTAGTAGCCTGTAGCTGTAGAGAAACCTGACACAATGTAGACGTAAAAGACATTTAACTTTACAGCCAGCTGCTATGCTATAAAGTTTCAAATATTGTACTCATCCTTCCATGAAGACTGTGCCGTGCATGCTTTTTTTTTTTTGTAATAGGCATTTGCTTTCATTTTGTTGTCTTCAGTGTCATTCGGATTCTCACTGATCGGTTAACCCTTTTTCCTCCAATTTCATTCTTCAGATTTGATTTCATAATTTGTTTACCACATTCTAATAAACGTATATAGATATAATAATCATTTTTTGGATAAATTACGACGATCTCCCCTTTTGTTTCTAACGATTTCAATGCACCCCTTCTTTGTTTTTAAAATTGCTTTGGCACCCCTTGTCAGTGTAATCACTTCAATGGCATGCAATGAAGTTTTAAAGTTACAATCTTACCCTCTGTCATTTTTTTTTCTTTTTGGTTCAAAATAACCTTTATATATGCACCTCTAAAAATGTAAAACTACTCATTAACCCATCACATAATTTACCTCACACACTTTAAACATACCCATTTCAAAGTGTAAAAAGGTGTAAAAAGAGATCCAGTGAGTTTTTTCATCTATCTAAAGAGTTTTTTTTTTGACAAAACTAGTTGAAGTATTGAAAAGCAAGATTTTCACCCAACCTCCATGGCTCCGTCTATTTGGGTTACACAAATTATATTGGATCTGTTGATCCCAAAAATAGTACTAGTGGAATGTTTGATGATTCCCGCCAAACTTTTGCGAGGAAATCGAAGACCAGAGGGGCTCTAGGGATTAACCCTCCGATGATTAAGTCAGTAAAAGCTAAAAGAGATTAATTGGAATTGAGCTAGGAGGAATTACTCACATGGTTCCTAAATTGCACCTTTCTTTTATAGGCTTTCAGCTCTTTTTACCGTTAGAGCTCCCTTAACTACTTTTCAAATGAAGTTCCCCATAAAGCGGAACCTTCCTTCCATAGCTGGAGCTAGTTTGAAGCTACCTTTAGCTTAGACCAGTGAAGGGCACCATTTTCCTTTTGACCCTTGCTCCTGCCAAACTAACCCATAATAGCTAGGGCTTGGTATGGGTGTCATTTGGACCAAGGCAAATGGTACTGGTGCTTAGTCTACTTTTGTCGAGCTAAAGTAGTGTCACAAGCTTACCCCTTGCTCTGGTCAAGGATTGTGGTGGTTTTATTTTTCAAAGTGAGAGGGCATAATCTTGATATCTGGCTACTCCTCAAATGTGAAGGAGTGAAAGGACAAGTTTTTCTTTGTTCCTAGGTCCGGCTGGGAATTTGGGCCTTCTGAAGCTCCTTCTAATGACTCTTTTCGTGTTCCCCGCATTTGGGGGACACCTACGCCTTTTCCAAGTAAGTGTACTTTTTACAACTCATATTGAGTTCTCTTAGTTACCCTTTTGTCTTTTTTATTTGGGTAAATCAAATTCCATGTCTTCTAATTTGAGGGCTTGGATCAAACTAGTGCTTCACTATCCTACAAATGATTTCTCCAAGCTAGTGAGTGATCAGGCCCTTTTTGAGTCCCTATTAGGACCTCTTCTAGGCAGTCCTACAACTTTGCCTCCAATATCCTCTCTTCAGAAAGGTATAAGCCTTAATTCTGATTGTTTTCAATTCTTGACATGTTTTGACCTCTGCAATTCTTCAACTATGATTGTGAAGGTCATTGACCAGAAGTCCCTTATGGCAGTTGTAGCCAGGAGGGCATCTGAAATCAATCCCCTCTCCCACAAGAGGTTGAGAATATACTTTCCTCAAGGAAACGGGGTGCCCCCAATCTCTTATATTTCTCTAACTTCCTCCCTATTTGCTGACGTCACTTCTAAGGATGGCATTTCTCCTGATGTTAGTGTGGGAAAGTTCAAACTACCTCCCCCTATAGAATTTTTCCTTATTGCTACAACTGTGAAATGAAATGGTAAGACTTCAGGGTTCGCAGAGGAAAAGACTCATGCAATGTCGTTCCCCTCGTCAAGCTCTACAGTTGCTTCCTAGTCCATGTGGGACAATGCAGAGGAGGCAATGGCTCATCTAAATTAATTCATCCACAAGGACGAGCTACAAGCCACCTTCAACCTCGAACCATCCTGGGTTGCCAAAAATTTGTCCCTTGTCATTGGACAGGTCAATTCTTGATCTCTTTCGAGTGTACTTATTCCCTTTTTTTTTTAATATTTCCTTCCTTTTTTGGGCTTGCAATCCTTACCACAAGCCTCTCTTACTCAGTTCTAAGTGAGAAGAGGTCTTACGAGGAAGAACTCCAATCTCTCTGTTCCTAACTAGAGGTGAAGGAGGGGGAACAAACTTCTATGAATAGGAAAGTTGTCCGCTTCAAGGGGACTACTGAGAAGCCCTCGCATAGGATTTCCTCCATCGAGAAGGGTAGGGATAAGGTCTCTAAGTATAATGGTGAGTTGTTAACCAAGCTGAATGAGATTATAGCAGAACTCTCTGAGCTTTCTATGAAGAATAAGGATCAGAAGAGCGAGAAATGGGCTATTTCCCAAAAAGTCTTGGAGCTTTCTGTTTCCTCTAAGGAGAAAGATGTGAGTTAAAGGCTATTAAAGCCCAGACCTTATCTTCGTATCAGGATTCTACAAAGTTCAAGGAGGATATTTTGGAGTATTACATTGATAGGTTTGAACACTTTAGGAAAGGAGCATAGAAGTCGTTTCCTAATCTAGACTTTTCTCCTTTTAAGCCTAGTGAAGATATGACCCCTATTGCTGTGAATGTCCAAGAGATGGATGTAGGTGAGGAAGTGGGAAGCTTGTCTCAATCAAAAACGAGGAAGGAGTTAACCTTGATCTCTGTTGAGGATCCCTCTAATGTTTCCAAGGGTGGTGAAGTAGTGGCTAGTCCCATGGATGTTGTCTCTACTGCCCCTATTATGCTTCCTAAAATGTTCTCTTGATGTTTCTCATTTTTCTTTCTTATAGTTTGCTTTTGTTTTTCATCTGCTAGATTTTTTTTAGCGAAAATGGACTTTTAAGTATTCCAAGTTACATTTGAGGTCTGGTCCTTGGTTAATTGGACCATGATGGGACGAACATGTGGCTTTCGCGTGACATTCAAAATGATGTGCAGATGACAGTTTCATTATATCACAACCACCAAGCCGTCAGAGGGGGTGACTGATGTCATTTTATCTTCACCATATGTTGAATATCAGCCATACTTCCCCCTAAGTGTAGTTGCCTTGCATTCAAATCCATTTAATGGAAAGTGGCTTTTTCCCTATTTAAGCTTTATTAAGACTCTGCATGCTTTATTGGCTTCTTTGCATTCACTTAAATCTTATACAAGGATGCTCAACATCATATCAAAACTTTTAAGAGGCGTGCTAGGCTTTTTATGGGACCTATTTGGGCTAACTTGCTGGTTCTTAGCATAATGACAGTGGCTAACTTGTTGACCGTCTGAGAGCTCTATGGTTTCCTAATGGGGTTCAACTTTAGGTTCCCAGCCCAACTTTTATACAACACAATCTCCCCTATTTGGGCTTGCTTCTTTGAGCATGCATTTGAAACTGATTTTTGGTTCCCTTTCTTTCTCTTTGTGAGGTTGTTCTCCACTTCTTCAACATGTGCCCTGCTTATGTGTCCATGGAGTTGACTTGGATCGTTTATTGTTGGGGTAATGACCGTTTGACGCCTAGTTGACTAGGACATTCTCCAACAATGGAGGATTTTACCAACCTCTTCCATCTGGCTCTTGACGACCATGACTTCTATTAGTTCTTCCGAAGGAAAGATATGTCAAAACTCTTCTTTGAGCTTCTCCATCCATGTCCTGGCTGGGAAGGGAGATTCGTCCTTGTCTCATGGAATGGCCGGGAGTTTGAGAGGCTGTAGGAGTTGGGCTAAGGGTTCCCCTATTCTAGGACCTCTGAATAATGCAGGTAAGCCTTGTTTTTGCTTTCTGTCGTATACTCTTGCTTCATTGTCCTTTTATAATTCCTGTCTAATTG
Organism: Ilex asprella; assembly: GCA_023539305.1. NCBI lineage: Eukaryota > Viridiplantae > Streptophyta > Magnoliopsida > Aquifoliales > Aquifoliaceae > Ilex > Ilex asprella. The sequence goes on along the minus strand of CM042200.1, from coordinate 22,620,788 downwards.
TATTTACAAATAAGAGCCTCCCTTGATTCTAAATGGATGGGTGAGGATTGATCAGGCTATTTTGGGGGGTCCTAGATCTCTCAGAAGTTTAATTACCCCTGAGGGGCTCGTCTTCCTAAGCCTTGGTCCTGCTCTAACTATTGCTGAGGAAATCTTTTATGATGATGAGGGCCTGACAATAGCTTCGAATGAAGATGATGCAGAGCCTAAGACGAAGCTAATGGCTATGATTGCTGCCTTGGTGAAGTGAAGTCGGGAACAGAGGTCTCCTTTATCAAGGAAGTGCTAGAAAAGGTCTAACTAATTAGCAAGGAAGTTCCAAAAAGGCCCCGATTGAGCTTTAACACTATTTACTTACTTCTTTTTTTGTTAAAATTTTGTAAATATGTATAGCTTTATCTAATGAGACAAGGAATTTAAGTATTAATTTGTGTTGCTTCCTATTCCTTGCCCCTTCGTCTTGTAGAAGGATCTCGATCTTTGTAAAGGACATTATATTTGGTGATCCCCAATTTGTTGTGCTAAGTAGGTTCATTTTGGGAGATTAAGGGGCTTGACAAGTCTCAATCTTGCTTCTGTTAGGTTAAATAGATTCAATTCGAGCTAGGTTAAGGGGCTTGAAAGTCCTAATCTTACTTATGTTGGGTCAAGTAACCCAATCCGAGCAAAGTTAAGGGACTTGAAAGTCCCAATCTTGCTTCTGTTGGGCCAGGTAGATCTAATCCAAGTTAATTTAAGGGGCTTGTAAGTCCTAATCTGAGCTAGGTTAATGGGCTTGAAAGTCCCAATCTTGCTTATGTTGGGTTAGGTTGACCCAATTCGAGATAAGTTAAGGGGCTTGAAAGTCCTAATCTTACTTTTGTTGGGTTAAGTAGACTCAATGCAAGCTAAGCTAAGGAGCCTAACAGTCTAATCTTGCTTCTTTGGGTCAAGATTAAGGTACTTGAAAGTCCAAATCTTGCTTCTGTTGGATCAAGTAGACCTAAATCGGGCTAAGTTAAGAGGCTTTAAAGTCCTAATCTTGATTTTGTTTGGTCAAATAGTGTAACGCCCCAAATACCACCCTGGACGGCATTACATTCTAAAATCATTTATATCATGGGAGCACTAACATAATCCATCAATAAATAAAACTTCATAAGTCATTCATAACATTTACATCATTATCCCAAAGGAGGATGTCAAACCATGACATTTACATTCCAAAAGAATTAATTATGAACTTGCAGTGGAATTACAAAAGACATCTAGAATTTATAATGTTTCAAAAGAATATTCTAGCCTAAAACAAAAGAAAGTGTATATCCTAAGCATCCACCTAGGGATTCATGTCTCCCGCTATTGGAGCTTCCCAAGGTCCAGAAGTAACCTTGGCGAGAACTTTTTGCGCCAAAGAATGGTCCCCCTGAGGGAGCCCCACATATCCCCTCGTGAATTTTCGCTAAAACACAAGTAGATTCTTTTGGGGCTAAATACCTTAAATATGGGAGCAAGTAGCCTCTCTTGTAGAGAATGTGGTTTAAGGTCACGTATCTTAAGGTTCTTCTTCTTATCTTCTGAGCTTCTTGGGTTACTGGAGGCAGTATCTCGTGTTCTAGACATGTCACTATCTTGTCCATCGAGCTCAGCACCTACTGGACCGAGTTGGCACTAGCTCCGAAAATTGCTTGGCTTTGGAAGGAATTCCACCAATATAGTCCTAGTTAGACTGTCTAAGAGAGTGCAGGCTAGCCTTGCTAATGAATTTGCATGGGAATTCTATGTACATGGGACTTGGGTGATCTCAAAGTGTTCAAAACATGTTATTCTTTCTTTGACAACTTTTAAGTACATACTCATGCATGGTTCCCTAGCTTCAAAATCACTTTGAAGTTGTCTCACCATGAGTTGTGAGTCACTGTACACTTTGAGTCTCTTTACCCCTAAGGCTCTGGCTAGTTAGAGTCCTATAATGAGTGCCTCGTACTCTACCATGTTATTTGAGGCATTGAAGTCAGCGTAGTGCATACTCAATTTTCTTTGTGAGGGGGGGAGGATGAGAATTAATCTAGTTCCTCCTCTTGTTGAATTGGAGGGCCTGTCCACATACATCTGACATTCCCCTTCTTGAACAGTTGTGTCATCGAGATCTGGCACTTCAGGGAAACATTCTACTAGGAGCTCAACTACTACTTGTCCTTTTATCACTGTTCATAGGATATATTGGATGTCAAATTTTCTGAGTTTGATTGCCACTTTGCCAGTCGTCCAGACATTTTTGGCTTTTGAAAGACTTGGCGTAAAGGAATATCCGTAAGCAATACAATAGGATAAGCCTAGAAGTAAGGTCTTAACTTTCTAGATGTGGTCACCAATACGAAGGCTACCTTCTCCATCGTTGGCTACCAATGCGACTTCTTCCTTTATTGCTTGATTGCACTCTGGGGTGAAGCTCTACCGAGTCTATCGAATTGGTTTGTAGTTTGGATCAACATTTAGCTTGTGAACTATTACTATAGGGTCCATCCCACTTATATCAAATTTCTCCAAGTGAAAATGTCTCTGTTAGAGTTGAGGAATTCTATCAACGAAGCCCTCAATTTTTCTTCGAGCATTTTTTCAATGAACATGACCTACTCGAAGATGTCTCTGATCTGAATAGGTTCCAAAACTTCTACAGGCTACAGGCGTTCTGGGTCCTCTCTATGATATGGGGAGCATACTTAGAGGGCTTCTTACTACTTTCCCCTCATGAAAGACATATAACACTCTAGAGATGCAATTTAGTCCCGCCAAACCTTTCCAACCCCTTCCTTGGTTGGAAATCACATGACAAGTTGGTATGTGGATGGAACGACCCTCATATCATTAAGGATTTGGCAACTCAAGATGACGTTGTACGCTAAAGGATAGTCTAGTACTAAGGAATTTATCATGACTGTAGCTTGTTGTGAGGCCAGCCCAACTGTGACCTCTATAATAATGGATCTAATGGGATGAACCTTCACCCTTAAGAATCCAATGAGTGGCGTAGATATTGGGGCTAATCTTTCTCTGTCAATGTTCAAATTATCAAAGGTTGGGGCAAAAATGATATTTGTCGAACTCCACTATCTACAAGAACTCTTTTCACGACGTAAAATTGGCTATCGTCAAGGTAACTACCAGTGGGTCGTGTGGGTGCTGAAACACCATTCAAATCTCCTTTGGAAAAATTAACTGGCAGATTCATTCAGAGCTTCTTCCATTGATTTATCGAGCTTACATCTAGCTTGGACTTTATCTTTTGGGTATGAGCTCGCCTTGCAAAACTATTTTCTCCTTATCTTGAGATACATCTGGAGATTACTATAATCTCCCTTATTGGTTATTGGTGTGGGACCTCCTTTTGGCGGTGTTGAACATCATTCCTATCCTATCTCTAGCGTTCTATATACCTCAGGAGGTGTCTTTTTTGAATTAGATCCCCAATTTGGTCCTTTAGAACTTGGCAATCTTCTGTGTTATGACCATAGTCCCTATGTAAGTGGCAGTATTTATCTTTGGATCTTTTATTGGGATGTGTCTTCATCTTCCCTAGTCATTGAAGGATCCTTTTATCTTGGATCTAAAAGAGGATCTACTCTACAAAGGTGTTTAGGGCAGTGTACATTTGATTTGGGTCATTAGGAATGCGAGGACCTAGGCGATCTCATGCACTAACCCTCTCTGTACGGTTCTTCTTGGGACTTCTAGCTATTTTCTCTTTATTCAATGAATCCCTCACTCTTTTGTCATCTCACTAGTTTTCTCGTCTATTCTCTTGGCTCCTCTAAGTTAGGAGAGTATCTTTAGCATTCATGTAGCATTGGGCTCTCGCTAAGAACTCTGCCATGGACATGGGCGTTTCTTTGGAGAGAGCAAAGAGGAACTAAAAAGATTGCAATCCTCCCATAAAGGCGGTCAAAGCAACCTTGTCACCCACATTATCAATTTGTAGAGACTCCTTAGTGAAATGATTACCGTATTCCAACAATGTCTCCCTCCTAGACTACTTTACATTTAGGAGGTAGGTCCGGGATCTTCTGTGGGCCCTTCCTCCAATAAAGTGTGAGATGAAGGAAGTGATTAACTCACCAAATGTATCGATTAAGCTTGGCTTCAACTTGTTGAACCAATATCTTGTTGTTCCTTTGAGTGTGGTGGTAAATGCTCAACATATAGTTTGGTCTGGAACATTGTGGAGCATCATCAGAGATCTGTAAGTTTCCAAATGATCTAACGGATCCTTTGTTCTATCAAACAACTCCATGACTGGCATCTTAAACCTTTTTGATAGGGGTAATTCACAACATCCTATGTGAATGGTGATTCTTTATGCTGAACTAAAGCCTCGATGACCTCAGGGGATCAAGTTTTTATTGTATTCATGACATTCTCTAACTTTTCCTTTACTTCTCAAAACTTT
>CM042200.1:22538680-22608480 GCA_023539305.1 Ilex asprella | reverse complement strand
AGATGTGGAACTCCTTTACAATTAAAAACAAGTTTGTAGTGATCTTGATTTTCAAGTTTTAAACCTAGCAAGGTTTTCTTCCACCCCACCTCCATACACCATGGCCATGTCTACCAAGCCTCTACACATGCTCTACTACAACCCAACTACATAAAACAAGGCTCAATTGAACAAGAAAACTTCATTTGATTTGAAACTTGTTTTATGAATCCAAATCCACTACTTCCTCAAAACTCACATTGGTTAACAATTGCCTCGAATTGCTCAAAATCTCAAAAGCATTTTTTTCACTTCTTCCTTCTATAATATTCTCTCTCTCATCAATTTTCCTCTATTTTCTTTGGTTTTAAACTCCCAGTACCCCTCAAGGATAAGAGAGAATCAGTCATAATGAGTTGCATGGATGATTTATACGTGACTGGTACCAATATAACAAAAAGGGATGAGTGGGAAGGATGGTTGGGATGAGAGAATTCGAGCTATCTATTAATAAAGGGACCAATCTTTGCGCAAAATATTCTCAAGAAGATGGAGACAACTAAATACAGTCTCACCACCAGGATGACCACGTTTGGATAGAGGGTGGTGCTACTAGTGCTGCGTCCCTTATATATCTATCTTAGACTAGGGTGTATACAGATCTCTCTAAACCCTATTCATGTCGATAACTCTATTACTATAGGGGTCAGTAATGAAAGTATTTATAGCTCAGGTACTCGGGCTGTCCAGGTTATCCATGCAAGTTGTCACCAACAATCATTTTATAAAGCCAATGTTATTCGTGGAGACTATGCATACCTACAATCACCTCAGCCACTTTTGTATGGAGCTTGCACAATGTGCTCCAGGTGTCCCAAGCATTAATTAGGCAGATGTGACATTCCTAAGATCTAGCATAGACTCGATCCTTGAGGGGGAGGTTCAGTCTTCAAGGCTGGGGTGATTATTATGCTAGAAGAGTCACAGACTAGGTCCCAAGGAACTTCATGACCCTGAAAGATTCATGGTCGCGATTCTGCCTGGCCGTGTGTATCGCAAAGTCCCTCTTACTCACAGAACCCCTCTCAGTGCACACCTGGATGCCCACTCAAGGAAGTTTACATAGTTTTGGTTCTCTAACTGCCAATTCATTTGTCCTAACTCTGGATGGATTTAGTTGGTATATACATGTACCAAGTGAAAGCTTGATCCTTGAGAGATTTTGAGAACTCCCTCATTCTCAAGTGTTCATAAAGCACACATTGTCAGAGACTATTGATGTATCCCATGATGTGTTCACGGGGGTTGCCTTGTTTTTCATCAAAATTTTTAAACTTTGGCAAAACATACCCCACAAGATTAGGGATGACAGTGGACCGGAGAAAAACTGGTATTTGTCCAAACCCGCCTCGTTTGGATTGGGGATGGACTATACGTATTAAATGGTGGACGTATACGGGAATACACGTACGGGGATGAAGTTGGGGATGAACTTACCCTTACCCCCGTCCCACCCCAATACCCATTATATATATATATATAAATACTCCCAAGCCCTAACTTACTCTCCCGAGTGTCCTCTATCTGTCGCCTACCTCCATCCATTGCTCTATCTCTCTTTTTCCATCGTCTCTCCCTTCAAACACCGAACTCTCTCTCTCTCTCTCTCCCTCCATGTATATATTCATCTTCTTCTTTTTTCTCCTGTCCACCTCCGTCTTGGTAATTGTTGGCACTCCTTAAGCCCTACATATATCTTTCTAATTAAGTTATCAACCTCAAAGGTAATATTTATCTTTGGAATATGTATCAGATTCGATCTCTGTTTAATCAAATCCTTTTTTATTCCAAATCTACATTCAATTTTCTGTCTAAATTCTCCCTGAATTTCTCCATATCGCTGCTCGATAATATTGTGATTGAATTTTTTTTTTAATTTTGCTTTTGATAATTATATTTGTGGATTTCAGAGATTTCGTTGATGCGCAAGGTTATTCATCCTCATCTTGGTCACCATCTTTATTTTCGTTCCAATTAGTCTACTCTCTGGCAGGCTTAAACACCTCCATTATGTCGATAATAAGATATTACACATTTGTGCGTCATATTATGCTGAATTCTTTACTTGATTGATTTTAGGGTTTTTTTTTCCTGATTTGCATACATGCTTGATTGTTTATGGATCTTTTTTCTTGCAGAATCAAAAGAGTATATTGAGAATTTATCGGCTATTGTATGAATCCCTTATTCTATTGCTTTTTGAGGGTCCATCCCAAATGACGAGAAAGGCTAATTTTTTATGACATAAATTCTAAGAATGATTCTCCGAGATTCTCTTAGCAACTCAATCAATCTGTTTGTCCCACAAAAATTAAAGACCTCATTTTTGTTTCTAAACAAAAACACAGGACATATGTCTAGAAACTTGGTGCTAGAAAAGATTTATAGATTTAGGTTTGCTGTTTTATTTGGGTTTTGCTAGAAAGATTTACTACTACCTCTACTCTTGTATAAATATAGAGATTTTAAGTCCACAGTTATATTCAGTTCTCCTGATGAAAATATTAGGATGTTTAAGGAATCTTGAATAGCCACAGACGGTGATAGTTTGTCATAAAGAAATGGTGGAAGCAATGTGTGCCTCAATCTATCTTTTATTCTTCATCTGGTTTTGGATTATGACTGAACTTTTTTTTTCCCCCTCATTTCAAGCTCAACAACCAATCATGATACAGAAGAAGATACGCAACAGAATCAGTTGGAGAAAAAATTATCCACATTTTGGGGAAAGGTATGTTTCTTCATAATCTGGCTTAGCTCAAGCCTCAAAGTTCTTTAGAAGAGAAGATTTTGACATGAACTTAAATCTAAAATAAACATATTTACTGTAACTACCAATCTAGAAATATGGTAATCAAACTAACAAGTGGCATTGCTACGTGGTAATCTTATCAACTTTTTTCTCTGGTTGTTCTTTTTTCTATTTGTGCTCACTAATTGAAACTGTTAGGAGTTTGGATTGACCATGCTCTAAAAATAGATAAGAGAGAGTAAGATAGTTTTGTATTTAATCATGGGTAGAAATATTGTGAATGGAGGTCGATGAATTTCTCTGTTAGAGTGAACTAAGAAATAGGGAGAATTATTGAATTAGCGAAATTTTAATTATTCATCTTTTAACACTTTATGGCTCTAATATGAATTGTATTAACCTAAATTCTTCTAGGAAACTTCTAGTGTAGTGCTATCGTTTTCTTAGTTTAATTTTATTTTCGTTTCCTCCCTTTCTCTCTAATAGTTCTGTTTCTCTTTTTGTGGTCCAATGACACTTTAAATAAAATACTATATTATTTTGGCTTTTACATTTTGCAATCTGCATTATTTTTGTTTTGGTTTTGTTGCAGGGGCCTTCCTTTCAAACAATGGTTCAACATTGTCAGAATGTAGAGTCATCCCATAGAGATTAATAATGAGAAAGTGAAGGAGATGAAAGATGAGGTGATTAGGGCCAAAGCATACGTGAGTTTTGACTTGATCCGAAATGCGTATACCCAAGTGCAGGCATTCAAGCTGTAATAATAATCCAGTTTGAGTCTAGAGTCGAATCCATAAGGAACTCTTGTTAGTGTTTCAAAGAAAGCAGTGATGGAGACCGAATGATTGTAACCCTTAAGATTTGAAGTTATGTGGTGTATGTGATTTCCTGAACATAATGCAAGATTCTTTCCAAGAAAGTTTTTCAGACAAAATATAAGATAAGTTCAAATATAAAAAGGTCACTCTTTAGTTTGAGGATATGTACATGTAGTTAATTATCCAGTTTATTATATTTGTGCTCAATAACTCAATTAACCCCGTGTCAACAACAAGTTAATTGAAAGATAAAAATAGATTGTGATAATTAAAAGCATGACAAGAATTGTCTGTGCTAAGACTTAACCTATCTACAAACAAGCAAGTGTTTTTACAAGACACCCAACCATGACATTAATATTTTATTTTCAATCTTTAATTGAAGCAGAGTAATGGGGAAGATTGAAGGGTAGTCATGAAGATCTGGCCAAGGTACTTGCTTTGAACCAATGAGTTTTTCTATGCAAGAGCTATCTATGTTATAAAAAGTACTCATGATTATACAAAGTACCTTAGCTTTGCTAAAGGATTAAGCATAAGAAAAATGCACAAATATAACTTTTAGATAATTTAAACACGCCTTTCACCTCTTACTAAAGAGTGAATGAGAAACTACTCACTCTTCATGGCTTTGGTAAAGCTAGAAAAGTGAATGATGCTCATTCCTCTAAGTAAAGTAGTTACAAAGTAAAGTATAGTAAGCGGGGAGCCGATCTTCGACGAAGAATGAGTGAATCACATTCCACCCGCCACGACTTTAGTAAAGCTTTAGAAAAGTGAAAGAGTTTTACTCCTCTAAGGAAAGAATCTCAAGCAATGGAAGTGAATAAAACAAGTATTGAAAGTAGAAGAAAGCTAGTCACTTTTGTAGGGTTTCTCACCACAACCAAAAGATAATCTATATTTCTCTATGCAAGTAAATAAGAACTAATTACTATTACAAATTAAGAGATGTTGGTCTAGTACCAAACCGATCTTCAGAACCTCCTCAAAGTCCCTCGCACAATGGGAGTATTTATAGGCAAGGATGATGGGACAAGAGGGAGTGAAGGAATAATGCATGACCGACCAAGTCTAAGTAAAAAGCCAACCACTCTGCAACCAGTCTGCATACTACGTTCGAACATTTTTTTTGTCTTTGCTTGATGGGCGTTCGAATGCCAGATGGAGTTTGACCTTCCCACTCAAGTGGCTTGTGGTTTTCTGTGAAGTTCATTTCCATACTCCATTCAGCATCATGGTCCTCAAATAATTTCCAAGGGATGTTCGAATATTGAATGACGTTCGAATATTGAATGGCGTTCAAACATGGTACTCAAGTACCTCAAGGTCTTCTTTCTTGGCTGCAACACATCATGTCTCAGTAGACTGGTCTTTACATGATTTAAGGTAACGTTCGTACATTGACTGGCGTTCGAACGTTCTTGCCTTGGTCCAAGCTTTTCTATTTTTGCTCCAGAATATGCTGGTGTTGCATGAAAGTCTGATATTCATCGTCTTTGGTCCCTTATACAATTTATGCCCTGAAATGTCATCATTTTCACTCCCTCAAAGTATAATTATTCTTAAATGGGGCACATTAATATGCTAATTATGACTACTAATCATACCCCAACTTAAAAATTGCTAGTCTCTTGTAATATAACAATTGAAAATTTATTTTTAATGTCATTTTCATAGGTCATTCGATTGCATTTAGCTTATACAACAAGTCGTTGAACCCCTTGGTTTACCCTAGCGGACGAGTTTTGCCTCGTGAGGGTTTTCAGTAACGCTACCCACAAACGTCTTTCAAACAGATGTATATGTGGGATTACTGGTTAAAGTAAGTTAGCATCATGGTCATTGGGACACCTAACCCTCAATTTTTGACTTATCTTCTGCACAATTCTCTTTCATTGGTATTTATTCTATGCAAAAATTAACATCTGTTATATTGGCATGTGGAATTCCCTGTGTAGTAGGAATGGTCATTCTAGAAACAAGAATTGTTACATAACAAACATTCCACTTTACCACCCTCCATGGATAGTTTCAATTTCACAAACCTCTCTCAGGAATGCCCTTAGCAAAAAATTTCGCTTCGATTATAGTGACTTGTCTCTCAAGGGGTGTGTGATTAAAAGATGGCCAATTGAAAAAATCACATGCACAATTAGTATGGGAGTGAAACTTTTAGAAAGTAGACTAATCATGTTTAGGCTTAATCTCAAGGAAGAATATTGATGCAATTAAAACAATGCTATTGAACGTACCGCAACTTTTGTTTGACAACACGCACATGCATCAGACTTGAGATCAATTAGGACTTTGTATAAGTTGTAATGTGGCCAGAGGTTAGTGGCTAACAAAATGACGTCAATGGTATTCAAAAACTATCTTTTCATTATGTAGTGTAGCACACAGTTTTCTAGCTTTTCAATCTTTTGCCCATAAATGGTATTTCTTTCTTTCATTTTTCTCATTTTTTTTCACTTTCTTGGCAATTCTTTGTCTTTATGTTTCTTTTCTTTTCCAATTGTTTCTACCAGTGTTTCTTGAATTGAACAGTAGCCACTGTTGTCTTTTCTATTTTGCTTGCTTTTTTGTATCATACTGATTTAAAAGAGAGTGCAAGAAAATTAGATAGCAAAGTATGTCAAGTACATGTTCTTGTGGCTCGGTTATCATATGAGTTTCTTGAAAAAGAAATCATTTTGTGAAGGCTCAAGCATGGCTGACTAGATTTTGTAAAAGAAATGACTAAGGCTCAAAATTAAATCAAAAGATGACGCAAAATCATTTCTCAAGTATGTGCATATGTATGTGTCGTATGAATAGATATGTCAATAGATTGCTTTAATTGCATCAATCAAAGCAAATTTAATAAGATTATTCAAAGATAGATAGTGAAAAACCTTTTTCAAGTAAATGTTGATCATCTCTTAAAAGCATCGCAAGACTCGAAACTTACCATGGTCTTTTTCATTGTCTCCACTGGTTATGTCAGATTTGTCAGAGAATGTTAGTTATAAATCGATTCCATTTTCGAGTCTGATCATCTTGTACCTTAAGAATAGAAAATACCGATGTACAATTGACATATCAAGCATAGAGAAAATATCATTGTTCAAGGAGCTATGGCTTTAAGTCTAGATTTGCTAAGTTATGTCTCAAACCGATCATGTAATTAGTTACTTTAACAAATAGTCTTAGCATCCACATTTATTCCATCATTCATTAACACATAATAGTATAATATTAATTCTACAAATGCATTTAAATAGATAAGAGTGATAAACTGAGCCATTCATTTCACAAATATATGATCGTTTAACACCAACATCAACGATTGAATCCTTACAAAAAAGAAGTAACAAAACACACAAAAACTTCAAATATCCACAATGACCTACCAAAGAAGAAACTTGTCCACTAAAGAAGAAACAAACACATAAAATTATAGTCAAGCACAAAAACATCTCTCTCTCACTCTCCTCCGGATTCACCATCTCTGTCAGGTCCACCCCTCAAAAGGCGAAGTATCTCATCTTGTTTTGCTTCAATGCTAAGCATGATCTCTCAAAGAGAGCATCGGGTGCTGGTACTGGGGCCTGCCTCCTCCTGGGGTTGCTATCTCTCTGCATCCAATTATCTTTACTCCTCCTCATCTAGCTCGTCTTGAACCTCGTCCACTCCCCGGGTAGGAGGCATCTCTTGTTTGGATGCTGGGCCTCTATTGTGGCCTTGGATCCTTCAGAAGAAAGCCTTGTTCAGTGGGCCCATTGGCTTCTGTATGGTCATCTCATGCCTCACCCTAATCCCGTGGTCCTTACACATCTCAGTCACTAAGGTGCCAAACAAGAACGAATTCTGCTTCACAACATAGCCTTTCTCCATTTCCATCAAAACCAGGAGGGGAGGTCTATGTTGTGGCCTTTCCCAATTGCGTAGAGTAGGCGGGACATCTCGGGGAGGATCTCCTTCTTGCACCCAATTGGGGCGAGGTTTGAGACCTCAATTAAATTCAACATTTTATACTTATCCGTCAAGTCTCCTTGTCCAAAAAATCTTTTCCCCGCCCAAGAAAAGGTAGTCACCCTTATTAGATCCGCCCCCACCACGTTCATTGCCACATTATGTCTAGGCGCTATGATGGGTGTTGCACCTGAGGCACTTCTTGCCTCAACTCCCTAATGTAGTCCTCATGTATATCAATATGTGTTCCCCTCACATACCTTTGAATTACCCCATTAATGATCTCGGTGTTGGGGTGTAACTCCCACACCAAGTCAATCACGACCTCTCCGCCTTTTCGTAAAAACAACATCCACTCCCTCCTCTCCATATCCGCAAAAATACACAACTCCACAAAATCTGTCAACACCACATCTCGCTCACATACTACAGTGTGGTTTTGGTAGAAATTTTTGTACCTGTCATCTTTGAGAGCTGAGGGAAATGGATTCGATCATATCTCCGCACAATGGGTCTTCCTTCTCGCTCCTCGACGACCTCCTCCATAAAATTGGGCTCTTGATTGACTGGGTTGCACCTAGTGGGCAATTTGACTATTGGAGGCATGGTGTTTCAGTTTTGAGGTTGTGAAGGCTTTGAAAATCTTTGATTTTCAGGTGAAAATGAGGATTTTTTATGTGGGAATAGCTTTGGGGTGGTTGATTTTAGGTAGAAATGGATAAAGGGTGCTGTTTTGAGGTCTGATAATGAAAGGGCACTCTAGAGTTTGGAGGTTTTTGAAGGGTTTTGAGGTTTTTTAAATGAAGATGAACTAGACTTTTATAGTCTTAGAAGTGACGTTCGAACGTGTGTAGAAGGATTTTTAAAAGATCGTTCAAACGTAAATAACATTCGAATGTCGTGAACTCTTGGTACTTTTGAGTTCCGTCAGAGACCAAAGTATTGTAAGTTCTTTTTGTTTGAACATTCTATTGGCGTTCAAACTTTAATCTCTCGTTCGAATGAGCTGAGCTCTAAGTACTTTTTGATTACATCAAAGACTTCATCAGAGGTAGAGTACTGTAAGCAGGGGACGTTCGAACGTTAGATCAAAAAATTAAAAAAAATTTGTACATCAGTATACACAATTTTGAACCAAAAATTCATGACGTCTCATGATAAGTCCTTACCCACGCTTTAGGTTGGTATTCTAGGACATTCCTTACTCGGCCTATGTTTTCATTTTAGTCAAAAGAATTTGTTCAGAAAAGATTTTTACACTTTTACTAAAATTCGGACCCTTGGCTTTCATCCCAACAAAAGTACTATTTTCTCCAAAAAATAATCTAATCCAAGTCTTCCTCCGTATTTTTGTAGTTCAAACAACTAATGACTCTCCCAATTTCCTCTCTCACAAACTGGTTAAGCAAAGTACCATAATAGCATGGCGTCTTAAGGTAATCCTTACTCAGCCCATTCACTATCCATTCTAATCAATCGAATGCACGACCGAAAATTGGTTCAGAACAATGGTTATATCTTTTCTTGTGAAAAACTCTACCACACTATTTACAGGCACCAAGTCTTTTGGATTTTACCGAAAGTGCTGCTACCACAGAGGTGTTTCTCTTGTTCTTCTTGGATCTCATTATTTCTTAACAATCTTGTTTTTCTCATGATCACAGTATGCATATCAGATGGAAAAATGCGAAGAACTCCCAGACTATACCAAAAAATTTAACTTCCATGTTTTTTAAGCTTTAAGATACACTATCTGGTTCTTTAACGTCTGCTAGTCACAAAGACAATTTAAACTGACTCATAGACATGATCATCAATTTCTACTGAATACGAGGTAGAGTACACAATATGATCAGAAATAGTAACAAAAAAAAAACAAAAAAAAAAATTACAGACACAAAATTGAGAACAAAATATGAACTATGGTTCTCACCCTCAACCTAAACTAAACATTGTCCCAATTGTTTTGAAGTTACCAGTGTATGGATCTTGGAGATGAGGTTGAAAGGTCGAGATCTGTTCATCTTTCCAAACCTACAAATAAAACACCACATTTAATCATATTTGGCTAGATCTGGGTTCGAATGAGAACCATTATATATGAGTGTGAATAGAAGTAAAACACTCATGTACAAATAGAGTTAGCAAACGGTAATCATGAGACAAAGGATTGGAACTTCGGGGTATATAGACATGAGGTTGTTGGTGCTGGTTCATTTTTACAAAAAACAGAGAACAGCAAAAAGGAAGAAGAAGAAATGGAAATAAAAGGAGAAGGGGGCCAACAACGGTGAATGATAAAAAGAAAAGAAAAAAACAGGGCCTTATAAAGGCTTTCTCTCGGATCGGGTTCTCTCAGATTTTTCCTAACCAGATCCGTTTGAGTGTTGGTAGGCGTGAATCTCAGAGGAATATTCTAGATCCATTAAAAGAACGGTTTTCACATTTTTAATAAAATCCTCCAAAAATGGTTTCAACCTCTAACCAGTAACAGTAAAGACATTACCGTTCAATGAGTTTTCCACTTTTACTACTCCATGTCCAAACACCTTTTGACAATGTAAGGTACAATCCATCTTGACTTTAACTTACCAGGAATGAGGTGAATTCTTGAATTAAACAATAGGATTTTTTGAGAAGGTTCAAAAGACTTTCGCACAATATTCTTGTCATGAAAAATTTTCATCTTGGTTTTAACAATCTTAGCATTCTCATATGCTTCATTTCTTAATTCCTATAATTCGTTTATCTGAAGTTTCCTTGTTAGTCCAGCCTTGTCCAGGTTATAGTTCATTACTTTAATGGCTCAGTATGCCCTATGTTCCAATTCAATATGTAGGTGACATGGCTTTCAATAGAGTAATCGACAAGAAGATATGCCCAAAATTATTTTAAAAGTAGTGTGATATGCCCAGAGTGCATCAGTTAGTCTTGACGACTAATCTTTGCAGTCTGAATTTACTAATTTTTCTAAAATTAATTTGATCTCTCGATTAGATAATTCAGCCTGTCCACTAGTCTATTGGTGATAAGGGATTGCAATTTTGTGAAAGATCTAGTATTTTTTCATCAAATTCTAAAAGGGTCAATTGCAAAAATGAGCACCCCCATCACTTATGATTATTTTCGAAATTTCTAATTGGGATAAAATATTTTCTTTTAAAAATTTGATCACCGTTTGGTGATCATTAGTCTGGCATGAACAATCCATTTGGATACATAGTTTACGACCACTAAAATGTATGGATAGTCAAAGGAATGGGGAATGGCCCCATAAAATTAATGCCCCAACAGTTAAAAATTTTAGTTACCAGAATGGGATTTAATGACATCATGTTTCTTTAGAAATGCTTCCCAACCTTTGACATCTATCGAAAGTTAAACCAAAGGTGTGAACATCTTTGAAAAGTATGGGCCAGTAAAATCCACACTGCAAGATTTTTGTAGCAGTTTTCCTTGATGAAAAATGGCCACCGCATGTTTCAGAATGACAAAATGTTATTACTTGTTTGCTCTCTTGAGCGGGGATGCAACACCATATGATTTGATCCTTACAGTACTTAAATACGTAAGGATCTTCCCAAAAGAAATTACAAACCTCCATCAGAAATTTCTTTTTGTCCATCATGGTAAAGGACGGAGTGAACGTACCAATAGCAAGAAAGTTAGCAACATTAGCGTACCATGGTGTCTTATCAATTATGAATAGTTGTTCATCGAAAAATTTCTCATTAATTGGCAATCCATCTTCAAGAACTTCATACGTTAGTCTGGATAGATGATCTGCCATCAGATTCTCAACACCATTTTTGTCTTTAATGATTAGATCAAACTCTTGGAGCAAGAACATCCCTCTTAAGAGCTTAGGCTTAGCATCCTTCTTTGTAAGCAAGAATTTTAAAGCTGCATGGTCAATGAATACAGTAACAGAAAAACCAACAAGATAGGAATAAAATTTTTTCAAAGTAAAAACTACAATGAGCAATTCTTTTTCAGTAGTTGAATAATTCATTTCAGTTTCATTAAAGGTTTTGCTTGCATAATCACTTGCATCACACATTAGTTCAAAGGGTAGAGTCCAGTCAGGGGGTTGCATTATTGGGGCAGAAATTAACATACACTTAAGCTTTTCAAAAGCTTTCTAGCATGTTTCACTCCATACAAAAATTACGTCTTGACTCAAACGATGACACATGGGTTTTGCAATGGTACTGACATCTTTTATGAACCTCCTGTAAAAGCCTATATGTCCTAGGAATGATCAGACATCCTTTACAGTCTTAGGGGCAGGCAAATTTTCAATCAAATCTATTTTTGCCTTGTCAACTTTCATGCCATCAGACGACACAATGTAACCTAAGACAATGCCTTATCAACACCTTATCAACACCTTTCTAGGTTGGCCAGACACAAGTCAAATGAGTCACCATAGGCAAAGAAGTCATCCATGAACACTTCAAAAAGTTTCTCAACCATGTCACTAAACATGCTTAGCATGCATCTTTGAAATATTGCAGGAGCGTTACAAAGTCCAAATGGCATCCTTTTGAATGCAAAGGTACCAAAGGGGCATGTGAATATGATTTTTTCCTGATCATTTAATGCTATCTCAATTTGATTGTACCCGGAATACCCATCCAGGAAATAATAAAATTCATAGCCTACAATTCTCTCTAGAACCTGATCAATAAAGGGAAGGAGAAATGATCTTTCCTAGTCACCAAATTGAGTTTTCGATAGTCAATACACATCTGTCATCCTGTGACGATTCGAGTTGGTACTAGTTCATTTGCATCATTTTTTATCACTATAACCCTAAAATTTTTGGGTACAACTTGGGTTGGACTAACTCATTAGCTATCGAAGATGGAAAAAATTATTCCTGCATCTAAAAGTTTGAGCACTTTCATTCTCACAACTTTCTTCATGTGAGGGTTTAATCGTCCCTGCATTTGACGAGAGGATTTTGAATCCTCTTCAAGGTATATAGCATGATTGCAGATTGTCGGGCTTATACATTTCAAGTCAGCAATGGTCCACCCAATAGTGCTTTGTGGCTTTTAAGAACTTCAATCAGTTTAAACTCTTGCAAGTCTGTGAGCTTAGATGAAATTATCACTGGATATGACTCTTCCTCTCCCAAAAATGCATATTTGAGATCCGATGGGAAAAGTTTTAATTCAGGTTTTGGTGGCCTAACACTTGATGAGAGTGGCTTTGTGCCACTTGGTGGAATCTCTTCGAATTTGGGGGTCCCTGTCCCAACAGTATGAGTGGGCACGTCTTTAATTTTGGACACCATCTATTGTCTTTGATGAGATAGACTCTAACAAAGAAGATTCAGTAAGGTTCTCACAGAAGGTTTCATTCAGATATTCTTGTATCAAAGATTCAATAGAGTTTATTTCCCCTTCTTCCTTGTCCTCTCTTGGGTGTTTGGCAAAATTAAAAATATTCAGCTCGAGAGTCATATTCCCAAAAGTTAATTTCTTGACTCCATTCCTGCAATTGATTGCAAGTTTCTAGGAAAGGGTCGACCAAGAATGATGAGAATTTGGTTCTCTGAATGTATTGTTGGCTGAGTATCTAGAACAATAAAGTCAACAGAGAAGACAAAGTTGTCCACTTGGACGAGTACGTCTTCAACAATGCCCCTAGGGATTTTGACAGATATTTTGGCCAACTGGAGTGTGACACAATTGAGTTTGAGTTCACCCAGACCCAATTGATGGTAGACAGAGCAGGGTAATAAATTAACACTGGTTCCAAAGTCTAACAGTGTTTGTTCTATTTTGAAGTTTTCAATGACACATAACAAAGTCGGACACCCTAGATCCTTTGTGTTGAAGCAGGGCACTGGCTTGTTCTATCAGGAAGACTATTTTTTGGACATTTTGGCTTCTCTTGACTGTGCACAAGTCTTTTAAAAGCTTGATATAAGATGAAAATTGTTTAATTGCATCCAGAAATGGGATGTTGATTTATACTTGCTTAAAAAGCTCATAAATTTCAGGCTGATTATTCATCTATTGTATGGTTTTGAGTTTATGAGGAAAAAGAACAAGAATGGAACAAGAAGGTTCTCTGTCCTCAGAAGGTTCTGACTCTTGTTCAATCATAGGCTCAGGTTCTTCATCAATTACAAGTTCAGGCTCAAATGATGAGTTGACTGGATTAACTCAAGTTTTGGCTTTGGAATTAGCATTTCTCTAATGGTCTTGTTAATCACCTTGCCACTTCTCAGTGTAGTAACAACTTGGGCTTGTTCTTGTGGGTTTTTCACGATCAAAGAGTTCCACACATGAAATTGGCCTTGCTGTTGTTTTGGTTAGGCAGGAAACTTGCCCTTCTCATGTGTAGCCATGGATTGGGTCAACTTTTGGATGTGGCTTTTAAGATCCTCAAAAAATTGAGTGGTTTGAGTTTTGAAATCAGTGAAAGCCTGAGTGGAATTATTGTTGTAGTTCATTTGGCTTTGCATGAACTAATTCAGTATGTCCTCAAGGCTCCTCTTTCATGGTGGTTGATATGGTTGATATGCGGGAGATCCTTGAGATGGTGGGTGTGAACCTTGTGGTTGATTCATAAGAGTTGATTGTGTGTTCCTCCAACTGAAGTTCAGGTGGTTCTACCACCCTGGATTATATGTTTTAGAATATGGGTTGGAATAGGACTTGTTGAAGTTAAAAATGGCTTTTTTTTATTCCAATAAGACTTATTTGAATGCTGGGATGGTAGGACACTCACCAGTAGGGTGTCCCGTTAGCACACAGATTCCTCACACTTCTTCTATAGGAGGGCCAACATTGACTTGATGGACATTTTTTATCTCTAAAGCTTCAACCTTTCAAGATGCGGTGTAAATTTTTGCTCTTAGGTCAATATCTTCTTTCAGGGCATACTTTCCCCCTTGGGAAGTAGGTGGTCTAGTTTCAACAATGGTAGGAGAGGCTAAGTCCCACATTTGAGAACTGTCAGATATGGTGTCAAAGAAATTGAATGCCTCCCCCGGACTTTTACCCATAAATTCTTCTTGTGCCATCATTTCGACAAATTGACGTAGTCTAGTGGGCAAGGAGTCATAGAAAAATCCTATCAAAGTTCAATTCTCAAAAACATGGTGTGGACATGATTGGAGAAGATCTTTGAATCTTTTCAACTTAGGTAAAAAGTTTCTCCTTCTTTCACCAAAAAATTCATGATTTGCCTTTTGAGTGCATTCGTGCGGTGTAGAGGAAAAATTTTCTGAAAAATTCATTTTTGTAATGAATTCCAGCGAGGTATTGAAAGAGATTTTAAAGAATTTAGCCATTGTTTAGCTTTGTCCTTTAAAGAAGAAGGAAAAAGTTTAATCTTGGCCAGTTTAGAATTGTTTTGAAATATTCCACATACTTCATCAAAATCTTTTACATGCAAATATGGATTTTCTGCAACTAGCCCATGAAATACCAATAACAGTTGTACTGTCACCGACTTGACAGTAATGAGAGGAGCATTTTCAGGAAATACAAAACGTGAGGGAACATTATTTCTTATGGGATTTAAGTAATCCCGCAAAGTTCGAATGTTAAGCACTTTCCCCTCTCTCATAGGGACTTCTCTGTTTCTCTCATTATTTGTCATATTACTCGCACAAGAGTTTGCTACTGATCTAGGTGAATTTCATTCAGGCTGATTCACAGACTCACAAGATTCTGCCAGCTAATTTTGATAGTGAGGAGTGCCCTTAGACATAAAAATAAAGAAAAAAAATAAAATTATTCACAGTATACCAAAGAATATATAATAAATAAAGGACTTTTTACCTTTTACCTTAAAATACCTTTTAGGGATCCCCGGCAACGGTGCCAAAAATTTGACTTGATCTGAAATGTGTACACCCAAGTGTAGACAGTCAAGCTGTAGTAATAATCCGGTTTGAGTCCGGAGTCAAATCCGCATTAAAATCTTGTTTGTGTTTCAAAGTAAGCAATAGTGGAGAACAAGTGATTGTAACCCTTAAAATTTGAAGTTGTGTGGTGTATGAGATTTCCTGAACAGAATATAAGATTATTTCCATGAAATTTTTTTAGGCAAAATATAAGATAAGTACAAATATAAAAAAGTCACTCTTTAGTGCAAGGATTTGGACATGTAGTTAATTATCTGGTTTATTATATTTGTGCTTGATAACCCAATTAACCCCCGTGTCAACCACAAGTTAATTAGAAGATAAAAGTGGATTGTGAGAATTAAGAGCATGATTTTGATGTCTTTTTAGAAGTTGACAAGAATTGTCTGTGTCGAGACTTAACCCATCTATAAACAAGCAAGTGTTTCTACAAGACACCCAACCAATACATTAATATTTCATTTCCATTCTTTAATTGAAACATTGTAATGGGGAAGATTGAAGGGTAGTCATGAAGATCTAGCCAGGGTACTTGCCTTGAACCGATGAGTCTTTCTATGAAATAGTTTTCTATGTTATACAAAGTACTCATAGTTATACAAAGTACCTTAGCTTTGCTAGATGCAATCAATCATTCTATAAGCAAGGGGAATATAAAGCATTAAGCATAAGAAAAATGCACAAATATAACTTCCAGATAATTTAAACATGCCCTTCACCTCTTACTAAAGAGTGAATGAGAAACTTCTCACTCTTCATGGCTTTGGTAAAACTAGAAAAGTGAGTGATGCTCATCCCTCTAAGTAGAGTAGATACAAAGTAAAATATAATAAGCGGGGAGTCGATCTCCGACGAAGAATGAATGAATCATGTCCCACCCTTCACAACTTTGGTAATGCTCTAGAAAAGTGAAAGAGTTTCACTTCTATAAGAAAAGAAACTCAAGCAATGGAAGTGAATGAAACAAGTATTGAAAGTAGAAGAAAGCTAGCCACTTTTATAGGGTTTCTCACCGCAACCAAAAGATAATCTATCTTTCTCTATGCAAGTAAATAAAAACTTAAGACTAGTACAAATTAAGAGATGCTGGTCTAGTGAAAAAATCTTCAGAACCTCCTCCAAGTCCCTCCCACAATGGGAGTATTTATAAGCAAGGATGATGGGACAAGAGGGAGTAAAGGAATAGTGCATGGCCGCCCAAGTCCAAGTGAAAAGCCAACCACTCTGCAACCAGTCTGCATACAAGGTTCAAACCTTGACTGACGTTCGAACGTTATTTTTGTCTTTACTTGATGGGTGTTCAAATGTCATATGGGGTCTGACCTTCCCATTCAAGTGGCATGTGGCTATGAAGTTCATTTCCACACTCCATGTAACATCATGGTCCTCAAATAATTTCCATGGGATGTTTGAACGTTGATTGGAGTTCAAACGTGGTACTCAAGTACCTCAGGATCTTTTTTCTTAGCTGCAACATGCCATGTCTCAGCAGTCTGGTCTTTACATGATATAAGGTAACGTTCGAATATAGATTGGCGTTCGAACGATCTTGCCTTGGTCCAAGCTTTTCCAATTTTACTCTAGAATATGCTGGTGTTGCATGAAAGTCTGATATTCATCGCCTTTAGTCTCTTGCACAATTTATGCCCTGAAATGTCTTCATTTACACTCCCTCAAAGTATAATTAGTCTTAAAAAGGGCATAGTAATATGCTAATTGTGACTATTAATCAAGTTTTGCACCACTAAATAAAAACTCCAATTTGTAAAAGAGTTGAAACTACGAATGAAAGAGCTGGAATGAGCTGTGGGGGAATCCACCAAGGATTCTGATTTGTCTAATAGGTAAAAAAATTATTTTAGTTTACTGATTATTCGACTTCTTATTTTCCATCAACGTGGTAATCAAAATATTAGTAAATACAAAATTTTTTTATGCAATTAATATAGTTTTTTTATGTTTTATTTTCTTTATTAAATTACAGGTGTGAAGCTACATGGTAGAAAATTTTTCCATTACGTTGTTTGTGTTATGTTGAATTATATCAAATTCAAGTAGTATTTTGGACATTTGTTGTTTGTTACGTTAAAATATGTTATGCTATATTATGTTGTGTTAGCTTATTTAGAATATTGTTGGATTATTTAAAATATTGGATTTATTTATAATTTTGGATTATGCTACTTGGGCTTGGGCGGGTATAGGAGATGTAGGGACGGGGGCGGCGATTAAAAATTTACCCGCGGACGAGGATGGGGATAGGGATAAAAATTATACTTGTTAACGGGGGTGGATCGGGGATGAACGTAGTTTTTTTAAGCGGGTACAGGGATGGAGACTACACTCACCATCCCCGCTGCAGTCCACTGACATCCCTACACAAGATAGAGTGTTTGTTTGACAATGAGAATAAATTTTGGCCTCATGTCCAGAACAATTGGTGTAGGATTCTACTGCTTGTCCAGTAAGGCTTGGACCTTTGCAAGTGTAATAAATCTAGTGCTTAAGTTGGTCGCTAAAGTAGTAGAGGGCTTGGACGCCCAAGGATATTGTGGTGGAACCATAGTCATGGCAGTAGGATCTGCAAAGGGTGGACTGCTTGCTGTGACACAGTAGGTGTAACGCCCCTACCCAGAGTTGGTACATTACAAAAAATCACATTAGAGTGGACCACTCTTTGTAGCATATCATATATGCTCTTCCAATATATACTTAATGACTCAACTAATGAACACCGACCAGGTGCAATGTAGTTAAGTTCCCCAACATATCCACATATTACATATACAAATCATACTTTCTAACCCACGACTTTAAAAAACATAAACCTTATATTATTACAAGACTTAAGACTAAAAAAAGAAGCAACAAGGCTCGGTAGCCCGTTTCTCTCTTAACTGTCTAGACTCCGCAGTGGACATCCCTTCCTACTTAGCTACCTGAAACACAAACTGTGGGGGTGAGCTTATGCACTCAGTAATGTACACAACATAAGTAACAATGTTTAAACAACATTATACTAACTCAAACATAAAATAAATGAAACCACTATAAATATTGTCACCCTTGCTCGTAACAACACATAGGAATATTTTCATTTGCCACTAAGGCCATAACGAGTCCGCCACTATGGCCATTTCACAGTGGTTGCTAAGGCTATAATGAGTATGTTATTATGGTCATCCCATAGTTAACGAGTCCACCTTTATGGTCATCTCACATTTGCCACTAAGGCTATATATTACCTTTAAGGCTACAAATATTTCCACCATACCTTCACAAGTTATTATATGCATATATCTATGCTCATATTTCAATAGTAAATAATATTCACAAGACAATGTAAGATGTGTGAGTTAGTACACTCACCTCGATACTTGATACTACCTCAGATTTATTTCCTATCAAGCTTTTGGATGGAACCGGCTTTGATGTCATCATTTTCGTCGCTAACACACTTTGCCACTTACTTCATATGAATATTTACCTACATGCATTTTGTTATGAACGAACATGTATGGATTGTTAAATCATGTATGAACTCACATACTCTCTATTCCCTTCCCAAGTGATGCAATATAAATCATCTAAAATTTACTTAACCATTTTTATTGTTTTCAAGCTATTATATGGTTTAGAATGTAAACTATAATGGCATGTAAATAAACCTTTAAATGGTTGACATCAATTTCATTGGAGGTCCTATGAGGTTTAATGGGTGGCCAAAAAAGCACCGAAGGCATTGCGTCATAAATAGGAACTCGACAGGGTTGTACCAGTACAAATCATACTTGTTAAGTGAGTTGTACCGGTACAACTTTGTTGTAAAGTTGTGCCAATTCATCACAGGTCAGAAGCCCTTGTACTGGTTCAACCATGGGTTGTACAGGTTCTTCCATGAATCGGGACTATAAAACTTGGTTTTAACACTTCCCTCTACCTTTCCATTCACACTCAATCTCTTACAAACATTCAACCCCACAACCCCTAACAACTAGTGACTCACAACACATGAATTGTAAACTTAAAGAGATTATCCACTTGAAGACTTCCCTTGCTAGAATTCTGCCAAAAACCTCCATGTGACCCACCCCAGTTCCCTTGAGCTTCACACCACCCAATGACTTGTTTTTAGCTTAAAGTTATGGAGGTTGTAGAGAGAAGAAGGAATTATTTTACCTTGGTTGAGCAAGGAACTCCCTTCCACTATTCTGAGACTTCCACTAGAAAATTGAAACCACCTCAAAGCTCCTTCAATCCTTTTTCAAAGCTTAGAGTGGAGGAGGTATGCAAGGGAGGAAGCTCCACTAAGCCTCCACCAATTTTCTCTACCTGGAAGATTCTTTTCCACAACACAAGTGTATAACACATACATATATATATAACCACCTAGGTTATTACACCAACCCCCTCCTAATTTCCCTTAAATCATTTCCACATTGTTATTTCCTACTAGCAACCCAATCACACCTCACTCCTTCTTAGTTTTTGAGATCAAATCCTAGGTTTTTATTGTCCTATGACCAACATCAACCCTTTACATTTAAATACCCAACACTATATTAAATGCTACTTATGCATGTTCAAGTCTCATAGTAAGGCCTCGCAGTCTAGTCTCAATTCAGAGTATTTGTTGGAATGACCACAACAATTGTGGGTTAAGCCACACATGAACTCATTAGAAGCCGAAATCTAAGTATTGGGTTCCCTAAGCTGTTGTGTTGCAACACTTGTCATGGTCTCCAATTTGGACAAATTTGGTACCTCAAAGGACACATGTGTATAGAGAAGTTGGACCACAAAGATCACTACCAAACTGTTCAAAGTGGGAGACAAAAAAGGGTTCACTATAATATTTTGGATCACCAAAACCTAGAGAGTTGGATTTTTTTGTGACCCACCATTGTCGCTAGAATGCGCAATGGGCAATGATCTTCACACGATGGTTGGTTATAGTAGAGAGTACTACAACAACAGTGGTAGAACATTGATTGGTCAGGATGTCTCATTGTTCGAGTGTACATTTGAGCTTTCATTACCTGCATTGTTCTAGCATATATCATTACAGTGCATGCGCTATTTGGAGGACATCAAAGTCCCCAAAACAAGTTGGATTTTGGTGGACCTCTACTATATTTGCTAACACCGATTGTTCTCAAACTTGATTTTTCCTTTTCATGGTTGCTTTTGGCCATGGTATTCAATAGTGTTTTCCCATTTTTACTCATGGTAAGCATGGGCGAACGAGGTCAAACTTTCCCTAGTGGAGTCACCAAAAAGAATGCAGGTAAAGATTTGAACTACAGTTTGGCACACATGACTCATACATGTATCATAAAAAGGGATGAGTGAAAATGATGGTTGGGGTGAGAGAAGTCGAACTGTTTATTAATAAAGGGATCACTATTTGAGTAAAAGGATTATTGAGAAGGTGGAGGCAACTAAATGCACTTTCAAAATTGGATGACCATGTTTGGATGTAGTGTGGCACAACTCATGCTAATTCCTTTGGATATCTATCTCAAACCAGGGTGCCTATGGGTCTCTCTTGATGTTGTTCGCGTTACTCTACATACTATGGAGTTCAATAATGATGGTAATTAATACAAAGGTACTCAAGTAGTCCGGGCTATCCATATAGGTTGTCACCTACTCCCTTTGTACAAAGAAAAATGTCCGTGGATATTATGTGTACCTACAACCACCTTGGGCACTTTTGTGAGAAGCTCACACAATGTGCTCCAAGTGTTCTAAGCATTAATTAGGTAGATATGAAATTCCTAGGATATAACCTAAACTTGGCCTTTGAGAAAGAGGTCCTGTCTTTGAGGCTTGGGTTGGTCATCGAGGTAGAAAAGTCACGGACAGGGTTCCTGTGGAATGTCATGACCGTGGAACGTTCATGGTCTCGGTGTCTCTTGGTCGTGCATACTAGAAAGCCTTAATGTTCATAGAACCTTTTTAAGTACACACTCGGATGTCCACTTAAGTAACATCATATAATTTCGATTCTCTAGCCATCGATCCACATGTCCCAACATCTTATATGTTAATTATGTCCCACTAATGCTATTAGGACATAATTTATGGACTTAATGTATTGAAACCATTAGACTGATAGTGGAGTGCATTCAATGTCGAGATCCACTGACAATTTAATAGTCACAATCATTAAGTCCCAAAATTATGTCTCAATAGGGTTGCTCATTCGGACCATCGACCTCTTGTACCTCAGTAGTCTCTTCGGATCCTAGTGAATCACAATTTAATGGATAGTAAGACATACACTAGTAGGTCTGCTTCAGTAGACTAAACCTTCAAAACCTTGACCGAGTTTGAGGCTAAGGCCAAGGCTGATAATTATGCTCATTTGCCTCCATTCCTCAGTTCTCCCTAGAAAAGGTTATACTTTCTTATCTTAAGGCAGGGACCTCTCATGTTGATCCCTTGGGCCAATTGAGCAACGATGTACCATTGGTTGATTTTACCACTGTGGGTATCCAATGGATTTTTGTTTCTCTCTAAGGGTCTCATTTTATGAGGATACCCCTTGAGGTTTCGCTAGGGATATGTTTTTCGTTATTTGTGAGATCCCAGTTGTATCACTTACTTTTGCAGAGGGAGAGGCGAACTTGTCAGGTCGCACTAGGATTGTCCCAAGAGCCTCCCGATGGCACTCTTTCTTTTTTTAATAAGGCTTCATTAATCGTTTTTGTGTTAAGGGGGCAAACTATGTTATCACACTAAATTAATCTCAATACGTCTAGTGGTGATCTTGTCCCGTTGGAGAAGAATCGAGGAGGGGTATGATCTTGGAATGTTTGCTTCCCCCTAAACCTCGTGATGGTGATATTGTCTTGTAGACAAGGATCCTATACTCTATGAATGTATGTGTGCTTGCGATGTCATGTTGCATTGTAAACCCCAAGGTGAGGGGGCAGACTTTGTCTCTCTGCACCATTTTTTGTCTACACCATTGCTCTTGCCTCAGGGGCTAGGTCACTATTACTTGAGCAAGGATGCCATTTGTTCATTGGCAATAGATCCATGTGCAGTGGAAGAGCCACTCAAGGACAAGTGCCCACCCTCAATTTTTTGCCTTACCATTATGGATTATATTTTTTTAAGAATATCTAATTATGACCAATCTATTATTTTCTTATCATATCAATTAGTACACACTCATACCTAAATGACTAATAGTACTCCTTCAGACATATGCATATTAGTTTGGACATATTGCGTTCATTTTAAAATATTTTGATCAACTTGGCTATTTTATTATTGATGTGCACTTTAGCATTAAGTTTAAAACTTAGCTAAGAATTATGATTTGCTCACAAAATTTTAAGATAACAAAATACGTGGTATATCCTTTGGTGTATGATTTTCTCATTAATTTTAATAGTCATAAATAATGAAGATATCATACAACGATATCAAAGTATGAAAATTTATCATCTCAATTGTAACTAGCTACAATTAACCTCATTTTAAATAAAAAAAATTTCAATAAATATTATTTCTATTGTGCACATATATGTATAAAATTTTGAAGGATCATTGACGAAATAACTAGTATAAATATTATCTTCCTTTTATCCATTAGGATAAAACTTGTTAGAGTGCCCATCCTAGACCATTTTCTACCTCCGCTCTTGTCCACGTGTCCAAATTTTATGGGCTACTACAAGGAGCTTATAGATATCAACTGTACTAAGACTTGAGCCTTTGGCATACCATAGATAGTGCTTTAACTTGATCCCCAAAACTAATCACAACAATAGTGATTCCACTAGTTATAACTCATTCGGTTTCCATAGAGTTTGTGATGGGAACAAGGAAGCAAGATGAGATTATATTTGTCACAAAAAGAAATAAAATTGTGGAAATGATGCCAAATAATGGCAATCATGAAGCAAATTCAAGTGCCAATCCAGTGAAATCTGCAAAACAAGAAAATGGTCATCTAATGTCCAGACTAGAGTGTGGATCCAAGAGTTTGCGAAAAACTTGAAATGGGTATTGCATAATCCTAAATCTGTCATAATTTAATGTCATGTATGAGTTATTGAGTGTCTAGACACCAATGTCAAGACCAATTAATCAGAAACCACCATCACTAGAAATCAAATGGTGAAAAAAGGAAACACTAACCTTATGGTGCTTCCTATGGAAAACCAAAGGCCACCACCAATGATAACCAATTCAAGATCAGGCCCACCACACCAGAATCAATTTAACATGGTGTTCGATGGGAAACCTATTAGAATGTTCTTGAATTTCTTCCCAAGAAAGTTTTCTAAGGGAAAAAATAGGCCAAGGATGGCCCCTGAATTCCCCAGGAGGGGGCATGAGACACAAGTCATACCTCCATTGAAACCAATAGAGAAATTTAACCCAAGGCCAGGGGGTAAGCATTTGATATGGCTTTTAACAGGAACCAATTAGTTGAAATGATACAGGATATGTACGGTCTTGGCCTTAAAAAATTGAAAGGCATGTGTTTAGAAAACCATATCCACCATGGATTGATTTTGGGGAATTTTCAAGGAAATATAAGATACCAAAATTTCAATATTACTTTTGTGAGGAAAATAAATCAACTATGGAACACATATGAAGATTCATTTCCCAATTTGGGGAAGATGGAAATAATGGGAACTTGAAAATAAAATTTTTCCAATAATCTCTGACTAAAATAGCATTTGTTTGGTTCTTAAACTTGTCTACTAATTTAATTCAGAATTGACAAGAAATGGAATAGCAGTTTCATGTTCAATTCTTTATGAATGAACTAGAAGTTTCAATGGCAGATCTATCAAGGTTAAGATAGAAGTCAAATGAATATGCATAGCAATATATCGACAGGTTTTATAAAGGCAAAAAAAAAATGCTATGCTTACTTGCCTAAAATTGAATTGGATAAACGTGCTCAAAATGGCTTGGACTTCGAATTAAGAAAGAAATTCAAAAGAAAGGATTTTAGAGATCTCTTTGAACTCTCAGCCAGAGGTACTAGATATGAGATGTTGCTTAGAGAAGAGCAATAAATGAAAAATAGTTCACTTGGAACTTATTTTCTAGGATTTCAATGGGGAAGTTGAAATTGATGTGGCATAGATCATAGGAAAGTCACCTATTGTGTATGATGCCTCAAAAAAAATTGAGGATCCTATGAACATGTCATCTAGTCACCCTTCCGAAAAGGATGCACCCTCTACTTATCGACAATATTCTTTTGATCTTTCGATGATTGATGCTCTATTTCATGAGTTAATCAAGCTGAAATTTATTATCCTGTCTCAAAGACATAATATTCCACCAAAAAAAAGATAGAAAAGGAAAGTAGTATTATAAATGGTATAATTCATTTAGGCATTCAACCAAAAATTGCATTACCTTTAGAAATTGTGTGCAATATTTATTTCAAAAACAAATGCTTAAGTATGCTTTAAAAGATGAAGAAACCATGGGTGTAGACAGTGATCCTTTCTCCAAAAAGGTTAATATTAACATGGTGTCTTCTAATTTATAGGAAGATAAGAAGATTGCCAATATGGTGGTTGGCAATGTAAAAATTGTTCCAAATATGAGGAAGTTAGTCCACGGTAGGCTTGGTCCAAGAAGGAAGAGTCATTAGTCATATGCTTCAAGCATGGAAAATAAATGGCCAAGCCAAATGTATACCACTGGACGATGTGGTGATAGAATTCACAGAAAAAGGTCTCCAATCCAGCACCACAGACGGAGATATCCAAATTTACAATGGCATTGAAAAGATCTTTGATGGTGCTGACATAGAAATTTTCAAACTCCAAGAAAGATACTAGCATGGGCATGGTCCTTATCATTTTTTTGAGAATCAAGGCACCTCAGGAAACACTAGTTATCAAGGCCAAGCCAAAAGAGAATGACTACAAAAGATGGACCACTTTTTTGGACCATTGATGGTCAAAGAAAGTGTTTGATAGAGAATAAAGAAGCAAAATTCCCATGTCCAACATTCAAAATTCCCCTCTAGAACATGGTACCAAGCACTTAGTATGACTCCGAAAAGGAGGGAACAAAAGAAGTTTTTCGCTTGGATGAGCAAGTGAGATCGTACTTCTCTTAAGGCCTACTAAAAAATAGGTCTATTCACATGAAAAAAAATCCCACATGGACTAGAAAACAACAAAAAGAGATCAAAGAAGTCCAGACAAAGTAGGACATCTTCGATTAGAAGGTTGCTAAATTCAAACAAAATCCTGGATCTGTTTGAAGGAGAACCAGAGAAGATACCAAAAAATTCATCAGCAAAATGAAAAAAAAAGTAGAAAAGGATAAAGAAATGCTCTCAGATGAGGAAATTATGGATTTTGAGGACATAGAGCCTCTCCTCAAAGATGACGTAACATGAAAAATGATTGTGGCTCTGCCTGAAACATTTAAGGCTAAGCCAGAACAACCAAATCAATTACAAGGAGATGTAGAATATAACATTGGGTTAGTGGTAGTCTTCATAAAATATATTTATAAGTGTAGAGAAAAGAATCTATAGGCAAATAGAGTGGTGTTGCACTCCCCTAAAGAGGAATTAGTCAAACATCTAAGACCACTGTACATGCAAGCCTACATCGATGGTCCACAAATTAGTAAATTTTTGATTGAAATTGGGCAGTGATCAACATCCTACTTTCAAGGACATTGAAAATATTAAACAAATGAGATGAAGACTTGGTCCATATTGACATAACAATTAGTAACTTTGCTGAAGGTTCATCTTATGTAAGAGGAATCTTGCTTGCGCAAATCCAAGTAGGCAACAGGAAGACCTCAACACCATTTTTTATGTTGGATTCATCATCTAATTTCAATGTTCTTCTAGGAAGAGATTGGATACACACTAATGGTTGTGTGCCATCATCCTTACATCAGACACTAATCTTTTTAACAGACAGAGATGATGAGGGAATAAAGGGAATGGAGGGGCATTGGGCTGATGTTAAACCATTTTCTGCAGATGCACACAATGTTGAAGCCCAGTTCTATCATAAAGGTTTGACTTCAAGTAAGCACAACAACTGCAAAAGCTAATTCAACAAATATGTTGAGGAAATTTTGGGTCAAATTTGCCAAGGCTTGAAAACAAAGGATTCAAAGAAAATGATGGATAGAACCTACAAGATTTTTTAGATTGGCAAGATGACTGTCATTAAAGCCATACTGACAAGGTTGTTTGCATATACCTTGAAAGAAATAGCGAAGGCTTTGGGAGATGCCTCTATCGATTAGGCTAAATGTGTGCTAAAAAGTGGCCCAGAAAATATATAGAAGGACGCAGGTGTGGAAAATCTTCAATCTATACCTGTGAATTTGGATAATGTAAAGACTTCCAATCAAGAAGAACTTCCATCCTTATAAACCACCTAGAAGGATGACCATTGAAGTTACCCTTCTAGTCAAAGAAGAAATTGAAAGGTTGTTGAAAGCAAGCTTCATAAGGATTACCAGATATGTTGGATGGTTATTTAATATTGTTACAACAATAAAAAAAAAGGCTAGAAAAATCAGGGTAAACATAGATTTCAGAAATTTAAGTACTGCAGCCCCTAAGGATGAATATCCAATACCTGTGGTAGATGTTTTAATTGATTCTGCTGCTAGACATGTTATTCTAACCTTTATAGATGGACATACTGGCTATAATTAGATTTTTGTAGCAGAAGAAGATGACCATAAAGGTGCCTTTAGATGCCCAGGTACACTAGATACTTATGAATGGGTGGTAATGTCATTTGGCCTTAAAAATGCAGGGGTCACTTATAAAAGGGCAATGAACATGATTTTCCATGACATGATTGGAAAATCGATGGAGGTTTGCATCAATGATGTGGTTGTCAAGTCTGATGATCAAGAATCATATTTAAAAATCTTTAGGAAGGCTTTCTAGAGAATGAGAATGCACAAGTTTAAAATGAATCTTTTAAAATGTGCATTTGAGTTTCTATTGGTAATGTCGTGGAATTTTTAGTCCACCAAATAGGAATTAAGGTGGATGAAAACAAACCTAAAGCCATTATAGAGGCCTAAGCCCTTTTAAATAAAAAGAATTACAAAAATTCTTAGGCTAAGTGAATTTCCTAAGAAGGTTTATATCTAACATTGTAGGAAAAATAGTGGTTTTTTCTGCTTCATTGAAATTAAAGCCAAAGGTGGATTTCAAATGAGAGGATGTACACTAAAAGGATTATGAAGAAATCAAGGAATACTTAACAAAGCCTTTAATGTTGATGTCACTGAAAGAAGGCGTGCCATTGAAGTAGGGTTGTCCATGGGCCGGGTTGGGCTTGGTCAGTGAATTTTTTTTTGGCCCAGGCTTGGATAGTGTAGGCCCAAGGCCGTACTCAGGCGAGTGCCGAGCTGGGCCAGGCTCGAGTAGGGGTAAGCTACCCGCAGCCCAGCCCGTCACTTATTGGGCGGGCCTAACTGGGCAGGCTTTGCAAGCCTGTTTGGGCGGGCTTTGTTGCACTTGTTGGAAGCGAACTATTTTAAGTTATGGTAGTCATTTAATTATAAAAATTGGTTGAGCAAATTTAAAAAGTTAAGTTGTCATAAGTAATTTAATGTAATATTGAACATATTCGTAATATTGATAATCGATACAAATAAAATGGCTTCTAATATTACCAATAAACATAACTAAAGAGGATTTATTAAAACTAAAACATAAAAGAGAAGAAAATGAAAAGAAAGGGTTTGATAATATTATCCAAATTATATTGAAATAAATCTTATATTCAATAAGATTCTAGTGCATTTATGCAATTTCATTTGAAAATTCGAAAACTTGTCATCCATTAATGAAAATAGATAGAAATAAATTATAGTAAATATAATTATTTTAACAATTCATTTTTATCTTTTAAAAGAAAGAATATGAAAGGCTTGACTATGCGTAATATACTAATATTAATGAAGTTTTATTAATATATATTCCATATCAATAATGTTAGTATTGTGAGAGTCAAGTTGTCCAATTAAAAGTTTAACACCAATCTAGTCTTATTAATATGAGTTCTAAATTAAATAAGGCTAGTATTGTCTTTATATATTGTTTTATGGTTAAAGTAGTCAATCAAAAGTTTTTCTTAATAGTATACTTTTATTATTAGTATATATATATATGATATGTGAGCTTCGGGTATGTGGGTGGGTTATTGGGTCGAGCTTCGGGCTTCGGGTTGGGTAACGGGACCCATGGGTAACCCGGCCCATGGACACCCCTACATTGAAGCTATATATTTCAACAGGAAAGAAGTCTATTTGTAGCTAGTTTGCACAAGATAATAACCAATGCCATGAACAAGCAATCTATTATTTGAGTAGAAAATTGAACAATGTTGAATCTAATTACTAATCAATAGAACAGTTTTGTTTGACTTTGTCCATTTCAACAATAAAATTAAGGTATTATTTAATTTCATTTACTGTTTGTATTATTGTTCAAACTAATATAGTTAAATATATGCTTACAAGACCCCTATTAAGAGAAAGAATGGGGAAATAGATCCTTGTCTTAACAGAATATTGCTTCCAATATGTGTTACAAAAGATAGTGAAATTTGAAAAGTCCAATCTTTGGTTGATTTCCTAATAGACCATCCAAGTGTTGATATGCAGGAAGGCACATATGGAAAAATATTACAAGGTAGGGCTTTTTAGTTGCAATATTTAGAAGGAGAATAGCATATATATATTTTTTTAAAAAGTGATTTGTGTATAAAAGCCATTATCGATGGCTTTAATGAGACTATGACCTAGGAGTAAATGATAACAAAACTCATGGGCAAATAAGTAAAAGAAAGGTTCTTTTGTATTGATTAAAAGACCAAATGGCCAAAATTACATATGTAGAAAATAAAAAAGGACATGGGACTTGTTTGGCCACTTAAGATACTAAGGCAAGGGAAAATACAGTTTAAAGGCATCCCATTCATTCAACAAAAGCATCAGTTGTTGTTGGGCATGCTTCAAACTTTCTCCTACAACTTACAGCTTCTCACTTCGATCTTGGTGATTGGCTAGCAACTGTTTAGTCTTCAAAATCAAAGTCTCTTTTTTCTTGTCTAATTTAGTTCTATCCTCATTGATCTTCAACATTCTCTCCTTGAGCCTTAATTCTTCCTGCAAAAAGATAACGTCTTCCTGTCTCAACTTGTCCTCACTTTCTTTATTCGAGGTAAGTTGAGGAGCAAATTTCTTCATAGAACAATTGAAGCTCATTTTGGTCGAGACTTCATCTTGAAAGTGCTGAGGTTGTGTGATTTTGATTTGAAGATGAGTACTCATGTATGCCACTTGTTGTTGTTATTGGTCTGTGAAATAAGTAGAGGAGACATCAGAGACCTTCACTATACAGGAGACCACAATAGAAAGGTCATCTTGGATAAGCTGTTCAAAAGGAAGTTCAATAAATTTGAAGAAGTGTGATAACTCTTGTTTTAAAGGTCCTTCAATGGGAGAGAGAGGTGTTGGGAAAAGACACATAGTCAACTACTTTTACAAATTAATCCATCTTATGATAAATAGCCTCAATATCATAATATGAAATTGAAATGTGATAGGTAGATTCGAGCACTAACTGCAAATAAAAGAAGAAAATTGAATAAGATGAGCAAAAAAATAATATAGACAAGTGAAGTAAAACAAGGTTACCTGATTCATAGATGATGTAGATGGAAAATACTTCTTCAACTAATCTTTATGTCCATTGGGATTGGACAAAGGGCTATCAGTAGGAACTGGAATAGTAGAATCCTCACAAGCAACCTCCTTAGGAATAGGGATTGCTCCAGTGGGAAGATCTTGCAGAGGAGATACAAAGTGACCTTCAAGAAGCAAATGAGGCATGTAATGACTCAAAGGAACCATTAGGTTGTCTTATTGATTCTCTTGGACAATGTCATTCTCTTTCCCTGAAGGAGTTGAGGAGGAATGCTTAGAGTTACTATGCTCTGATGGCATAATCCTCTTTGAAAAAAGAGATTAAGCATTAGAAAAT
Source organism: Ilex asprella (assembly GCA_023539305.1). Lineage (NCBI taxonomy): Eukaryota > Viridiplantae > Streptophyta > Magnoliopsida > Aquifoliales > Aquifoliaceae > Ilex > Ilex asprella. The sequence continues at coordinate 22,577,974 of CM042200.1, read as the reverse complement.
ATATTAAGAAGAAGGAAGGGTAATAAATAAAAAATTATGGTTTTTTACCTTAACAACCATTTTAAACTGTTTGCCTGATTGTTTGGTTATGAGGATGAGTTTACTGATCAACACATCTCCATTGATGGTTGGAGAAAGGATTGCTCTTTCACCTTCCTTTACAAGGGAATCAAATGTCAATGGCAGTGGATGTTTCTCTACAAAGGTCACTTCCTCTGGTTTATGTGAAGAAAGAGGAGCACTTGTCTTCTTATGAAGGAAAAGAGTTTCTTTAGTCTCCTGCTCATCAATGAAAAGTACTATTGGAACATCAGTAGTGGCCTGGGAGGACTTTGCCCTTTTTAAAGAATTATTAGTAGAATAATGGGCATTGATGGTAGATTGCTTCAGTCTTGTAGCAGAACTTCGTTGTCTTTTCTTCTTTGTCTCTCAATCAAAATAGTTTAACCCTTGCTTGGATTGATAGGAAGAGAAAGGGATAATAATAGGGTATTTGAATTTATTTTTTCCTTCTAACCCGTAGGCTCGTTAATGAAAGGATGCATGTAGGGAAAATGAATGTTTTGGGTCAGGCAGAATTTTCTAGCAAGTCGATTGGGGTTGTAACTTTCATAGCTACAACTAAAAAATTTAAAGGCAAATACAAAGCTGCCTACATGGAGATAACAAGGTAGTAGAATGCTATCCCAAAAGATACGTTGTAACTCTGTGGCTTCTTTAGAGGTAGTGCCTGGATCATTAAAAAATAACTGTATGGAAGAAGAACAACAAAGGAGTCTAGAAAAAAGAGTATACAAAGAACTATGTCTATTTTTGTTAATATTGGAGAAAGCTTTGAAATAAAGATCAAAATTTTCTCTGAAAATATGGCTAAAGAATTTAAGAATCGATGTGCATAGTTTCAAGGTTGATACTTGAGATCAGGTAAAGACTCAATAGAACAAATTTTGGAAAAATATGCATAAATCCAAGCCTAAAAAAGCCAAAATGGGCTTCTACAACTAACAATGATTTTTTTATTCTGTCAAACTGAAAAGGCCTCTGTATAATGCCCAAAGAACAAAAAGGGTCAAGGTAAGCTTCTTTTTGTTGGCCCGATGAATTGCCACTCCAAGGTATTCTTTGGTAACCTTAAAACCAGGAACATAGAAGATGAATCAATAGAGCCAATGAAGAAGAAAGGCTACATGTTCTTTGAATGAGAGTTTAGGATTGGAAACAAAAAAAAAATGGTTATTAGATCATTATATCCTATATAAGCTTTTACAAGTGGTATTAGCAGAGATACAAGCTTTTACCTCCATACCCGTCGATGGAATGCCCATCAGATAAACAATGAAATTACATGTTTAGACCAAAAACATACGGCAACACCTATTAGCCACCGATTCATATGCATTTCACAAGTGGAGAGCTTAATCATCTCAAAGACACTTGAGCACCTCCATTGATAAGAGAAGTAAGGTTCTAACCTTTCAACCCAATCAACTCATCACTGATTAGGATTTATCCATGAGCAAAAATGGTTGGTTCCTTAGTTCCAAGATTTTCATAAGAGCTGTGATTGGTTTAGCATTAGGGTTTCTCCATCATAAACATGATAGAACTCAAAGAAACCCTCACAAACATATGATTTGAAAGGGAGACCAAGAGTAACATTTCTACTTAAATTAGGGGTGGAAATCCAAATCCTATGGTCTACCAAGTCATGAGCCATTTGTTTGATTTCAGCTAGAAATCTGGGGGAGAAAGGAATGTCAGATGAAGATGAAGATGGAAGAGTTTGCTTCTTTAGAGCCATTATGAGCACTAAAGACAAGAATCGACAGTGGCAAAATAAGATAGGAAGTAGGAAGCAACAAAACAAAGTAATGAATAGTACAATTGCAATTCCTTAAATAGATGTTTATAGAAGCAACGGTCATGACTTATTATTTATTCGGGTTATTGATTAAACCCGATTAAATTCGGGAGGCATTGTTTGAACATAAAATATTAAATCTTATGAATATTCAATACATTGACACATGGCATCTTAGATGCACTAAGGAAGTGCCATGTGGTATAATCTGAAGAAAAGTGAGAGACGATTAGCCACAACCATATTTGAAAAGGAAGGAGTAACCAAGTGGGAGTTACCAGTCAGTAACCATCGACAAGAGAAAAACCGTCGAAGACAATGGCTATAAAAAGGGCATTTAGTGGGAAAGAAAATACATTCAAACCCCCAAAATACCCACGATTTGGGCATTATATAGAGTAGTTTTAGGCTAGTTAATGAGCAATTAGTGTTGTAGTTAAGAAGCAATTCAATCCTTTAGATTGAATTAATAAAATAATTGCCTTTTATTAGTTCTCTCTATTTTAAAATTTTCTTTTGCACAGTGAGAATCTCCATTATTTTCATCCAATGAAATCCTGAAAATAAGGCATTTGAATCCATTCTAAACAATCACCTGAATATTGTCCATCGATTGGAACATTCCTATCGATCCTAGTAGATTTTGGAGCAACAATATGTTACTATATTTTTTAGTTATGATCATATGGAAGAACTATCTCTAGCCTCTAAACATTAGTTCCAGCCATTGGGATCATCATCAGCATATGCAATGTGTTGGGGTCTCTTAACAAGCGGAAGTGGAGCCAAGATACTAATACATGGAGTCAAAACATGAATAAAAAAATTCATCCAATGTAAATAATAAGAAATAGATGAAAATTCAAAACTAAACTACTAAATTAAATATATGAATTGGTGTCATTTATCCAATTCAAAATCTGAATAGAATAGAAATAAAATAATAATTATTTTTTGCATTTAGATTAAGTTGTGCATTATAGTGGAACACAACATTATTTCAAATCCCGTAACTGTTTATACTTGATTAATTTATGCTAAATTTCTCAATAATATCCTTTAAATCAAAGAGGTCATAACTTTGAAAGATTTTTTTTTTGATCAAGAACATAACTTTGAAAGATTGAAAAATACTTTTAGGTTGGGACTTTTGTATTTGCATTTAATCGTGTTTTACTAGGTTGCGGACCACTAACTTGCCAACAAAAAGTTGAGTTCAATTATGCAATTATGTTTAAAAAATAGAGGTAATATAATAAATAGAAGAAGAATATTACCTTTGGTAAATATATGGGTTGGGCATTTTAAATTTGTTGTAGTTAGTCTAGGTGCATTTCACTAATTTTTTTAAAAAATTAAAGGGGCAGTGTGTTATATTTGACAAGAGTTGTATTGATTCAAACAATGTATGAGCAGTTTATAGAAAATTCCCCCTCAACCCCCCCCTAATTGTGGATCCGCCCTCTTTGTATATGTATTCTCAGCCCAATCAGTGTTAGAAAGGCTGTTCCAAGAATTGTTGAAGGCGCGTATAATTGAATACAAAAAAAAATATTTATTTGTTAATCCTACAAGGTAGAATTATGGTTTACCTCTTGAAGCATGAACATCACAAACAAAGTCTGATGCAGATCAAACAGTCGGCTCGATGGATGTCACAATTTTCTTCTCTCTCTTTTTATGTCTGTCTGTCTCTCGCTCTCTCTCTCTCTCTCTCTCCTAAATGTGAAGGTAAGTATTATAGCGAAGAGAAAAGGCAAGGGCATCTATTTATAGGCTACAATGGAGATCATAAGGAGAAATAAGGATTAAACTTCTAATAGGTCTGGAAATCCTATGTCCAACCCATAATAATCATCCTATGGTTCATTCATAATAAGTTAGTCTACTAAAAACTTATTATTGATATCAGTGTATTATCTCAAAATTATATTTTGAGCTCCTTGTTATTATATGCTTAATAATCTCATGTTTAAAATTGCAAATGTCTGTCAATTAATTAAATTACCGACAATTATATGAATTTTTTTTTATCCTTGAGGTTTTACCACTTAACTTATTTGTCATGTCGGATAATTAAATCCACTTGCAAGATTTGACATGGAAAAAACTTATGAGCTTCCTCAAAATAAATCATCAACCCATTTAAATACTAAGACATGGTCCTTTAATAATTAATTTTCACCATGCAAATAATGTCATCTCATTTTTTGCTGAATTAAAGTAACAATCATTATATGCACGTGTCTATTAAATATCTCAAGATTAAGAGATTAAATAATTATAATAACCATGAGGTATTTATTTTCTTATTTAATTAGTAAAAAGATAATAACCTCAGTAATGGTCTTGTTCAATACACAAAATGTATTGGAGCAACAATCCGAAATATCATACAGTTTCCTATAGCCAAGACAAACTATGCCAGAAAATTGCACTGCAATCCTATTGATGGTGTGTCCAAATCCATCTAAGACTGCATCTAACTCTCATTCCCTCCACGTGACTATCAAAAGTCTTTGCCAATAACTTCTTCGTGAAGGGATCTGCCAGGTTATTTGTTGATGTAATCTTGGTCACCAGTACATCACCTTTTCACACGATGTCTCGTGTAAGGTGATACTTACGCTCAAAGTGTTTCCCCTTCTTATGGGTTTGTGGCTCCGTTTAGTTAGAAACCACTTCATTATTGTAACAATAAAGTGTAATAGCTGATCTATTGAGGGTACCATTTTTAAATCCATAAGACAATTTCTAAGCTAAGCTACCTCTTTGGCTACATCAGAGGCTACTACATATTTAGCCTCCATGGTGGAATCAACAATACAAGATTTCTTGATACTCTTCCAAATTATGGCTCCACCTCCTAGAGTAAATACATATCTTGAAGTAGACTTCCTAGAGCCTTTATCAGACTGAAAATCAGAGTCTGTGTACCCGAGGGGTACTAAACTATTTTCCTAGTAAAACAACATATAATCTCTCTTCCTTTTCAGGTACTAGAGAATATGTTTTACTGCAGTCCAATGTTCTTCTCTAGGGTTAGACTAATATCTACTAATCATGCCAACGAAAAAACAAAGAAACTCTCTTCAAGTGTCCTAGGACGTTGCTCATTTGACAAAGAAACTCAATATCTGAAAGGAAGAAATTCCTTCTTAGAATCCTGCATGCAAAAAGGGGCTAGAATGATATCAATATAGGTGACGTGAGATAGGTCTAACATCTATTCTTGCAATCTCACATAAGCTTGATCCTAATGATGTGGCTAATTTCTTCCAAATCCTTCATATCGAACTAATTGGATAACCATAACTTAACAGAATATAACACCCCAAATCATTTTTATGAGCAAGATATCATCAACGTAAAGTACTAGGAATACCACCACATTTTCATCATGCTTTTTATACACATAGGAATCATCTGCACATTAATCAAAACCATAAGATTTTGTAGTCTAATCAAACAAATGTTCCAAAACCTAGATTCCTTCTTATGTCAATAAATGGACCTCTTAAGTTTGCACACTAAATGCTCTTGGCCCTTTGCTACGAATTCGTCTAGTTGCACAATATAGATACACTCATCAATATTTCCATTAATGAATGTTGTCTTGATAGCCATTTGCCAAATCTCATAATCAAGATCAGTCGCAATGGATAAGAGAATCTGGATGAACTTTAGCATTCTATTCCTTAGGGATCCTTTCATCCAATAATGTATTCTGTTCGGGTTAACAAACAACCCTCCCACTAGGATGAGGAATCGTCTGCATTTGTGTATCATTAGTGTTATGTTGTGTAGATTCTACAAGAGTATCGATATTGCTTCCACTGTAATGAGGCAATGGGATATCGTCTACTCTTTTGTGGAATGTTTCCTCTTGCACAATTGGTATTGAAAAAGTATTCCCTAATCAATCTCCTCTCAACTCCTCAAGAATAATTTTATTCTTGATCTTGTGATCCATCACGTAGTCTTCATCTAAGAATCGGGCATTGGTGTGCTAACAATGACTTCTGATCCTTAGGACTATAGAGAAGACCACCTTTTGTTCCTATTGGATGCCCTATAAACAAATAGACTTTTATTCTCAATTCCAGTTTATCTACGTTCCCTTTCAACACGTGTGTTGTACTCCCCCATATCCGAACATGTCGTAGGCTAAGCTTATGCCTAGTGCACAATTCTGTGAGAGTAGTAGGTACAAACTTAGATGGTACCAAGTTCAAAATAAATGTTGTCGTTTCCAAGGCATATCCCCAAAAAGAATCAGGTAAAACTAAATAACTCATCATAGATCTCACCATATCCATAAGAGTCCCATTCTTTCTTTCTGCCACACCATTTTGTTGTGGTGTATCAGGTGCAAAAAATTGGGATGTAATCTTTACCTCTAATAAGTAGTCTCTAAACTTTCATAAGAGGTATTCGCCACCACAATCAGATCACAATGTCTTGATACACTTGCCTTGACACTTCTTTGTTTCAGCCTTAAACTCTTTGAATTTCTCAAAGCTTTCAAACTTATGGCGCATCAAATAAATGTACCCATACCAATAATAATCATCAATGAAAGTGATGAAATATTCAAAGCCTCCTCTATCTTGGACAATCATAGGTTCACACAAATCAGAATGAAACAATGCCAATGCATTTTTTGCTCTGTAGTCTTTGGTCGTAAAAGGCCTCTTCGTCATTTTACCTTCCAAGCAAGATTCACAGATTGGAAGTGGCTCTACTTCGAATTAACTCAATGGTCCATTTGCAACCAGTCTTTGAATCCTCCTTAAGTAAATATGACACAAGTGTCAAAGATATTTTTGTTCATTTTATAAGTTTCCTTTCTCTTACATGATAGGATATTAGTGTTATTCATTTCAATTAATTGCAGTGTAGGTGAGACAGGATTAATAATATAAAGATCATCCTCCACTAAACAAGAACAAATAAAATGCATATTATATACTTAATAACCATAGAGTTGCTAAAATAAACATTATATCCATCCTTAACTAATTTAGAAATCAAAACTAAGTTTCTTCTAATATCAAGTGCATAAAGCCAATCTTTCAAAATTAAAACCCTCTCTCTACTAAAACGTAAATATAAATATTCTACTACAACTGTTGCCACTCTCGTAACATTGTCTTCCCATCATTGAGTGGTCTAGTTTCATGGAACCCCTACATGAATTTGGAGACATGATTGGTGGCTTCCGTACCTACACACCAGGTACCAATAAATAACACCGCTAAACATAATTCAACAACTAGTAAATGAGATTTGCTTGAATAGTTCACTTTGTTGAGGAAGACCAGACATTTTTTCTTCTAGTGTCTTGACTGTTTGCAATGAAAACACTTGCCCTTAGGCTTTTTTATTGCTCCCTAAGGGCTAACAACCTGCTTTTAAGCCTTTTTTCTGTTTCTTTTTTCCTTTTAGCTTAGAACCAAAACCTTTCTCAATTTCATAAACACAAGGTTGCTTCTGAAAGAGACCTTTAACTACTTTGAGTTCGTTAAGGAGTTCTGCAAGAGAATAAGAATGCTTATTCATATTTTCATTAAGGCAAAACTACTTAAAGGAATCTAGTAGAAACTAGAGTATGATATTAACCTAGGTTTTCTCGTCAATCTCAACTCCTAGGATTTCCTGTTCATTAAGAAGACCTATCATCTTCAGAACATGATCCTTTAATAGTCCCCCATCATGCATGTTTGTGTTCATCAAATCTTTCATCACAACTTTCCTAGTAGCTCGACATTGATCCCCAAATATTTCTTTGAGGTTCATAATCATGTAATAGGAGGTAGGCATGAGCTCATACTAATTTTGCAGCAAACTTAACATAGACGCCAAAATGTAACATCGCACTATCTCATCAGCCTTTTTCCACCTCCGGTGAGCCTGGACTTCCTGTTTAGTTTCCCCCTGATTGGGTTCATTCAGACAAAGATTTGTGATCACAAACTTGTATTCCACTGCGGTCAACAAAATATCTAAGTTTTTTTCCAGTCTATATAGTTTGGTCCAATTAGTTTCTGTTTTTTTATGTATGATATAAAGATGATTAAATGAACCCATTTCAAAACCTAAAAATCACATAATTGAAAATTATGATGGGCAAAATAAAAACATCAAATTTAGATTTAACTTGTGTTCCCTCTACCAATTTCTAAACGAATTTGTCGACAACCTGAATCACTATGAATAGCATGACTCGATAGATATGATGTCTATTATCCATCATTTGTCCAAACTAGCAGTTGTATATTTACTCTCTACCCCCTATACCATGAAAAGTGAAATTAAATAGCTAACTTAGCTTTAGTCTTATAATAACAACAATGACTCAGATAGATAGGATATTGCTATTTATAGCGAAGTGTATACCATTACTTAATTTTGTATTAATTGTTTTCATAATATGCCCCTTTATATGGAGAAGTGAACCCATACTAACAATTTCCCAAAATTATTCTTTTAGGAAGCTTGTATCGGTGATTCTGTAATTAATTTCATTTGATGGAAAGGAAGACACTAAAGTTAACACACAACATTAATTACATCACCTACAAAACTGTAAATAGAGACAGTGGGATTTATACAAAATAAATTTCCTCTTCCACTTAGTTACTTAATACTCTGTGAGGGTTATCAAAAAAAAAAATTAATCCAATTTTTCGTAAGATAAATACAAGGATGTTTGGCATATTTATAAAGATACTGACTTACCCAATCTTTATATGTAGTATGTATACATGTAATAAATAAAATATCAAATTTTCACAGCTATCTGTTCAAAAATTGAGAATTTTATTTTATTTAATTACACACACATACTTTGAACATCCCTATTTTAAATCATTAAAAAATAAATACTAAGCCATAATAGATAATCTAATCCAGTCAATTATCCATGTTGTCCACATGTTAGGGTACTACTATATAATTAACTAGTCATACAATCAAAACATGAATAAATAAGAGATCAACATAAATACGAATCATCTACATCCAGAAAGCCTTATGCTTAACTGCTTAAACAAAGAGTCTCAACTATTATGGTTAGATCTTCAATTTCAATGCAATAAGTAGCTGCTTCAATCCTTGATGAACCTAGCTATCTCCATGTTGTGTGACTTGACTAAAGATATGCACACCCTAGTATAAGCAATCAAGTTGTAGTAATAACTCAATTAAGTCCAAGGTTGTATCCGCAGTGAACTAATATTGGTAATTCAGAACAAAGATCAATAGAGACATGGGTGAAAGATAACTTTTAAGATGATTGATTGTGAAGAGTTGTGTATTTAGAGAAAATATAAGGTTCTTAACAATAATGAAAAGTTACTCTTTTGTTTGAGAATCCAAAAATGTGCATAAGTGCTGGAGCGCTATATTTGTGCAATATTGATAACTCAGTTAGTCTCTGCATCAACAACAAGTTTACTGGAAGGTAATGATTGAATCTATGTTGAAGAGCTTAGCTTCGATATTATGTGTAGAGTTATAAACATTGAATATATCAAGACATAATCTATCTATAACCAATCAAACAACTTTAACAAAATGTCATTTTTGTAAGTTGTTCAATCATATGGTTAAGTACAATAGAAATGAAGCCTAAAAGATTTTTTTGATGACCTAACTTTGGTACTTGCAAGGAACCATAAGCATCACTTATACCAAAACTGAACTTAGTTGCAAGTGATCAAACAATTATACAATGTACTTAGCTTCGCTAGATATATTCAATCATTTATAAGATAGATGAAACATTCAAGCATAATAGAAATTGCACAAATATATTACCCAAACAATGCATTACAAATCCATCACCCTTCACTGAAGAGTGAATGAGAAAGTACTCATTCTTTATGGCTATGAGGGAGTTAGAAAAGTGAGAGAATCTCATCCCTCTAAGGAAAAAGATTTACAATTATAAAGGATAAATACAAGGCTTCTTTATTCACTAAAGAATGAATGAAATACTACTCACCCTTCATGGCTACAAAGAAGTTAGAAAGGTGAGATAAGTTCATCCCTCCTAATGAAGAAGAAAGCTTATAATGAAAGTAGAACTTTGACAAGAAATGTAAATAGTTACAAGACTAGAGTGATTTCTGAGAGAAATTCCTCCAAGATGTGATGATTTAATTCTGAGGACTAGGGGGTATTTATAAATAAAGATGAGTGGAAAATGGGTGGAGAAAAGGTTGAAAATCCAAAGTGGTTGCATGAAATCTAATGTTTGAAATCAAAAGCAAATTTCAACTTTCAACTGTGAGCATGGGTGTTCAAACTGTAGTGGGGGTGCTCGAACGCCACTAACTCTCTGGAATAGGAAAACTCTGTTGTATATGCACTTTGGAAGAGGAGTCTGGATAGTGCATAAGGGCATTTGGACGAGGGTCAACTGACAACTTTTTTCACTTGTCAACTAATTTCAGCAATGTAGGCAGTTTGTTGTGGAATCTTTGATTGAGATAGGCATTTGAACAGTGCATAGAGGAGTTCAGATGCTTGACACCTTCCATAAATTTTTTCTTTTTCCCTTTCCTACCTATTCCTCTACTATCCTTCGTCTCCAAACTTTGCCAAATTACTCTTTTACCCCGCAATTCATCTACCCTATACTATTAGAATCACGTAATTTATACACAACTAATCATGAACTACAAGTAATTAACCCTTCTAATTGATATTAAATTATAAATTTTGAAGGTTAATCGTTGCGCTACACTAACGTGAAGGTAAAATTAGGGTTTATCTCTTGAAGCGTAAACAACACAAACAAAGACTAACGTAGATCAAACATCTAGCTCGATGGACCTCATGATCTTCTATTGTATGTCCTTCTCAATACTAAAATTCGAATGCAGTGTGTGCTGCAATCCTTTGAATTTTTCTCTCTTGCTCTCTCTCTATCTCTTCTAAATGTGAAGGCAAATGTTATGACTAAAAGAACAAGCACGAACATCTATTTATAGGATACAATAAAGACCTTAAGGAAAAATAAGGGTCAGGATTCTAATGGGTGTAGGAATCATATGTCCAACTCATAAGAAACATTCTACTGTCCATTAATAATAAGTTATTCCACTAAAAACTTATCTACTGGTCTCTCGTGCTTTATTTCAAAATTATATTTTGAGCTCTTTGTTATTATATGCTTAATAATCTCTTTACGTTTAAAATTATAGATGCCCATTAATTAATTATTGATAATTATATTGAAAAAATTATCGTTGAGATCTTACCACTCAACTTATTTATCATGTCGGATAATTAAATCCACTTGTAGTGTTTGACATGGATAAAAATTATGAGCTTCCTCAAGGGGATGTCATCAACCCATTTAAATACCAGGGATGTGGTTTTCTTCAATAATTAATTTTTACCATGCAAATAATGTCTTCTTCCAATTCACCGAGTTTGTTGACTCAAATGTGAATCTCATTCTTTGATGAATTAAAATAACAATTGTTACATGCATGATCTATTACATATCTCAGGATTAAGAGCTTAAACAATTATAATAACCTTGAGGTATTTATTTTCTTATTTATTCAGTAAAAGAGAATAGCCTCAATAACGATTTTGTTCAATATACAAAGTGTACTAGTGCAATAATTCGTACATCAGACAGTCTACTACAACCAAGACAGATTATGCTAGAAGATTGCACAATAATCCTACTAATTGTGTGTCCAAAATTCATCTAAGGTTGTGAATCTTTACTCATATCATACAAGTATATGATAATATGATCTTCAATGTATAAGCCAAACTCCACACACCAAATTATTTATAATGTAAAATAAACAACATATGTGCATACCATATATTTAATAAAATGCAAATATTTTACCCACACAAATTCTCATTAAAATAGGAAATGTAAAACTTTTATTAAATAATCAACTAAGTTTCAATTCCAAAAATAAGCATTTATTATATTACTATATCAGTTAGAACAGTGATAATTCGGTCCATGTATAGTTGGATTGATTCCCATGCATTTTAATTGGTTAAGAGAAAAAAAAAAGAGACAGGAGGATGTTAGTTGCGGTGGAATAGGAAGAAAGAGGCACTCACGGTTGCTACTATTCGTGGTACATGTCTGTGTGTTAAAGTATGAGAAAGAAGTAGGAATCATAGGTAGAAAGATTTTACATAAGCAATGAATAAATTTGATTCCTATAACATTGGGAGAGAAAATCAAATAATGTTGTTACACGGGAGAATTCCAGCAATAGAGTGAGATAATTGCACCCCAATGAATTTTAGACGGATCTACTCCTACAATAGAGAAAGGGTTTAGAAAGGGACAGAGGCGTATCTGGCTTATTCCCTCCAATGCCTAAGTCAGTAGGTGCCCAAATGGAGGATAAGACTTTTACTGTATTAGGTTGCTTGTGATTGCATACCTCTGTCCCAACTCATTGGGAGTATTTATACCTTATAATAGGATGACATGGTGAAACGCCCCAGTTTCCCAGCCCGTCACTTGATTAAATCAATCGATCGATAATAAACCACAAATAAATTTTCGAGTACAAGGCCAAAGCTCTAATTGCCTCAATAAATTTATAATCACAATTTCGATCTCCAAATACCAATAAAAATAATCTCCTATATATAAAAACGAATCTATTCAAATTATACATCACCCCAATAAGCCCACAAAGTTAAAAATTATATCAAGATTCATCCGTCTTCATTTCTTTAAATATCAACTATTGTCCTTCCCTCCGAGATAATCCTGAAAAATATTATATACGGGGAAATATACAATATGACAGGAAATAATATGCTTAACAATATGTTCAACGAGGAAAGAATATAAATGATCAAATACCAAATAATTTAAATGATAAGAATCATGGATAACAAAATCAAGAATCACATTGAACAAGCCACATAACTCAACTGTTATCAAACATAGTCTCATACTCAGGTCATTTTGGTGACATTAAGAGTGACACTTCAACATTTAAAATTCTTACTCATATCGAACCATTACACCCTTCAGGAATGTAATCACAATTGCATCCCGCAAGGCCATAATCACATTTCACCAATTATGCCCTCGAAATACACTTCGTACATGTACTAATCAATCCCAAAATATTTAGCCTAGCATATAGGTCAACCAATAAAATTGACAGAATTTCGTATCAATCAGAACAATCAATAGGAATACAAATTTCAAATAATAAAAGGACACTCTTTGTAAAGAAATTTAAAAGGCAGGAGCATGTTATATACTACCTCGTATGTCAAATCCATCAATAACTTCAATAGATGCGAAATTTGAAGTACCGCGAATGAAATAGTCAAATTTGATAGTGATTTAAAATAAAATCACTGCTCAATTTTTGACCCCAAGATCTCTTGAATTTTTTTCTTCTATTCTATTCTCTTTCTCCCTCTCTCTCTTTCTCTCTACCTTGTTCTGCGTTTTGACCTGGCTTCATGGCTATTTATAGCCAAAACTCCTCCCCTAACGTCACATGGTGACATGAGGAGCTTGCAACATTATGGACACTTGTCCATATTTTTGCCATTCTTTTCTCTCTCTTTTTTCCCTAATAGATGACATGTCTATTGTTATATATATGTGTGTATATCTATACATAAATGCTGACATATATTCTATATGTAACACATATATTCTATATGTCACAAATGTATTACTCATATGTTATATCACGGTCACGAAATATGACTCATATTATAGTCATTTAACTTATTTTTACATAAAGAATTCATATTTAAAGTCCATTTATTCAATTAAAATTTTTAAAAGTAACCCTTACTTATATAGAATCATAATTGACAACCTAAATTAGCATGTTAGTGATTATATTTTTTTATACAAGTCGTCACACATGGTATTATATGAGTCCTATCAAGTTGGCTGAGGAAGCTTTCATAGGGTTAGTTATGACTAAGCTACACTTCTCTTGAGCCAAGCAATTACTAGGCTTGGGGGATGTTAGTGCTTCCTCAAGGTCTAGACTTCCAATGATTACCCTATTCAGGGCACCGAGTAGTCAATACATGTCATCTTAGCATTTAATGACTCATGCAAAATATTTATTGAGTTGTGCCAAGCACTCATTATGATGAGGCTGGACATTTAGTTTGCATCCCCCCGAGAGATCCACGTCAGCAAGAGCCATGCCATTATCTAGATTTTCTTTGATTTGAGATGCATTATGATGTGACCTCTCTACGAAAGCAATCATTCTATGTGATTCATTGTGTCATGGTGGGCCCACCTCGCTGTTCTGGCAATAAATACTAGGCCCTGGGATGCACATTTTTGCCCTTTACGTGCGGGAGAATCTCTAAGTTCTATACTCAAGACCAGACGATCCCCTTAGTTCTTTACTGTTTGTTGTCCACTTGTCATGCTCTAATATGAGAGTCATTTTGTGTCTCACCAACTCCCCCAGCCTTCACTTCCATACATGTGGGCCATATGGTGTGGCGGGATTAGAGGCTATCTAGCACATGTCGCTTCTCGCTGACCGTTACTAGCATATTTGCCACCAATTTTGGGAAATATTAATTTATGCACCACTACTCTCGATAACCGATTTCATGGGGGGAGTATAAATAAGAGGGGCTCTCATAGTCTTTGGCTTCATTTGAATCATTGAAGGTCTGAAGTGCTCTATTTTTTGCCCAAGTTGTTCTTACTTCTAACGATGTCCCAATCATCCTTCTTTAGCAAGTTCATTACGTTTCCCTCTCCTCTTAGTCTTTCTTTCTGTCTCCAATCTCCTCCCACATCTTATAATGGCGAGAACCCTTAAAAGAATGTACCGAGTGTTGAGGGTGGACCTAGTACCTCAGAGGGTAAGGCTAGGAAAACCGAAGTAGATAACCCTCAATGGATTGCAAATTTTAGAGCAAAATACCGCATCCTAGACTCTGTATATGTGATAAAATTTAAGGCCGATTGACATAGTGGTACTATAAGTTCTCCTTACTTGATGCCTTTCCAAACCAAACTGGTCATGGAGAGGGGGATTAGGTTTCCCCTGCTTCCTCTTTTGCTTAGGTTCCTTATGCACTTTTAGCTCTTTCATTGGTAGCGTTGTGTGAACCTTTTTAGGATATTCAAGGGGTGGTTGCTTTGAATGCTCATCTCGGTGTTAACATAAGGGTAGATGAAATTATTCTACTATGACATCATGTGGACTGAACCCGGGAAAAAAATATTACCTCAAAGCTTGAGATCTTGCAATGTACCTCGTCACCCACCTGCTTGACTCTGACAAGGGGTATACATAAGATCTCATCGTGATCAGTGGCTAATGTAAGAGGGGCAAAAGACCTAAGTACCTTGGACTACACTACCTCAAGGTGATGCAAGAGTTAGGTACGTGAGTCCCCTTCGCCATCCTAAGTGTAGCCTTCGTTTAGTATCAACGTAGCTACTAAATTCTTGTTTTCCTTGTAGATGAGGGTATAAACGACGCCACTGCCTAGCCGCTACATCTTTCATTTGGTTTCAAGACTTGGTCACTATTTGGTGGCATTAGAACCCAAAAATCGTTGCTCGGGTAGCACATGTGTTACTGAATTACACTTTTGACTATAGAAAATTTTCTCACCTTGGATTGATGACTCTTCTAGCAAAACAAACTTAGAAAAGGATAGCGATCGGGACCATGAAGACTCTAAATTCAAGCACACCTCCACTTCCAGTTCTGTAGATAGTTTCTCCCACTCTAACATGTCTTGCGTGCTGCAGCTTTCCCTGGACAACCTCGAAGCCTTGGTTATTTCCTTCTACGCCAGTCGATTGGGACCCAATGGCTCCTCTCAGGCGACTACATAAGTCGATTTTTAGTGCCACCGTCAGCCTCGTCCCATCCACATTGAGTAGGTGGCCCCTAATTATTATCGAGAAATGGAGTAAGACGTGCTGCTACAGACCTAGCAGTTCGTCAAGAGACACCATGAAGCTCCTCTACCCCCCAGGACCAAATCACTCACTAAATTCAAACTTTGCAAGTTTCTCCTAGCACTATGACCCCACGCCCAATGCCACATCCAACTTTAGGAAATGAGTGGGCCTTTCGATCTTTCAATTGTGTGATGGAAAGGCCATCCTAAATTCAAACTCCACTGTGATCTCGTCTGAGATTGCTTTTGTAGTTAGTGAGGCTCTTCGTTTTGATGCTGATATGGCCATCCATCAAGGTTGATCTAATAACGAACTTCTCTATGAAGCAATCCAGAATTTTATAATGACAAGGTCTTCTTTTATTATTGCACCCAATTTTATTTGTTTTTTTATGTTTTTCTAAGCTCCCCTCCTACATCTAGGTTTTTCAAAATATGGGAGTTATCCTAGACCCTTTCTGGGGTTATCACTTTGCTTGCAATAGGTAGAGAATCTTAAAAATATGGTGAAAGATCGAGAGAAGTTCATTATGGATCAAGTCAAAAAGGTCTCCACTCTAATCAAGAAAATGAACGATCTCTTGGTCGATCTTAACAAAGCAAAAATGGCCAAGGCTAAGAATAGGATGACCGACGTGGAGTTGAAGTTTTCCTCTACTGAAGTTAAGTTATCTAAGGTCGAGAAGAATTGTGATGCCTTTTCGGGTCAAGTAGAAACAATGACCAAGTCCTTGGCTAATATAGACAACAGGGTGGGCCTAGTCCGTCAGGAGACCTATGACAAATTGCAAAAGGACATGGTGAAGGTCTTTACTAACACAAGGCCAAGTACTTTAAGGAGAGATAGGATGTCAGGGCTCACTGTGGCGGGAGTTTCTCCTAAGTCTAATCTCTTCCTTTAGCATGTGTTCATCCCTTTTACTATCTCTGATGAGAAAGACAAAGGTGATGAGAATCAGGTTAGGCACATCAGGGAAGTCCCTCTTGACATAATCTTGATTAGCAATGGGGAGGAAAATGAGCTCCCATTCCATTCCCCTATGAGGCTTTTGACCCATTCAATGTAAGATCCTATTACCCCTCTAATTCTGTTATCCCCATTGTTAAACGAATGATAGGGACATGGTGACTTATGATGACTTGTTCGATAGTAAGGATAGAGATGGTGGGAACTAGATGGCCGACCTAGGGCAAGGTCAAGAGCAAAAAGGCCAAGCTAGTAGTGGCCAAGTATAACTTTTGTGACCTCAGTGGGGATTCTTTTTCCTTGTTATTGTAAGCTCGAGGGTCCCAAATCCCTCAGTTGTTTGAATGCCATTTTTTTTTCCTTATTCATTATAAATCATTTATATTGTTTAGGGCTGATCCCTTCCTGAAGGAGACGAGTCCCTTAGTTTATTTAGGTGTAGAGCTCTACACCTATAGAGATTTATCCCGTCGGGGGTATGCCCCTAACGACCGAGTCCATTACTTGTGTTAACAGTATTCAGGGACGATTCCCTCCTAAAGAATGTGAAGCCCTTGGTCTATTTAGTTGCAAACTCTAAAGAGACTTATCTTACCCAGGGTCGTGCACCTAATGATTGAGTTCATTACTCGTGTTAATAGTATTTGGAGATGATAGCCTCCCAAAGGAGGTGAGTCCCTTAGTTTATTTGGGTGCAAAGCTCTGCTTAAGCAAAGACTTATCCAGTCAGGGGTCCTTCTCCTAATGACCAAGTCCATTACTTGTGGTAACAATATTCGGGGATGATTCCCACTTGAATGAGGTGTGTTCCTTGGTCTATTTAGGTGCAAAACTCAGCCTTTGCATAGATTTAACCTGCCCATGGTCGTGCCCCTAACAATTGAGCCTATGACTTGTGTTTTTAGGACACCTTTTCAATTCAGCACGAAATAGGTTGATTTAAAGATAAACTTTCTTCATGTTGGATATATTCCATGGATTGGGAATAAACCTACCCTTCAAGTCCTCTAGTCTATATAATCCAGAGCTCCCCACCAAGACTACCCTATAAGGGCCCTCCTAGTTTGGATCAAGCTTTCCATCAATGGACTCCTGAGTGCCCCCATCACTTTGTGAAACACTAGGTCACCCACTACGAACTCACAGGCTTTGATCTTCTTCTAGTGTTTCTCAAATAAATCTCCTTGATATTTTTATAACCAAATAGCGGCTAAGTCCCTTATTTCCTCTTGAAAGATCTAGGTATTTGGACATCATTTGATCATTCATGCCAAAGTCAAAGGCTTGACTTCAAATGGTAAGGTGTCCGACTTTTAACAGTATCATTGCTTCCACCCCATAATCCAAAGCATTTGGGTTTCTCCGGTTTAGGATCGACGAGTGGTTCAAGAAGCCCATAGCACATTAGATAATTCTTTGGTTCATCTCCCTTTGGCTCTCTCTAGTCTCCTTAAGGATTGTCATATTGGACACCTCAGCTTGTCCACTACATTGAGGATAGAGAAGGTTTGATTAGCAATTTTTCATACCAAATCCCTCGCAAAACTATTTGAATGGCCTACTATTGAATTAAGTTCCTTTGTCGGAGACAATGGCCCAAACTTCTTGGTTTCGGTGCCCCATATTTGGCTCAATGATTTGGCCTCAATCCATTTTATGAAATAATCCGTGGCCACCAAAAGAAACTTCTTGTTTGTCGGGGCTTTAGGCAGAGGCCCGACAATGTCCATCCCCTATAACGTGAATGGTCACAAACTAGTGAGGGGATTTAGGTCCCCAACCAATTGTGGAAAAATGGGAGCATGTTCTAGGCACTTGGCACATTTTTGCACAAATATTTTGGCGTCCTTCTGCATGTAGGGCCACTATTACACTTGAGAGATTTCACGGTATGCTAGAGACCGACCCCCATGTATGACTTCCATATAGTCCCTTGTGGATTTCTTATAGCAATGCTTAGATCTTGTCCTCAAGGATGCACATCTAGTAGGGTCCTGAAAAAGATTTATGATACAACTTTTGGTCTGGTGAAACCCAAAACCTTAATCCTTTGAGCCTGACCTTTTGGTTCTCTTTGTTGCATTTGGGTAACTCTCCAATTTTTAGGTATTTAAATAGTGAATCCATCTAGATGGACTCGACCTCTCCCTGTAGGATGAGAGGGACGTCGGCACTGGCCTAGTTGAGCAACTAGAGTGTGACATGTACTCCACCGTTATCTTTTGGCTGATCTCCGAGTTGAGCATGGAGGCCAAGCAATCCAGGGCATTTGCATGACTATTGTGATCTTAAGAAACTTGGGACACATGTATTTTGTTAAACCCTTTTTCCAAGGCTTGTGCTTTCTGGCGATATGCCTTCATCTGAGGGTCTCGAGCTTCATACTCTCTGTTGATCTCATTAACTAATAGCTAGGAGTTGTAAAAGACAAGTAATCATTCGGCACCAACTTTCTTGGCCTTGTCGAGTCCTGAAATAAGTGTCTCATACTCGGCCTTGTTGTTAGATGGTGTGGTTATCGAGGATAGTGAGAACAATGCTTATCCTAGACCCCCCGAGCATTAGAGGATCCAACTACATAAAGTTTCCATGATCCAGTGGGTTTCTATGGTTCTTGATCTGGTGGTTCTACTAAGATCATGTTTGGGACAGTGAACTCAGTGATGAAATCGGTCAAGACTTGTCCTTTGATGGATACCTGAGGTTGATATCGGATGTCAAACTCTCCCAACTCAATGGCCCACTTAGGTATTCTTCCTGAAATGTCTGTTCTTCAAAGGATGGCTTTCAACAATTGATCAGCGAGGATGATTATGGGGTGTGCTTGGAAATAGTGCCTCAATTTTCTAGCCTCTCTAAAGAGATATATCTTATCTTGATGTCTAAAAGGATTTTATTGACGTAATACACTGACCTTTGTTCGGAGTCATTCTCTCGGATCATTGCCCCATTGAATGCATATTCAAAGATTGATTGGTAGAGTACCTCTCCAAGTTTAAGGACAGAGATAGTTGTTGAGTCCTTCAGGTAGACCTTGACCCCCTTGTAAGGATGACTCACACTCGTCGTCCCATACGTCTCCCTTGACTTTCTTTAGTGCCTGAAAGAAAGGTTTGCATTAGTCTGAGGATTTGGATATGAATCGATTAAAGTTTGTCAGCATCCCGGTGAGCCTTTCAATGCTTTTGACAGTTCGAGGGCTTTGTATGCCGAGAAGAGCATGTCTCTATTTGGGATTCGCCTATATTCCCTGATGTGTAACTAGGTATTCAAGTAACTTGGCTGAACTAATGTCGAAAGAACACTTGGAAGCATTTAGTTTCAACCCATAGCGTCGGAGTATCTAGAAGGTCGAGGCAAGATCCTTCAAATGATCTTCTCAATGTCTAATTTTCACAAGTATATCATCGATGTAGACTTCCATAGAAATCCCGATTAGATGCTTGAACATCTTATCCATTAGGTGATGGTAGGTGGCCCTTACATTCCTCAACCTGAACGACATGAATTTATAATAGTACACTCCCCGAGGGAGTTATGAAGGTCATTTTTTTCTAGTCGACTCCATATAGTGGGATTTGATGACATCCCACCCTAGCATCCATGAATGTCATACGCTTGTGCTTGGTAGTGGCATCCAATAGCTAATCCACCTTAAGCAGGGCATAGTCGATGAAGTCCATGCATACACTCCACTTTCCATTTTTATTTTTGGCACAGACAGTGTTAGAGAGTCATATTGGGAATTGTACTTCTCTGATGGAGTCGACATCTAACAATTGTTTGACCTCTTTATTATCGGCTTGTATATGATGAAGCACCAAGTGTCGGGGCTTCTATTTGATAGGCTTGTGAATAAGGTAGACATGCAATTGATGATAGATGACTTGGGGATCGAGTCTTCTCAACTCATTGGGTGCCCAGACAAATGTGCCATGATTTCTCTAGAGAAACCTGATTATCTCCTCTCGTTCAGTAAATGTTAGGGAAGATCTGATGAGGAAAAACTTTTCTTTATCATTTAGGTCGAGATAGCTGATTATGGGATCTTCAATGGACCTATCAGATGGTTTGACTTGGGGTTCATCAACATCGAATCGACCAGCCCTTGATTGTTATTTTACCAAGACTGCCTCAATGTCATCATCCCTCTCTTTGGGATTTTCCCCTGCCTTGACGGTCATATAAAAATAGCTTTTGGAGGCGACCTAGTCTTCACATATTTCCATAATCCGTTGAGGGGGTTGGAAAATTAATTTCTAATGGCAAGACAAATGGACAACTTTCAGGATGTGCATCATGTCCTACCCATTATTACATTGTAAGGGGAGTCTAAATCTATCACAACAAAGTCCACTGGGAGTGTAACGACCCCTGTTGTGACCGAGAGAGATATTATCCCAAGCAGTAGAGAGCATGACCCATTGAACCTAACCAGAAGGGTTTTTACGGGCTTCAGGTCCTTTGACGTAAACCACATGACCTCAGACAAGCTCCTAGAATCAACAAGAATGTGCCTCACATCAAAATTCTTAATTCTAAGCATGATGATGAGCACATCATCATGAGGTAGGACGATGCCAGCTAGGTCGGCCTCAATAAATGAAATTGAGTCTAAATTTCATGGCTTTTGCGACCCTTTGAAGGTTGAACAGAGTTTAGATCGGTCTTCCTCCACCCTCTTGGCATGTGCAACCCTTTGATGGCCATACCTCAATGAATTGCTAGTCATTCAATCATGCGGACTTGTGTGTATAACTTCAATGATTGAAGTGGTCTCTCCTATTGTAGTGTCGAGAGGTTTCTCATTTTCCTAGTTCTTATCATTGTTGATGTACTCTCAGAGATGTTCCTCCTGGACCAACTTATCAAGAAATGCCTTGTATATCCAACAATCCTTGGTGAGGTGCCTAGTGTCTCGGTGATAAGAACACTGAGAAGTAGAGTTGTTGGTGGACGGGTCGCCTTGTATTTTTGGAGGGCATTTTAAGAAGGGTTTTTTCTTTACCTTGTGGATGAGCATATAGATCTTGTGGAGGAGCTTGTAGATCATATCCTTAAAGACTGTGTGAACCCCTTTGAAGGAGATCTGAGTTGGTTTCTATGAAGAGTTTCTCTTCTTAGTTGATGGATTCCTCTCCTTCTAGCCGAGAGTGATTTTCTTTCCTTTAGAAGCCATTGCCTTATCCTCAACCTCAAAGTATTTGTCGATACATACCATCAAATCCCCCAGGTTGGCCGGGGTCCTCTTGGTTAACGATTGGTATAGATCCTTTTCTCGGGAAATCCCAAGTCTAAATATGATGGCGGTCATCATTTCTATTTAGCCCTCCACTTAATTGACCAATTCCTAATATCAAATGGCGTATTGTTAGAGGGTATCCTTTTCTTTTCGATGTATCATGAGTAAGGCGCCGATGTACTTTGGTCTTTTGCTATAAGTGATAAATTAGGTTGAGAATAGCTCAGCCATTTGTTTGTAAGAGCTTATGCTCTCAGGTGTTAGACCCTCATACCACTTCATAGCAGTGTCTCTGAGGCTCATTGGAAAGACTCGACATAGTAGTTTGTGGTTCATGTCATAGAGGGACATGAGTTTCTTACTCTAGCGGATGTGTCTTTCGGGATCAGACCTCCTATCTTAGATCTTGAGTCTAGGAACGGTAAACTTTCTTGGTATTTTTACCTCTCATATGCTTTAGATTAAGGGTGAAATGATGGGGCAATCTTTGATGTCATTATCAGTCTTTACATTTCCCTGTCGCTAATGATTAAGATGTCATCGAAGGTCCTCCTCCTAGTTGGAGCCAGTGGTTTTGGCCCTTTTCGGACCCCAATGTCATTGACAGAGAAGGTGGATCCCTCGTCAGAGTCCCCTACTCTGTCCCTTTGTGATAGTCGATGGCATAAATCTTGTTCGGGCAAGGGTTTTGCCCTCGGGGGCCGTTCCCTTTTAAAAATGTTTGAACCCAAGGTCTTATACTTTAGGCGATGGCAAACATTACTTCGATGTTGTTGGAGTTGTAGTCTAGTTTATTAGTTTTCCCCTTTTTTTTCCTTTTTGTCCTTACTATGAATTTTATACCTTACCTAGACCAGAGGGGTATTCTGGTCACCTGTACCTCTTATTTAGCTATATTTAGGGCTTTGCTCTCAGTTTATGTATCCCTTTGACTCTCAAATATTTCTAGTTGGTATTAGAGCCAAACCCTAGCCTTCCACCTCCAACCCTAGTCGCCACCTCTAACCGTAGCCTCCACTGCCCAATCACCTCGTCAAACCCTAGCCCACGTCGCCACCGCCCAACCACCAGGCAACCAGCACCGATGCCTAAGGCATCTAGCACCAGTGCCCACGACAGCCAGTGCTAGTGCCCAAGGCAACCACTGCCAGTGCCCAGATAGCACCACCAACGTCAGCACCCAGGCAGTGCCCACGCCTTTACGCTTCGTATTCTTCATCACAGTGCCACCAATCCCCCACCTCTTCATGTTACTGGCTTCTTTTTTCCCTATGGTTGAAACATCAAAGGTTTTTTAAGAGGGGTCATGCCCACTCTTCTGTTGATCTAGTTTTGATGTTGTAGATCACACACATATATTTTTTCCTGAATTTCTTGGCATCGTGACCTATTATTTGGGAACTTTTTGAACCTTCTTTATTTGTCTATATTATTCGATTGAAGGTATATTGTTCTCCCTTTGTCTTTCCTCTATTTATCTTAGAGTAGCTTTTTTGTCACAATTACTACATTATTGTTGTTGTTATGGACAATAGTGACGGACTTGAGACCCCTACCATTAGTACTTTCACTCGGGATGTACCGCCCACTTCTGCAAGAATTCCCACTTTTATGCTTGAACAATATACAATACCTACTGGCACAATTACATTGTCGACAATGCTAGGTATGATATCTCAGAAAGTTACAACACAATTATTGAATGGCCATAACTTTGCTGAGTGGTCACTCTTTTTAGCTTTTTTTAGGGCATGTTGGAAAGCTTGGTTGGTTGATAGGATCACGCCCAAAGCTAGCTGATGATGACCTTGGATATTTTGCGTGGTTCTTTGAGAACTGTGCTATTCTTGGATGGTTATTTGGCTCTATGGAACCATCTGTTTGTAGGATTCACTAGTTTTCTAACTCTATTCTGAAGCTATAAAGTGCATTATTAGAGATGTATTCATAGTCAAGTCGTGAAGTTCGTGTTTATGAGCTTTCTCAAGAGCTCTCAGATGCTTGACAGGGATATATGGTAGTTTAGGACTACTATTGCTATTTGACTACGCTGTCTTAAGTGTGAGGCTCTACGTCCTCTTACTACTATGTCGAGGATAGAGTCTGAGGAAGAGGCATTTTTGTATACTCGAGAGTAGGAGGATATGATTCATAAGTTTGTTATGGGGCTTCGTGATGAGTTTGAGGGACCTCAGTTGCAAATCTTATCGGTGTTGAGTCTTCCTTCTCTTTATGAGATATACTCTATGATTGAGCAACAAGAGCTCCGCGTTCGTTTTTCATCACTTCCAGTTACGACCTTGACTCTTTAAGCTAACCAGATGGCCCTCGTAGTTGCTACAAGAACTCACTCAAGACCCCCAACCAGGGGTGGATAGTGTCCCGACCAGCGCCACAGGGCACCCCAGACTAGTGTAGACAAGGTGATGTTTGTCAGTATGATCATTGTGGTTGACCAAGACATCTTAGGGTTATTTGCTGGAAGTTCCATCTTGAGCTTAAACTGCATTATCTTGCTCCTCGAGGTCGCACTACCACTATTGCTGAATGACCACTCCCTTTTACTACTTCCCTTACTACTACTGCTTCTTCTTGGCAGAATGATATGGATACTATCACTTCTAGATTGGATATCCTTCAGCAGCTCACTTGCCCATTTACTCATGAGCAAAATGGAGTTGCTGAAATAAAAAATAGGAGTCTGATAGGGATAGTAAGATGTATGCTTAGAGGTATGGGGGTGCCCAAGTCTTATTGGCATTTTGTTGTTCTAAATTTTACCTTTCTATGCAATCAAAAATAGAGTCATGTTCTTAGTATAAGGCTCTCTTACAAGTCTTATTCCCTGAGCAAACACTTTTTTCGGTCCCTCCTCGCGTCTTTGGCTATACATGTTTTGTTTAGGATCGGTCTCCTACTCACCATAAGCATGATGATAAAGTTATTCATTGGGTCTTTATGGGCTACTGTCATCAGTCTAAGGGGTATCAGTATTATGATCCCATCCAACATCGTATATATCACAACCTAGATCTTATCTTTCTCGAGCATATTCCTTATTTTTTTTCTAGTCCTATGACTACCTCTCCAGTTGATGATAATCTATTTGATTTTCCCTTACCACGAGAGTCAAATCCACTCGTCACTGTCACTATAGAGTCACTAGTTTCTTATCCTTTGCAGGTTTATGTTCGTCGCTCTCGCTCTTATCCCCCTGCTAATATCTTTTCTACTCAGGTAATGCATGTAATATTTCTTAGTTCATTGAGCATACTGTTGAGATTTTTGTTAGTACTGATGCGCTTGTTGTTTGCATGGGTGAGACTATAGGTGGTAAGTTTTTTGAGCCAATTGATTTACCTAATGAGAGTTTGTCAGTGAAGGATGATGATTTAAGGTATCGTTATTTACGACATGAACGTCTGCCAGTTGTTCGTTATGGTTGGGCCGTCAGGACTTTGTATTTGATCTTTGGTTTTGTTTCTTAAGATGATATGTCTCCTACATTTTGATCTTATATTAGGACTTTAGTAGATACGCTAGTTCCTCACTTTGTTGAAGAGGCTATGCAGGAACCTCATTGGATTCTTGCTATACAAATAGAGATGAACGTTCTTCAACATAATCATACATGTGATCTTGTTTATTTACCTTTGAGAGTAAAGCCTATTAGCTGTCGTTAGTTTTATACCCTAAAATTTCTTATGGATGGTACGATTGATCGTCACAAGGCTAGGCTTATGGCGAAGGGCTTTACTCAAGTTCTGGGTCGTGATTTTGGAGCTACCTATGCCCCTGTGACAAAGTTAACTACCGTTAGATTGATTATTTCTTTGGCTGCCTCATATTCTTGGCCCCTTCATCATTTGGATGTGAAGAATGTGTTTCTTCATAGTGATCTGGGTGAGACTATTTATATGGATGCACCACCTGACTTTTGTGGTGAGGAGGAATATGATGGGAAGGAGTGTCATCTTCCTAAGTCTCTTTACGGACTAAAACAATCACCACAAGCCTAGTTCTCTTGATTTAGTGGTGTAGTTGTACATTTAGGGTTCACCATTTGTCATTCTGATCGTATACACTTTATTTGATAGAATACTTTTTGGCAGCGTATCATTCTCTTGATATATGTGGATGATATTATTATTACTAGGGATGACATTTTTTGGACTGCATAGGTTAAGGTTGACCTTGGGAATGCCTTTGATGTGAAGGACCTTGGATTTCTGTGGTACTTTCTTGTGATTGAGGTTACTCGTAGCAACAGGGGCATTGTTCTCTCTTAGAGGAAGTACGCAATAGATCTTCTCTCGGACACTGAGATGCTGGGGTGCAAACCAGCATCATCACCCATAATTCCAAACCTGAAGCTGACTGTTGAAGGTGAGGAGCTAAAAGATCCGAATGTCTATCAGAGGTTGGCAGGTAGGCTTATCTACCTAGCCAACACTAGGCCAGACATTTCAATTGGTGTCAGCCAAGTTAGTCAGTTCATACACAAGTCGTGTCAGTCTCATTTGGATGAAATATATCACATTCTTCGATACCTCAAGTCTTGTCCCAAACTTGGGTTGCTCTATGCATCAGGGTCTCAGACCGATTCTCTGCTCTGTTATTTAAATTCAAATTCAAATTATGGGGGAGTTTGCAACAGTTGATCTACTATGCCCATTTTTTCTTTTTGAGGGACTCGTCTTATCACTTGGAAGAGCAAGAAACAAGCAGTTGTCTTCCGCTCGTTAGTTGAGGCAGAGTATCGAGCACTGGTACTTGACATATGTGAGATTATGTAGCTACGATCGATTCTTAGCGAGTTGAGATTTTTAGTAACTTTTTTATCCGCATTGTATTGTGATAACTGATCTACTATTTAGCTCGCTTCTGAATTTGTATTGCATGTAAGGACGAAGCATATAAAGATCGATGTTCACTTTCTTCTGGAGAAGATCAACTATGGTGCTGTCACCCCATCGCTTGTGGGGACCAGTGTTCAAATTATGGATTTTTTCGCCAAATCTATCACTTCATCCATTCTCTAGGTGTTTATTGTCAAACTTGACTTAATTAACTTTTTTGCGCCTAGCTTGAGTGTGAGTGTTGAAATTATAGTCTAGTTTATTAGTTTTGCTCTTTTTTTTTTAATCCTTACTATGACTTTTATGTCTTACCCATACCAAAGGGGTATTCTAGTCACTTGTACCTCTTATTTGGTTATATATATAGGGCTCTGCACTTAGTTTGTACATCCCTTTTGACTCTCAAATATTTCTAGTTGTAAAACTTCCCAAGAAACCCTGAGAATGCATCTTCTTTGTGCTCTTACTAGCACCCCCTTTCAATAGATGACTACCTCATTTCCAGGTTCCAACAGATAGCTCATAATCATTGAGTAGGTTGATAACATTGACATTATCTTTTTCAATCTTCTTGAGCCAGTCACCCAACCTTTCCTCTATCAAAGTCCACTAGTTCACAGGCAAGGAGTCCTCATCTCTGCCCACCTATGATGGGATTTTGACCCTATGGAAAGGCTAGATGGCTCGATGAATCCCCTCTGATTGATCCAATGATCTGGATGTGATACAGGTGATGAGGTGAGCATTAGACTGGACCTTGACATTTCTTGTGTGTCCTCCAGATTGGCCTGAGAGCGTGTGTTGACCATGGTGATAGCTACTGAGAAAGACTGAGTTAGAAAATCTTTCTATAGATGGCACTAAATTGCACAGAAAAATTCCTACAATAGAGGAAAGGGGTCAGAAGGGGCAGGAGGCATGTTTGGTTTATCCTCTCTGATGCCTAAGTCAGTAGGTGTTCAAATGGAGGATAAAACTTTTACTGTATAGATTGCTTGTGATTGTGTACTAGTGTCCTAACTCATTGGGAGTATTTATACCTTCTAATAGGATGACATGGCAATATATGAGTTCTATCAAGCCAACTGAAGAATCTATCATAGGGATAATATGACTGAGTTACACTTCTCTTGAGCCTTGCAGTTACAAGGCCTAGGGGATGTCGGTGCTTCCTTGGGGTTTAGACTTGCAATGATTACCTACTGGGGGCGTCGAGCACTTGATGCACGTCCCCTCAATATTTAATGACTCATGCAGAACATTTATGGAGCTATTTGAGCACTCATTGGGATGAGATTGAACATTTATTTCGCATCCCTTTGAGAGATTCACGTTATTAAAGGTCATATCTTTATCTAGATTCTCTGTGATTTGAGATGTATTCTAATGTGACATGTCCACATAAACCTTCATTCTCTGTGATCTATTCCATCACGATGGGCCCACTTTTCGTTGTTCTTTGAAATATTTCTCCGACATCAAGACCCTACATAGAAGGGATGAATATTTTTTTATGTTTGGTATAAATGAAAAAATGGAAAGAACAGAAAAGTCCTCATACATCTTTTATTAAAATATCCTCACATGAAATTAACTTACCAATTATATTTAATGGAATATACGTATTAAGTGAAATAACAATAAATAATATAAATTACTTTTCAAAAAATAAATAACATGTATTATATAGCACACATGCTTAACTTTTCTTCTACTTTTTCGCTCAATTCTAGGAGGATAAATTATGAGTGGATGAAAGATATACTCAACCCTCTACTTTTCATTTCTAGCAAAACATGATATTTTATCAATCGTTCCTTTTTTCATTCTGTCACTTTTTTGTTCTTCTATGTTTTCGACATAACAAATTACATAGCTTAAAATCTTTGAAGTGGATGGCAGTCCACACATGATTCGCACCAAATTTTTGACTTTATGTTGTGAACTTCATCCACTTTTCGCTGTTGCTCCTTGTAAATCAATTTGACATCTATTTTGTTGTGTCATACTTGTGCATTTTTTGTATGCCTCTTTTCGTGCTCTCGCTATCAATTCAGATTATCGCTTCCCCATCAATATTTTAACCTAACCTGCCCTCTACTCTTTCATGTGACATGCCCCCTGTTCATTCTAATTCTAACATGGTCATGTCTGTCCGATTAATTTACCTTGTGGCCCCCATCTACCCCCTCGATACCTACTGGTGAAAGCCTCCTAAGTAGGTAGGGATATGCATTCACAAATTTAACCTCAATGAAATATTTTTTTTTACACCAAAGTTATTAAGACATAACTTGGGAATATAATGAATTGTAACTAATGAATTTGAGAACATATTATTCCTTTATTATGCTTATTCAATGATCATGTTTTTAGTTACACTTTAATATTATTATGTTACTAGTCATAACTCATGTCTGAAGGCACGATAAAACATTAAATTCGAGTCCTAAAATATCGATCTCACTATATTAAAAAATAATATTTTCCTTCATTTTTTGATTACATCATTCAAAATTTATTTTTACCCATTATTTTCTTAAAAATATTGACAATTTTTTTAAAACATGTAATTTGATAAAATTTTCTCAATATATGTTAAACTATAAATAATCAACTATTAAATGATTGAATATGTGATAGAAATAAATGATATGATAGTTTTGGAGAGAAAAATGTATATAAGGGATAAAATTCAACTTTTTATGTGTTTTATTGTATAAAATTTTTACTATTTCATTTAAAGTTGATTTTAAAGAGCCTCAATCTTTCGCATTGCTATTGACATGTATTCTTAGAATATGAAGTTAGCTTTACTCGTGCGTATGACCTTGATGCACAAAACAACCTCTAAGAATGCTTATCGACCGATGTGTAGAGTGCTCATTTGTTACAAAATCACTGGTCCATAGTAGAAAATTGAGAGCTGCGGCAAATTCAAGCTGTTGATATTGACGATGCTTTCCTTCCCCCCTCCCCCCAAGTTTTCTGAGACCCTCAACTTACCGTTTCCATTAATAATTATAGTTTTGCTTCACTTTATATCTTTTGTACTTGGCATGGCGAATTTTGACGGATGAAGGACCTCATACGCACAACTTGTTCATTAGTAGATCGAGTTAACTTCTTCGTGTCAAATATGTCATCTATAACGAGTCGAACTCTCTTACTCTCAGTCTTCCCTAAGCCCCGGAACCCCAACCCCTCCCCTCTCACCTCTCCTAGTCAATTTTGATTGTATTATGCCACCACCCACTATCAACTTACCCAGTTCTAACTTGGACCGAAGTTGTACTATACCATCCAAATTCGATTTAAATTATCTGAAATCTTATTCAGAGTAAGAAAACAGATCGGTCATTATTATAGGATGCCCACCCAAGTGGCGACAAGAAATAGAGGATATACAACCAGTACAAATTAGCATATCTTCAGTAACAACAGTAAGATATCGCAATATTTGAGGAAACCAAGTTACCAACCTTTTAGGTGATGAAAGGGAAATATAAAAATTAAAAATATACAAATGAATGTGACAAGAATAAGTAAGCATCAACCCCGCACAAATTACCAATGTCCAGTTACCCCGGTCATTCTTCTACTTTAGTCGCCAAGGGCTCTGCCTCCACAACCGGTGGTATGCAATCCACCTTGTAATGCAGGACCTATTGCATACATTACAATCAAATTAGAAATCACAAAATGGGAGTTAAGGCACGTGTAGCTTTGTTGTCAATGATCACCGAATGTAAAACCAAAAATGGGTTCTACTAGTAAGCAATAGCAAGCACAACAGTAGATGCTGATAAATCAAACACCAATCCCATTCCCCCAACCCATTTGGTTCGCACAACCAAAAATTTATTCTAATGGTCTACAAGATGATAAAATAATAATAATAATAAGATTCTCCATCACAAATTATGCACCAGGAAATAATCCTCTAATGGTTCGTTTGATGGAGAGGAGTGAAAGAAGGGCTGCGAAGAGAAGGGAAGAATCAAGAATGTATAAAGTTTCCATCATTTGGTAGACAAGAAATAAGACGAAAGATAGGAAGGAACAGGGAGAAAAGGATCCTCTTTCTTAATGTTTTCACCCTCAAAAACAATCCCTATCACACCCCATCGCTACAGGGTTTGGTGAGGATAAACACTAGCTTTTTTCTTCCTCCTCCCTAGAAAACCATATAAAACCATGAAAAAAGACTTCATTTTCTTCAGCCATTTGTTTCAATCCCTCCTCTCGCTTCTATTTTTTCATTCCTCTTAGGAAATAGAACATGAGGAAGTACAACAAAAGGGAAAACAATATTGAGTTTCTGTAGGATCTCACAGATCTAGAAGTGTGTTCGTTGGTTTTGCGCTACGATTAATTAATTCTGATATCACTTGTTAAGAGATAAGGAATTAAAAATAAGAAAAACAATAAAATATATAAAGATATAATGTGGTACAATTCAGTACACCTACATCAATACAAAGTACATAGGGAAACAACCAAAAACTCTTTAGAATCAAAACATCAACAATTAAAACTTTAAATAATGCCACTGAAACCAATGCAGAGTCGATGGCAAATCCCTTGCCAATGGCAATTGAGGTCTTTCCAACAACAACAAAGCCAAGACTCTCATACTTGATAATTTGTCTTCCAAATAGTTTGTGTGTGGATCTTATCATTACCCGAGCAACTGGATCCACATGAGCTTTTAATTCAAGGCAGACTCCACACGGTCCTTGACTTCCTCGCACATCCAATAATGTCGATAACAATCAACTTATTTTGATAGAGTTGCCCTAAGTTCGTCTACAACTTGCTCCGATAGTTTCACAAGGATCATTAATCTAGCTCTGATTGTTCCACCAAGATTGTCAATCTAGCTTTGATTGTTCCACCAAGATCGTCAATATAGCTATAATTGTTCCCTAAGATCGTTAATTATGAACCCATAGGTAGAACTCGTCCCTAAAAACCGACTTATAAAGGAAGGATGTTTAAGAGTTCATATGCACTCATCTAGTCTCATATTTAACTTGGGATTGTAACATTCCACAATGTTTCTATAGCCGAACAGCTACGACAACCCACACTCTAGACACTGACCCAAAAATAACTATTTTTATTTGGCAGCTCCACTCGCCTATCATTCAATGAGATAGCACTATGTTCATCATCTTAATCCAACCTACAGGTCAACCCTTCTATAACTCAACCATAAAGAGCCGCTGGCCTTACAATGCTTGATCTCATACTCGACCAGTTGGCTAGTTCTGATACTAATTGTTGATTTTGGGCAACGATTAATTAATACTGATATCATTTGTTGGGAGATAGGAATTAACGATAGTAAAAACAATAAAACGAAACAAAAGGATATAAAATTGATTGATATGGAGTACTTACATCAGTACACCATACCTATATCTACAAAACAAAAAGCTACATCAATACTTTATCATCTGGTAAATCTAGTTCCTCATTGCATGATATTCAAACCTATTTATAGGGATAAAATATTAACACCCAATACATTAAGATACTGCTACCTTTATTATTCCTATTAGGCCAGTAATAAACTTTTTCAAAGGTATATTAGGACTCTTTCAATTCTTTTTCTATTCGGTGTGAGATTCTCAAATGTGTTACCCAACAGTGTTTGGTAAGATACTAGTAATTACGATATCATTACTCCTAACAACCATGCAACTTTCTAAAGTTTTACTGGAACAAAAAAGGGGACTGCATATGTTGGGTTGTAAAACACATTTACCATCCATCGTGCTAGTTTGGAATCAATATTTTGATTATACCTATAAAGTGCAATTTCTTCACCCAACCGTTCAGGTTAGCCAAATAAAACCTACTCCAGCATTAACCAGTCAAAATTGTGCATCAACCAACAACACTACCCTCATCATCATTATGGCAATGAAGCATCAGAGTAACTGAGTAAGCCATTAAACTTGTAGTCCTACCTTTTTAAAAAATGTCGAATACGAGTTGTCCCAGATGAGTTTGTAGTTTCCAGCCATGCATGTGCAAAAGTTACCCTGCCCGAAAATCCATGAAGCAGGTCAGTACATAAAACCAGTACAGTAATATATATGGTAATTTGGTAACTCGCAAAAAGCACAACTCACTTGGTCAGACTCATAGCGCCGATAAGGTAAGATCAGCTGAGGAATAAGCAACCCAATAGCCCAAAATAAATGCAACAGCAGGATGACTAAAGTTTAAAACTACAACACATAAATTCCAAAAAAAAGACAGAAAAGGCAGAAAACAAGAAGCAGGCAAATGATTGCAGCTTAACAAAGAAAGGAACTGCAATCAAATGCATCAGTTCAGAACAGGAAAAATGGTACCTACACCATGACAGCTAAACTTACAGTTTTTTGCCCTGAAGGATTTGTGTACTCCACGCTGAATCCAATATCCTGTCTCCAAACAATACGATGTTCACTTAAACTGATGAGTGATCTATTAACTAAAATAGCATAGATTTTGCCAAAATGAAGTCAAGAAGTTGCATCCATCCTGCCCAACTACCACACACCTAAAATTTTTGACATCTCAAACCATAATGGCCAAAATCCAGCTGAAAGTCGCACCCTTCCTTACAAGCGACTAAGACTCGCAGGTGGGTTGACAAATCCAGCCGAAAGTGAATGGGTGAGACACTTGGCCCACTGACTACCCACGTCCCAGCTCTAATACCTTGTTGGAGACACACCCAACTCAATCAATTGGCAACGAGTGAAGAGGCTACTCAATCATATAACCAAAAGAAACAAACAAAAGAATGCTTTCTATTGATGCAACATTTACAATATGTTCATGTACATATCTAAATACTTCTAAATATAGGAGTTCATTACCATGTTCATTTTGCCCTTTGCCAAGGAGAAATCCCAAGCAATATATGAGTTTATTGATTCCACTGACAATGAAACCTAGAAAGATAACACATATATCAACTGCCATGGATTTAGATATGTACATAAATCCCAAGCAACCGCATACAATAATAATAATGAAAATCAGCCATACTACACTTTATATGAAGCTGTCCAGCTCGCAGTAATACAACAAAAGATGAATATTCGCAAAATCCTTAGTCACGAGACCCAAAATGTAGCCAGGAAATACAACCAGTCTCATAATCCTTCAAACTCCTCGTTTTTATCCTCAATGATCTTTGCATTTTGCTCCAACCAAAGGATCCAAATAGTAGCCAAAAAAAAAGCACAATGCCATAGGATCTTCATTTTTGAGTTTCCTCCTTGATCCATAACTTCCAGACCAATCATACATAACAAGGACCTTGGCGCCACCCAACAAAGTCCTACTAAATTATACAACTTGTTCCAAAGTAAGAGCGCCATGGAACAATGCAAAAATAAATGATCCACGCTCTCTTCATCATCTCTACACATAACACACCACTGTGGGATAAGACAAGTCTTAGGTCTCCTTTAAAACACATCATTAGTGTTAATCTTACAGTGAGCAATCAATTATGCACAAATTTGAACTTTGAAGCTGTATTTTTACGAGTTTTACCCAAGTTAGAAGAAGACAAAATTAACACTTTGAAAGGTTCAACATGTTCATTTTCAGCCAATAGAATCAAACCTAAAGACATTCCAAAAACTTGAGTTTTCAACAAAAGGGGTGTTTCGACCACATCCAAAAGGTCCAATCTAAGGTCAACAAATCCAAAGATAATTTCCACTTTTCACAATTTCATTATTTGAACTATATTTTGACCAAATCCACTTGATGTTACACCAATAATTAAATGGAATTTGTTTTTTGGGATGACACCATAAAACATCATAAGAAAATAAATGTGGCATGTATTGATTTTTTAACTGAATTATGTTTTGGAATATATTAGAACTTGTACGCAATCTTTTGAAAATTATTTTTTCAATATTTATAGAAGTTTCCCTAATAATGCTCAAACATCTTGTATTATGCCCAGAAATGTACACATTTCAAGTCCTATGAACATGCGAGAGTCTATATCATAGAATTATGTCTTGGTTTAACATCATAAATTGTCTGAATAGATGCTGTGATATTGCAATCCTATATTATGAAAAAGTCTAACCATGATAGAGACCTGCATTTACAAAGCCACACACACGAAACATTGTGGTACTTGAGCTTTGAGGAGCCAAATGACGATAGAGAATCTTATTAAACATACCATAACTAACAGTCTTAATCATCAGGAGTAAACATCATAAGAAATTGAACTTTGCTTGCTAATGTGTGAAACAAACCTCGTAAGTTTTCCCCGCTGGAACACTCATTTCTTTGTAGTCATCATTTTTCCTGTAGAGAACAAGATGTTCAAATTCACAATAATGACACTGACATCACCCACAAAAGCTATTTAATATTCCAAACCATGTCCACACAAGTATGAAATGAAACAACCACCACTAAATAGAAGCTCACAAACTCACCTTGCTTGTATTGCACCAGCATCCTCGGCCGTAATAAAGAAAGGGGAATTTGCAAAAACCTCACTGCAGAACATACCTCCTATTAATTTGTGCATGAAGAATAAGTAGAACACCACAAAGAGAAACCTCTTGTCAACATAAACTAAACAATTAAATTTCACCTTTAACTAGCACAAATCCTTGGGTGCTTTAATCTCTTACAATATAGACAAGTGATCAGTCATGCACAACAAGGCTGCCAGTGAATTTTGTAGAACTACCCAGAACAAATCTTTTAGAAGTCTTCTTTAACTTAGAGACAGAGCTATATTATGGAAAAGGGAATAACTATCCATATTGAGCATCTATTTTTTCTTATAGGAAACAAAGATTTTACAAATAATAAAAATGGATGCAGAACAAGACGAGAGCCAAGGTGGACAAGTAGTCCAACCGCAACGAAAAACAACATAAAAGCACCACATCAAAATAGCAAAGCAAAAATTATCGTTATTTAACATCCACAAGCAGAAGTCCAGTAGCCAAGATTCCAAAAAGAGGCATATTTGCAAACTCCTTCAAGACAGATACCAGATACAATTCCAAATTTAGAATGAGCCAAAAGACAGCTAAGAATGATCCAAAAGACAAAAAGATAGCATCTCATCAAATTTAAAACATCAATGTTCAACTACAAATTAACTCATTAAAAGTAACCATTATGAATGAAACAAGAAAACTGCAATGAGTACAATACTGTGAGGCCAGTCTGAAAAACAGAACATCAGGTGATAATGAGCATTGTCGTCACCTAAAATGATACAAAGAAGTAAATTATGCCCTATTGGAGGAGGAAGCAGAAAAATTACCCGATAAATTTGATAAATCTGTCAAACTCTGAGGTATAGAGAATGACTGCTTCTTCCAAAATTGATATTTCATGCTTCCTTCTGATCAATGGAGAAGGGCAAAAGATAATTCAGGGAAAAAAAAAGTGTAATCAAATCATTGGTAAGACGTATAACGATCTATTTCTTTTACAAATGAACAAACAGAAAATACATAGATTTTAATATATCACACATTTTTCTTGACTCAAACCGGCCCCATGATAGAGAGAGAAAAAGTCGAATATTTAACACCATTGTTGTAAGGCTGTACAAAGGTGGCCCATAACGTTGTCGCTGTTCTTCCATGGGCCTAGAATAAAAGGATTTTGAGCAAAAAATTGTCAGAAGTTGTTAGTTGGCCCATTCATATTTTGCAAAATAGGCCAAGAATTAGAAGAGAAAAAAAAAATGTAAACTAACAGAAATACATTTAAACTTGAAAATTGAATATATCCAAGAGAAAAGTATGTACTAATTTTGAAAATGGATAAAAGATACCCTTGATCATCATTTATTTGCTGGATAAAATCTAACAGAACCTGCACCAGATAAAAATATCAATAAATAAACCTGAAATATTTAAGCCTGAGAATTAATATATTCTGAGTTGAATTCACATGGAGGAACCTTGAAGACAACTGCAAACCTAAACAAAAAGGGCATTGTACCATGGGAATCCATCTACTAAAGATTATAAATTGAGATTCAATCAGCATAACCCTCCTGAGAGGACTATGAACAAAAAAAAAAAAAAGAGAGGACTATGAACAATTAAAAAGCACAAGAGAGAGAGAGAGAGTGCAGTTAGCAAAGACAAACATTCAAGGCACAAGGTTGAAGAGGAATTCGAATTTAGGATACCAGAGAGTGGTACAAAGAAATACATTGACGACCAGTTCTTATCCAACCAAAGAAGACATACCTGTGGCACTCCTACTAAGTACTTCACCAGAGTCTTATAGACACCTGTTGCAGAGCCAAGCTGTGCTAGCTGCCTCCTCCTGGATAATAACATTTTGGAAGCAATTACCTAATTGGATCTTCTAAAGTATATCAGAACAGGCTAAACGAAAACCAAAATATGCTACCGTTCCATTTGTTGTTTCCAAAGCAGAGCATATCGGACACGTATACCTCCACCCGAGTTAACTATGGCATCAACTTCAGCTTGCTTATTCCTCTCTGAGCGCTCTCTCTGTTGTCTGATTAGCGTCCCCCGAAAATCTTGCGGCATGTAAGTCATAACTACAAACATATTCAGATACCCTCACAATGGTCACAAAAATATCCCAGCAGTGGCGTGAAGCACTCATAACATTTACACCCATATATGCATATACCTGTTTTCAGATGTAATAGAACCCAATAAAACCACGAAAAATGGAAGCAACTCCCTAGGACAGGCAAAGTATTCAAGGAAAATCCTAAAATTGTTTACGAGGGGAACATTTTTTTTTTTTTGGGAACAAAATGAAACATTCTCTAAACAAAGTGGAGAGTAAAAAATAGTGGAAAAGAAATCCACTCCATGGAAGGATAAAAGTAACAGAAGAAAGAAAAGAAAATACGTTAGAAAAAGTTAAATCAAAATAGGGTTAAAGAAGGCATTCATCTAACAAAAGCTACTATACATTCAAGATTAAGAGCAAACAATGGTCCATCTGAAACCTCATTTAGCATTGAAGCCCGAAGGGAATCAAAGGACTTGACTCTATCCCAATGAAGTTCTCCAGATTCTTCTTTATCTTTCACGATTTTATAATTCCTTTCTTTCCACACAACCCAAAACATAGCCATAAGCTATAGGATGCTACAAGTGAAGCAATAGCTCCATACTACATCATCACGGCCACAGGGAATTTGAGAAAGAGATGATCCACACTTTCACAACATCTTTACACATTACACACCCAAGAGGAGAAAAACAAGAAGTCGGTCTTCTCCTTTGCAATAAACCTCAAGTATTAAGCTTTGCAAGAGCTACAATCCATGCAAAAATCTGCAACTTAATAGGCACTTTAGCCTTCCAAATCATCTTATGAGATTCATAAATTAGAGAAGATGGATCATCAATCAAAACATGGAAGATTTGCCAGAAAAGATATGAGATGAATCAAGAATCCACAACCTTTTTGTCCCACCTCCCATGAACAAAGGACATTGAATTAACCAAAACAATAACTAAGTTTAATATAAATGAGAATGTTAAGATAGAAGTGTGGTAAAACGAGAAATGATATAATTAGAAATGAGTATATTCGTAAAACCATAGGAGTAGCACCAATAGAAAATAAATTAAGAGAGAATTGACTTAGGTGGTTTGGACATATTTATAGAAGACCTAATAATGCATCGATAAAGAAGAGTCTTTTGATACGATCAATGGTAATGAGAGAGCTAGAGCTCAACCTAAAATGATTGTGAACAAAATAGTAAAAAAAAGATGACAACATATGATCTAATAGAATATATGACAATTAATAGAGCGCAATAGAGAAACAGGATTCATATAACTGACCCCAAATAGTTAGGATTAAAGTTTTGTTGAGTTGAATAAAGAGGCTAGTTCCAAAACTTCCCTTTCATTTTGAATTTCTAAGTATCGTAAGTATCGCAACTGAATTTCTATTCCCGCATCTCTTCAAAGTCCACCCTTAACAAGATCTGCACAAAGTGCCTCAAATCCATTACATCCCAATCCTACCCTTATTTCCGAAACTATAACTTCCCAAATCACCTATCTAATGTTGTAGTTCAGTTCTATAATCCAAAAAATCTCAGTTGTAGAGTGTCACAAGTTTCTATAAAGATGGAATTTTGAGAGTTACATATAGCAGATTTCAAGCATAAAGAAAATAAGGACAAGTTCATTTGCAGAATATTTCCGATAGATCTTAAGATGTAAATTGAACTCATAACCACCTAAAACACAAGCATAAGATCTCCAAGATATTTGAAAGCATAAGAGAGAACCAACCTGTGTTAAATACATATTCAGAATTCTTGCATTGAAAATACTCTAACATCTTTAAAGTGCTTTCGAACTTATCTTTCAGCCGTACGAGAACAGAAGCAAGTTCA
>CM042200.1:22506021-22524821 GCA_023539305.1 Ilex asprella | reverse complement strand
GAGATTCACGTTATTAAAGGTCATATCTTTATCTAGATTCTCTGTGATTTGAGATGTATTCTAATGTGACATGTCCACATAAACTTTCATTCTCTGTGATCTATTCCATCACGATGGGCCCACTTTTCGTTGTTCTTTGAAATATTTCTCCGACATCAAGACCCTACATAGAAGGGATGAATATTTTTTTATGTTTGGTATAAATGAAAAAATGGAAAGAACAGAAAAGTCCTCATACATCTTTTATTAAAATATCCTCACATGAAATTAACTTACCAATTATATTTAATGGAATATACGTATTAAGTGAAATAACAATAAATAATATAAATTACTTTTCAAAAAATAAATAACATGTATTATATAGCACACATGCTTAACTTTTCTTCTACTTTTTCGCTCAATTCTAGGAGGATAAATTATGAGTGGATGAAAGATATACTCAACCCTCTACTTTTCATTTCTAGCAAAACATGATATTTTATCAATCGTTCCTTTTTTCATTCTGTCACTTTTTTGTTCTTCTATGTTTTCGACATAACAAATTACATAGCTTAAAATCTTTGAAGTGGATGGCAGTCCACACATGATTCGCACCAAATTTTTGACTTTATGTTGTGAACTTCATCCACTTTTCGCTGTTGCTCCTTGTAAATCAATTTGACATCTATTTTGTTGTGTCATACTTGTGCATTTTTTGTATGCCTCTTTTCGTGCTCTCGCTATCAATTCAGATTATCGCTTCCCCATCAATATTTTAACCTAACCTGTCCTCTACTCTTTCATGTGACATGCCCCCTGTTCATTCTAATTCTAACATGGTCATGTCTGTCCGATTAATTTACCTTGTGGCCCCCATCTA
Source organism: Ilex asprella (assembly GCA_023539305.1). Lineage (NCBI taxonomy): Eukaryota > Viridiplantae > Streptophyta > Magnoliopsida > Aquifoliales > Aquifoliaceae > Ilex > Ilex asprella. Next base: position 22,523,959 of record CM042200.1, on the reverse strand, counting down.
CCCCCTCGATACCTACTGGTGAAAGCCTCCTAAGTAGGTAGGGATATGCATTCACAAATTTAACCTCAATGAAATATTTTTTTTTACACCAAAGTTATTAAGACATAACTTGGGAATATAATGAATTGTAACTAATGAATTTGAGAACATATTATTCCTTTATTATGCTTATTCAATGATCATGTTTTTAGTTACACTTTAATATTATTATGTTACTAGTCATAACTCATGTCTGAAGGCACGATAAAACATTAAATTCGAGTTCTAAAATATCGATCTCACTATATTAAATAATAATATTTTCCTTCATTTTTTGATTACATCATTCAAAATTTATTTTTACCCATTATTTTCTTAAAAATATTGACAATTTTTTTAAAATATGTAATTTGATAAAATTTTCTCAATATATGTTAAACTATAAATAATCAAATATTAAATGATTGAATATGTGATAGAAATAAATGATATGATAGTTTTGGGGAGAAAAATGTATATAAGGGATAAAATTCAACTTTTTATGTGTTTTATTATATAAAATTTTTACTATTTCATTTAAAGTTGATTTTAAAGAGCCTCAATCTTTCGCATTGCTATTGACATGTATTCTTAGAATATGAAGTTAGCTTTACTCGTGCGTATGACCTTGATGCACAAAACAACCTCTAAGAATGCTTATCGACCGATGTGTAGAGTGCTCATTTGTTACAAAATCACTGGTCCATAGTAGAAAATTGAGAGCTGCGGCAAATTCAAGCTGTTGATATTGACGATGCTTTCCTTCCCCCCTCCCCCCAAGTTTTCTGAGACCCTCAACTTACCGTTTCCATTAATAATTATAGTTTTGCTTCACTTTATATCTTTTGTACTTGGCATGGCGAATTTTGACGGATGAAGGACCTCATACGCACAACTTGTTCATTAGTAGATCGAGTTAACTTCTTCGTGTCAAATATGTCATCTATAACGAGTCGAACTCTCTTACTCTCGGTCTTCCCTAAGCCCCGGAACCCCAACCCCTCCCCTCTCACCTCTCCTAGTCAATTTTGATTGTATTATGCCACCACCCACTATCAACTTACCCAGTTCTAACTTGGACCGAAGTTGTACTATACCATCCAAATTCGATTTAAATTATCTGAAATCTTATTCAGAGTAAGAAAACAGATCGGTCATTATTATAGGATGCCCACCCAAGTGGCGACAAGAAATAGAGGATATACAACCAGTACAAATTAGCATATCTTCAGTAACAACAGTAAGATATCGCAATATTTGAGGAAACCAAGTTACCAACCTTTTAGGTGATGAAAGGGAAATATAAAAATTAAAAATATACAAATGAATGTGACAAGAATAAGTAAGCATCAACCCCGCACAAATTACCAATGTCCAGTTACCCCGGTCATTCTTCTACTTTAGTCGCCAAGGGCTCTGCCTCCACAACCGGTGGTATGCAATCCACCTTGTAATGCAGGACCTATTGCATACATTACAATCAAATTAGAAATCACAAAATGGGAGTTAAGGCACGTGTAGCTTTGTTGTCAATGATCACCGAATGTAAAACCAAAAATGGGTTCTACTAGTAAGCAATAGCAAGCACAACAGTAGATGCTGATAAATCAAACACCAATCCCATTCCCCCAACCCATTTGGTTCGCACAACCAAAAATTTATTCTAATGGTCTACAAGATGATAAAATAATAATAATAATAAGATTCTCCATCACAAATTATGCACCAGGAAATAATCCTCTAATGGTTCGTTTGATGGAGAGGAGTGAAAGAAGGGCTGCGAAGAGAAGGGAAGAATCAAGAATGTATAAAGTTTCCATCATTTGGTAGACAAGAAATAAGACGAAAGATAGGAAGGAACAGGGAGAAAAGGATCCTCTTTCTTAATGTTTTCACCCTCAAAAACAATCCCTATCACACCCCATCGCTACAGGGTTTGGTGAGGATAAACACTAGCTTTTTTCTTCCTCCTCCCTAGAAAACCATATAAAACCATGAAAAAAGACTTCATTTTCTTCAGCCATTTGTTTCAATCCCTCCTCTCGCTTCTATTTTTTCATTCCTCTTAGGAAATAGAACATGAGGAAGTACAACAAAAGGGAAAACAATATTGAGTTTCTGTAGGATCTCACAGATCTAGAAGTGTGTTCGTTGGTTTTGCGCTACGATTAATTAATTCTGATATCACTTGTTAAGAGATAAGGAATTAAAAATAAGAAAAACAATAAAATATATAAAGATATAATGTGGTACAATTCAGTACACCTACATCAATACAAAGTACATAGGGAAACAACCAAAAACTCTTTAGAATCAAAACATCAACAATTAAAACTTTAAATAATGCCACTGAAACCAATGCAGAGTCGATGGCAAATCCCTTGCCAATGGCAATTGAGGTCTTTCCAACAACAACAAAGCCAAGACTCTCATACTTGATAATTTGTCTTCCAAATAGTTTGTGTGTGGATCTTATCATTACCCGAGCAACTGGATCCACATGAGCTTTTAATTCAAGGCAGACTCCACACGGTCCTTGACTTCCTCGCACATCCAATAATGTCGATAACAATCAACTTATTTTGATAGAGTTGCCCTAAGTTCGTCTACAACTTGCTCCGATAGTTTCACAAGGATCATTAATCTAGCTCTGATTGTTCCACCAAGATTGTCAATCTAGCTTTGATTGTTCCACCAAGATCGTCAATATAGCTATAATTGTTCCCTAAGATCGTTAATTATGAACCCATAGGTAGAACTCGTCCCTAAAAACCGACTTATAAAGGAAGGATGTTTAAGAGTTCATATGCACTCATCTAGTCTCATATTTAACTTGGGATTGTAACATTCCACAATGTTTCTATAGCCGAACAGCTACGACAACCCACACTCTAGACACTGACCCAAAAATAACTATTTTTATTTGGCAGCTCCACTCGCCTATCATTCAATGAGATAGCACTATGTTCATCATCTTAATCCAACCTACAGGTCAACCCTTCTATAACTCAACCATAAAGAGCCGCTGGCCTTACAATGCTTGATCTCATACTCGACCAGTTGGCTAGTTCTGATACTAATTGTTGATTTTGGGCAACGATTAATTAATACTGATATCATTTGTTGGGAGATAGGAATTAACGATAGTAAAAACAATAAAACGAAACAAAAGGATATAAAATTGATTGATATGGAGTACTTACATCAGTACACCATACCTATATCTACAAAACAAAAAGCTACATCAATACTTTATCATCTGGTAAATCTAGTTCCTCATTGCATGATATTCAAACCTATTTATAGGGATAAAATATTAACACCCAATACATTAAGATACTGCTACCTTTATTATTCCTATTAGGCCAGTAATAAACTTTTTCAAAGGTATATTAGGACTCTTTCAATTCTTTTTCTATTCGGTGTGAGATTCTCAAATGTGTTACCCAACAGTGTTTGGTAAGATACTAGTAATTACGATATCATTACTCCTAACAACCATGCAACTTTCTAAAGTTTTACTGGAACAAAAAAGGGGACTGCATATGTTGGGTTGTAAAACACATTTACCATCCATCGTGCTAGTTTGGAATCAATATTTTGATTATACCTATAAAGTGCAATTTCTTCACCCAACCGTTCAGGTTAGCCAAATAAAACCTACTCCAGCATTAACCAGTCAAAATTGTGCATCAACCAACAACACTACCCTCATCATCATTATGGCAATGAAGCATCAGAGTAACTGAGTAAGCCATTAAACTTGTAGTCCTACCTTTTTAAAAAATGTCGAATACGAGTTGTCCCAGATGAGTTTGTAGTTTCCAGCCATGCATGTGCAAAAGTTACCCTGCCCGAAAATCCATGAAGCAGGTCAGTACATAAAACCAGTACAGTAATATATATGGTAATTTGGTAACTCGCAAAAAGCACAACTCACTTGGTCAGACTCATAGCGCCGATAAGGTAAGATCAGCTGAGGAATAAGCAACCCAATAGCCCAAAATAAATGCAACAGCAGGATGACTAAAGTTTAAAACTACAACACATAAATTCCAAAAAAAAGACAGAAAAGGCAGAAAACAAGAAGCAGGCAAATGATTGCAGCTTAACAAAGAAAGGAACTGCAATCAAATGCATCAGTTCAGAACAGGAAAAATGGTACCTACACCATGACAGCTAAACTTACAGTTTTTTGCCCTGAAGGATTTGTGTACTCCACGCTGAATCCAATATCCTGTCTCCAAACAATACGATGTTCACTTAAACTGATGAGTGATCTATTAACTAAAATAGCATAGATTTTGCCAAAATGAAGTCAAGAAGTTGCATCCATCCTGCCCAACTACCACACACCTAAAATTTTTGACATCTCAAACCATAATGGCCAAAATCCAGCTGAAAGTCGCACCCTTCCTTACAAGCGACTAAGACTCGCAGGTGGGTTGACAAATCCAGCCGAAAGTGAATGGGTGAGACACTTGGCCCACTGACTACCCACGTCCCAGCTCTAATACCTTGTTGGAGACACACCCAACTCAATCAATTGGCAACGAGTGAAGAGGCTACTCAATCATATAACCAAAAGAAACAAACAAAAGAATGCTTTCTATTGATGCAACATTTACAATATGTTCATGTACATATCTAAATACTTCTAAATATAGGAGTTCATTACCATGTTCATTTTGCCCTTTGCCAAGGAGAAATCCCAAGCAATATATGAGTTTATTGATTCCACTGACAATGAAACCTAGAAAGATAACACATATATCAACTGCCATGGATTTAGATATGTACATAAATCCCAAGCAACCGCATACAATAATAATAATGAAAATCAGCCATACTACACTTTATATGAAGCTGTCCAGCTCGCAGTAATACAACAAAAGATGAATATTCGCAAAATCCTTAGTCACGAGACCCAAAATGTAGCCAGGAAATACAACCAGTCTCATAATCCTTCAAACTCCTCGTTTTTATCCTCAATGATCTTTGCATTTTGCTCCAACCAAAGGATCCAAATAGTAGCCAAAAAAAAAGCACAATGCCATAGGATCTTCATTTTTGAGTTTCCTCCTTGATCCATAACTTCCAGACCAATCATACATAACAAGGACCTTGGCGCCACCCAACAAAGTCCTACTAAATTATACAACTTGTTCCAAAGTAAGAGCGCCATGGAACAATGCAAAAATAAATGATCCACGCTCTCTTCATCATCTCTACACATAACACACCACTGTGGGATAAGACAAGTCTTAGGTCTCCTTTAAAACACATCATTAGTGTTAATCTTACAGTGAGCAATCAATTATGCACAAATTTGAACTTTGAAGCTGTATTTTTACGAGTTTTACCCAAGTTAGAAGAAGACAAAATTAACACTTTGAAAGGTTCAACATGTTCATTTTCAGCCAATAGAATCAAACCTAAAGACATTCCAAAAACTTGAGTTTTCAACAAAAGGGGTGTTTCGACCACATCCAAAAGGTCCAATCTAAGGTCAACAAATCCAAAGATAATTTCCACTTTTCACAATTTCATTATTTGAACTATATTTTGACCAAATCCACTTGATGTTACACCAATAATTAAATGGAATTTGTTTTTTGGGATGACACCATAAAACATCATAAGAAAATAAATGTGGCATGTATTGATTTTTTAACTGAATTATGTTTTGGAATATATTAGAACTTGTACGCAATCTTTTGAAAATTATTTTTTCAATATTTATAGAAGTTTCCCTAATAATGCTCAAACATCTTGTATTATGCCCAGAAATGTACACATTTCAAGTCCTATGAACATGCGAGAGTCTATATCATAGAATTATGTCTTGGTTTAACATCATAAATTGTCTGAATAGATGCTGTGATATTGCAATCCTATATTATGAAAAAGTCTAACCATGATAGAGACCTGCATTTACAAAGCCACACACACGAAACATTGTGGTACTTGAGCTTTGAGGAGCCAAATGACGATAGAGAATCTTATTAAACATACCATAACTAACAGTCTTAATCATCAGGAGTAAACATCATAAGAAATTGAACTTTGCTTGCTAATGTGTGAAACAAACCTCGTAAGTTTTCCCCGCTGGAACACTCATTTCTTTGTAGTCATCATTTTTCCTGTAGAGAACAAGATGTTCAAATTCACAATAATGACACTGACATCACCCACAAAAGCTATTTAATATTCCAAACCATGTCCACACAAGTATGAAATGAAACAACCACCACTAAATAGAAGCTCACAAACTCACCTTGCTTGTATTGCACCAGCATCCTCGGCCGTAATAAAGAAAGGGGAATTTGCAAAAACCTCACTGCAGAACATACCTCCTATTAATTTGTGCATGAAGAATAAGTAGAACACCACAAAGAGAAACCTCTTGTCAACATAAACTAAACAATTAAATTTCACCTTTAACTAGCACAAATCCTTGGGTGCTTTAATCTCTTACAATATAGACAAGTGATCAGTCATGCACAACAAGGCTGCCAGTGAATTTTGTAGAACTACCCAGAACAAATCTTTTAGAAGTCTTCTTTAACTTAGAGACAGAGCTATATTATGGAAAAGGGAATAACTATCCATATTGAGCATCTATTTTTTCTTATAGGAAACAAAGATTTTACAAATAATAAAAATGGATGCAGAACAAGACGAGAGCCAAGGTGGACAAGTAGTCCAACCGTAACGAAAAACAACATAAAAGCACCACATCAAAATAGCAAAGCAAAAATTATCGTTATTTAACATCCACAAGCAGAAGTCCAGTAGCCAAGATTCCAAAAAGAGGCATATTTGCAAACTCCTTCAAGACAGATACCGGATACAATTCCAAATTTAGAATGAGCCAAAAGACAGCTAAGAATGATCCAAAAGACAAAAAGATAGCATCTCATCAAATTTAAAACATCAATGTTCAACTACAAATTAACTCATTAAAAGTAACCATTATGAATGAAACAAGAAAACTGCAATGAGTACAATACTGTGAGGCCAGTCTGAAAAACAGAACATCAGGTGATAATGAGCATTGTCGTCACCTAAAATGATACAAAGAAGTAAATTATGCCCTATTGGAGGAGGAAGCAGAAAAATTACCCGATAAATTTGATAAATCTGTCAAACTCTGAGGTATAGAGAATGACTGCTTCTTCCAAAATTGATATTTCATGCTTCCTTCTGATCAATGGAGAAGGGCAAAAGATAATTCAGGGAAAAAAAAAGTGTAATCAAATCATTGGTAAGACGTATAACGATCTATTTCTTTTACAAATGAACAAACAGAAAATACATAGATTTTAATATATCACACATTTTTCTTGACTCAAACCGGCCCCATGATAGAGAGAGAAAAAGTCGAATATTTAACACCATTGTTGTAAGGCTGTACAAAGGTGGCCCATAACGTTGTCGCTGTTCTTCCATGGGCCTAGAATAAAAGGATTTTGAGCAAAAAATTGTCAGAAGTTGTTAGTTGGCCCATTCATATTTTGCAAAATAGGCCAAGAATTAGAAGAGAAAAAAAAAATGTAAACTAACAGAAATACATTTAAACTTGAAAATTGAATATATCCAAGAGAAAAGTATGTACTAATTTTGAAAATGGATAAAAGATACCCTTGATCATCATTTATTTGCTGGATAAAATCTAACAGAACCTGCACCAGATAAAAATATCAATAAATAAACCTGAAATATTTAAGCCTGAGAATTAATATATTCTGAGTTGAATTCACATGGAGGAACCTTGAAGACAACTGCAAACCTAAACAAAAAGGGCATTGTACCATGGGAATCCATCTACTAAAGATTATAAATTGAGATTCAATCAGCATAACCCTCCTGAGAGGACTATGAACAAAAAAAAAAAAAAGAGAGGACTATGAACAATTAAAAAGCACAAGAGAGAGAGAGAGAGTGCAGTTAGCAAAGACAAACATTCAAGGCACAAGGTTGAAGAGGAATTCGAATTTAGGATACCAGAGAGTGGTACAAAGAAATACATTGACGACCAGTTCTTATCCAACCAAAGAAGACATACCTGTGGCACTCCTACTAAGTACTTCACCAGAGTCTTATAGACACCTGTTGCAGAGCCAAGCTGTGCTAGCTGCCTCCTCCTGGATAATAACATTTTGGAAGCAATTACCTAATTGGATCTTCTAAAGTATATCAGAACAGGCTAAACGAAAACCAAAATATGCTACCGTTCCATTTGTTGTTTCCAAAGCAGAGCATATCGGACACGTATACCTCCACCCGAGTTAACTATGGCATCAACTTCAGCTTGCTTATTCCTCTCTGAGCGCTCTCTCTGTTGTCTGATTAGCGTCCCCCGAAAATCTTGCGGCATGTAAGTCATAACTACAAACATATTCAGATACCCTCACAATGGTCACAAAAATATCCCAGCAGTGGCGTGAAGCACTCATAACATTTACACCCATATATGCATATACGTGTTTTCAGATGTAATAGAACCCAATAAAACCACGAAAAATGGAAGCAACTCCCTAGGACAGGCAAAGTATTCAAGGAAAATCCTAAAATTGTTTACGAGGGGAACATTTTTTTTTTTTTGGGAACAAAATGAAACATTCTCTAAACAAAGTGGAGAGTAAAAAATAGTGGAAAAGAAATCCACTCCATGGAAGGATAAAAGTAACAGAAGAAAGAAAAGAAAATACGTTAGAAAAAGTTAAATCAAAATAGGGTTAAAGAAGGCATTCATCTAACAAAAGCTACTATACATTCAAGATTAAGAGCAAACAATGGTCCATCTGAAACCTCATTTAGCATTGAAGCCCGAAGGGAATCAAAGGACTTGACTCTATCCCAATGAAGTTCTCCAGATTCTTCTTTATCTTTCACGATTTTATAATTCCTTTCTTTCCACACAACCCAAAACATAGCCATAAGCTATAGGATGCTACAAGTGAAGCAATAGCTCCATACTACATCATCACGGCCACAGGGAATTTGAGAAAGAGATGATCCACACTTTCACAACATCTTTACACATTACACACCCAAGAGGAGAAAAACAAGAAGTCGGTCTTCTCCTTTGCAATAAACCTCAAGTATTAAGCTTTGCAAGAGCTACAATCCATGCAAAAATCTGCAACTTAATAGGCACTTTAGCCTTCCAAATCATCTTATGAGATTCATAAATTAGAGAAGATGGATCATCAATCAAAACATGGAAGATTTGCAAGAAAAGATATGAGATGAATCAAGAATCCACAACCTTTTGTCCCACCTCTCATGAACAAAGGACATTGAATTAACCAAAACAATAACTAAGTTCAATATAAATGAGAATGTTAAGATAGATGTGTGGTAAAACGAGAAATGATATAATTAGAAATGAGTATATTCGTAAAACCATAGGAGTAGCACCAATAGAAAATAAATTAAGAGAGAATTGACTTAGGTGGTTTGGACATATTTATAGAAGACCTAATAATGCATCGATAAAGAAGAGTCTTTTGATACGATCAATGGTAATGAGAGAGCTAGAGCTCAACCTAAAATGATTGTGAACAAAATAGTAAAAAAAAGATGACAACATATGATCTAATAGAATATATGACAATTAATAGAGCACAATAGAGAAACAGGATTCATATAACTGACCTCAAATAATTAGGATTAAAGTTTTGTTGAGTTGAATAAAGAGGATAGTTCCAAAACTTCCCTTTCATTTTGAATTTCTAAGTATTGTAAGTATCGCAACTGAATTTCTATTCCTGCATCTCTTCAAAGTCCACCCTTAACAAGATCTGCACAAAGTGCCTCAAATCCATTACATCCCAATCCTACCCTTATTTCCGAAACTATAACTTCCCAAATCACCTATCTAATGTTGTAGTTCAGTTCTATAATCCAAAAAATCTCAGTTGTAGAGTGTCACAAATTTCTATAAAGATGGAATTTTGAGAGTTACATATAGCAGATTTCAAGCATAAAGAAAATAAGGACAAGTTCATTTGCAGAATATTTCCGATAGATCTTAAGATGTAAATTGAACTCATAACCACCTAAAACACAAGCATAAGATCTCCAAGATATTTGAAAGCATAAGAGAGAACCAACCTGTGTTAAATACATATTCAGAATTCTTGCATTGAAAATACTCTAACATCTTTAAAGTGCTTTCGAACTTATCTTTCAGCCGTACGAGAACAGAAGCAAGTTCAACATCTTCAGCAATTGATTGTTGTTGAAGCTGTGCTCGGGAGATAAATGCAAAATTCAGTATTATACATTTAAAAAATTTTGAAGTTTTTTAGCAAATTTGTGATCATATTTTCACTACCAAAACACACTTGCCAGGGCAAGTGAAGCGTGAATATATAAGGTAGCGTTTGATAACCACTTTTTTTTTTCCAGTTTTTACCAAGACAATAAAAAACAAAAACGTGTTTGGGACGTGTTTTCATTTTTTCTCAATCCAATTTGTTTTAAAAACAAGTCTAGATTTTGCAAATAAGAAAGTGATGTTTTCAAAAACACCAAAAACTCAAAACACAAGTGTGCATGAGAAGGATTTACTGAGGTGTCACGTTCAAACCCTATTAACAACAATTTACATGTTTTTTTGTTGGAAGTATAAAAGTCTTATTTTCTCTCTCTCTTTCTCTCTCTCGTCTGTCTCTCTCGCCTTCTCGTCTGTCTCTCTTCGACATCCCCATTAGCTTTGTTCTGACAAAGGAAAATGGATGAGGCGTTGATCATCAGCAACAACCAATGAGCAACCAACCACCACTGATCATTGGCAAAAGCCCGATTACTACCCGAGAACAACTAACAGATTTGAGCAGAGCCATCTCTCAATATCTCAGATACCGTTTCTCTATATCTCCTAGAAATCGTTTGGATCTGGGTGTGTTTATGCATGTGTGTCTGCTTTGTGTATTTTTATCTGTGTGTGCGCGTTTGTTCTGTGTGGGCAATGTGTGGGTTTGTGCATGCTATGGGTGTGTGGAAAAGGAGAGATGAGACAGAGATGGGAAGTTTTAGGTTTGGATTTGGGGTTTGTGTGTGTGTAGCTGAGAGAGGGGGGAAGGAAAATAGGGGGTTAGAGGTGGGAAAAAATAGAGACCGGTTTAAGGGCATTTGGGATATGGGATCTGTGTGTGGGCGTAACAAATTTCCCTAAATTTTCATTCCCAAATTTTCTCAATGTCATCCAATTAAAATAATAGATAAAAAATTAACATTAACATTAACAGCTACATAACAATTAACATTGACAACAATTCCATCAAATTAACAACCCCAATTTCATCAAATTAAAAATCCCAAGTGTGTTTGCTTTGAATTCACAACAAAAGAGAGAAACAGAGGGTTAGAGTGGGGGAAAACAGAGACGACAAAGAGAATGAGGTTGGAGTTGGTCATTTAGGGTTTGGAGTTTGTGTGTGTGTGTGTGTGTGTGTGTAGCAAAGGAAAGAGTTTGGAGTTGGGGGAATGAAAACATAATAATTAGGTCAAACATGAAGTGGTTATCAAAATACTTTTTGTTTTTGTTTTCATAATTTATTAAAAACATAAATGACTACCAAACATGTTTTATGTTTTCATATTTTACCACAAAAAAAAAAAATTGTTTCTACTTTTTATTTTTTTGAAAATACAAAAACAAAAACGGTACCAAATGCACTCAAAGTTAACATATGAAGAGAAACTTGAAGATGTCATGTTACAAAATCCAAAGCAAAAAGAAAATATAGCCTTCACAACAAATCATAGGGAACTTTTAAGTAAGAAGTGAATAACATTAAGAAACATTGCGTCTCACCGTTTTTGGCCACTGAGAGCTTTCCATTAAAAAAATAATTTCTTCAATCTGTTCTCGATTCTTCCACATGTTCTCATCAATTTTATGGGGAGGCTGGCACTCCGCTTCATGAACCAATAAACTTTCCCCTAAAATACCATTTGGGCCAAATATAAGTCATAATGGAGAAAACGATTCATCTCACAGATTACATAGTATCATTTCTGAAAAATTTTAACGTCCTAAAAAAATTATGCCTTATAAAATGCAGTAGAGTAGATCCTTTCTGAGATGCAAACAATTCCTATGACAGTGATGGTTTTGAATATTAGTTTTTTGATTGTCTAGAAAATTTTAGGTATCTTTGGTATTTCAACAACTATAGAAATCAAAGTAAACTCGTAAATGCCCAAATGTCAATTTGGAAACTTTCTAACAGCCCATTTAAGAGTTAAAGTCACAATTGCTTCAAGCGATGGCCAGCAACCAATTGCCCATAATAGCCTACTGATAGAGAACGAAAAGGGATTGAATGAGTTTAAATTTAAGAATTGAATTTTAATATTTGTTTTAGTATTATTTTATTAGTTAAAGAATATTTGTTTGACTACGAGTATTAATTAGAGTTTGATTAGGGAATTATTATAGAGTTTTAGTAGGATAGGAATTTGAGAGTTTGATCATGAAACTCTTTTAATAGGAAAGTAGTTATTATGTTAATAGGGGACTTGACCTATAAATATTGGTGTAATCCCAACTATTTTGATTAGAGTGAGTAATATATTAAAAAGTGATTCTTTGTGAAGAATTTATGTATTTCTTTACCGATTCCTTGCGAGGATGAGGTAAATCCCTTCCACCCTCTTCTTTCTTCTTCTCTTTCTATTCTGTGATTTCTAGTCCTTTCCAATTTACATCACCTACCCATCTTATTATTCCCTAACGAACTACATTAGACAAATTCAAGACCTAACAACCCTTATGATAGTACAATGTGCCCACCCACAACAGATGAGCTCTGATAGCAACTAGTACATGATCCAAAAAGAGAGAAAAAAAAATATAACTCACTGAAAAAGGGCTATAACAACCGCACAATAAATTAAAGGAGACTAACAGTCTCCTCGATATTCTTGCCCGTAAAGAACCAGATGCATAAAACCTACCATTTCACCTCAAATTATTCATGTTCAAAATGGCTCCTAATTCCTAACACATTGACCTAAAAGAGATGACTTTAGAGGAACTCAATACAAAAATGCCAATGGAAAGGTAGATCATTGTAAATGCCTATCAATATGAAATCTGACTGTCTCCAAACCAAGCTTAGTAGAAGGATCTGACCCAGATAAACATGCCCAAGTGGTTTTAAAAGATATACCTAATGCCCAAACCAAGAAGTTTCTAAGAGCTTCTCAAAATATGCATAATGTCATCATCTTTTTATCTTGTAGAGCTCTTTAAATCAAGGCACCCACCACACCAATTCTAGTAATTTTGACATAATTTTCATGGCAAGCATCCTCATCAAAAGTGACACTAAAGTAATCCTCCAGATAAAATGCACACATATCATCAAAAGCTCAACTTCTGACCATTGCTCATTAAAGAAAACATATTTACAAAATCCCTCCCATTCTAACAGATTGCTCTTATATTTCAGGAATTCCAACCGCCACCTTATTCCCAAACTCCCCTCCACCATCATATCTATAAAATATTCTCTTTAATAGCACGTAACTATGACCACTTACAATGAGGCATCACTAAGGAATCTGAGAATTCTAATCCAATCCCTAGTGATGCAGGATCACGAGACAATATAATAATACCAACATACATTCCTAAAACCCTAATCTTAAATTCAAAGATTCATCTTATTCCTTTTCATACCCATCATTTCTTCCCAAAAAGAATAAAAAAAATCCTCCGCAGAGTTGTGCCAATCTATGAGGCACGGACACTCTCGAGAAGGTGACGTATCCGTGTCCGACACATGTCGGACACCGACACTCTTCGGACACGTGTCCGATACTCTTTTATCCGTGTCCATAATTAAATGATAAATTTTTAATTTCGGACACGTGTTGGACACTTTTTTGGTGACGTGTCCCTCACTTCTTTAGAACGTGTCTACTACTAAACAATAGACATGTATTGAAATGTGATTAAAAAAGCTTAAAAATTTTAGAATATATAATTACTAATATGTTAAAATTGTACTTCAAATATAATAATAAAAATAAAAAATGCATAAAAGTTAAAAAAAAGAGGAATTGAGAAAATAAGGGCAATTGTTTTAACTATATATTAGGTATACATTGTCTACAAAAAAAAATTTATGATTACTGACTATTATGAGGATGCTTTAGTCTAAAAATTCACAAAGATGACTAGATATTAGATTTACTTATCAAAAAATCCTTAATCTCTTATGAATTGTATACCATTATCACTATATTTGTAATAAATTATATAATACTATATATAAAATGTAATTTTTTTGTAGCGTATCCTCAACGTGTTCGTGTCCTACTTTTTTGAGAAATGTCGTATCGACATGTCTGTGTCGTGCCGTATTTGTGTCCCGTGTCCGTGTCCATGCTTCTTAGATGCCAATAAAAGTGCTTCAAGAGATTTAGTTTTGGCAAAGTACATCTTCAACCTGGATTGCATCTAAACATGCTCACACTCTAATGAATAATGCCTAAATTGATTTCTAAAACCTAATCTCTCATTCCAAGCTTCATCGAATTCCTTTTCATTCCCCATCACTTGGCTCTAACAAGCATGCAACCTTACCAACAATATAATACTTATGTCCTTTAGCTATTCCAGTTGCTTTGATATTAAAGCTAGAATGTAAAGATTGACAAAAGTCCAAGAAAGAAGGATCTATCTTAAATTTAGGATTAACTAACCATTATATTGTTGTGGCTCATGTCCTAGGGCGGGATGTTGCCCATGACCTATTTAAAGTGCTTCAAGCTATAATTCTTCAATGGAAAGGTCATCTATAGCGTATCAACCACCGTTTCAAGCTCCGGACCTGGACCGAGAAATTATTGGAAACCGAATTTAGCCTCTACAAAGAGCATGCAATAAAAGATGCAAACCGGTTTCTTCAACTAGCGAAGAAACTCATTTGTTTAATTATAAATAGGCATATAACAATACTACTTTAATATAATCAAGTCTATGGCTCCCATATGCAGTCACATATCTTACACATAACAACGTAAGTGGCTTGGCACTTAGATATAATTGGATGGAGACACATAAGCTGTAGGAGACAACAGGACGAGGAGTTTAGGGTCCTTTCATATACATCTCTGTTGCTATTATTTCAAGGAAGATGTAAACTGTTGGATGTGCCTTTTTATCTTTCTATGCGACATTGTTCCCCCTTTTATTTTCTTCTCCACACATTCCCTCGTTCTTTCTCCTTTTACCCTTCACCCTTCTCTTTCCTTATCTCTAATTCACTCTTTTATCACTAGAAGCTTTCTCTCCATAGTTGGCAGAAACTTTCTGGCTTCTGATGGCTTGCACGATAATAACAAATGAGACTTGCCATTGTCTCCTCCTTCTCCCATGTTGTACAATTTTTCTCAACACCTATATATTTGTTTCTCTCCAAAAGAAAGATATATTTGACGGAGGTAACCATTAAATCTTACAAAATCATAAATTTGAAAAAGATCTTATTGACATGTTTCCTATTACTATAGTATAGAATTGAACCAAACAAACCACTAGCATCCAACTCTTCATATCCGCACAGCTTATGCTGGTTGTTACTGTCTCTTTCCTAAAGTTGAATCATCAATTGGGAAGGTCACATAGCATTCAAACCTTGTTGAGTTGTTATGCCCAATTTGAATGTTGTCAAACTTATTCTCAAAATATAATGTTGTTAGACTTGGTTCCCATTTCACTATTACCCCTATTTGATTAATTCTCTTTGACCGTTGTTTGATGTTCATAAATATTAATTAGGTAACAGCTTATCTTCAATCCTAAAAGTTCGATAGTGATTCACTAACCCCAGGGCTATACCACAAGGGAGAGATGAGAGAACTTAATGAGGGTTAGCATGCCAATGTTTGTCATCTACCAGCAATTATAAAGAAAACCCCAAAGGAAGATCCAAGTGTAATGGCTGAAGCCTGGAGGTAGACAACTTAGCAAGCCAAGTCCTCTGACAAGCCTTGCACATTTTCTGACTGTCTAATAAGATCACTCACTGTAGCCCATAACATTCAAATGATATAACTTGAATCATTCAAGAATACAACGTAAATACCATTAATAGTTTTCCATCAAGACAAAATGTTAACCCCTCGTAGCTGCTACAAAGAAACCTCTCAATAATACCTCCTGCCATTGCACAATCAATCATCCTTCTGAAACCCACTGTGAACAAACTAAAAGAAATGGAGAAAGCAGATACACTTGCCTCCAACTCTTGGGGCTTTCAAAGACAAATGCCACAGTACAATTAGCAATAATTGAGGATCTAATTGACAATAAGCATGCAGATATGACCCAGAATCTGTACGCTCCAAGCCTCCAACACAAGTATCAAAATCCCCAACAAACATAGTCACATACCTTCCCTGTATCCAAATTCCATATGATGCACAGCTCATTGTTCCTAATTCTCATGTCCACACAAACATTGGAAACAAACAACAGACTTAAAATATACTTACCACTTTAGTTATTCTGAAACTTCTACATACTGCATCACGCTACTTTCCTCAACTGTGGAGCCTGAAGGCTATCCATGTAAACCTTTCCTCCTAGTCAACATGAAGGTATCTTCAGTGCATCATTCTTCCTATCTATGACCGGCGTACTATGCAGCTATGTTTATTATTATTATTTTTTTTTCCAGTAAGTAGCAATGACAGATTACCACAATTAACTGCCCAACAGAAATAGGCTCCAAACAAGCTGCCTTGCTTTGCTCGTTACTTCCATTTGAGGTAGACAATAGCACAGCAATGCAACGATCAAGTCCGATGCTAACAATGCATGTCTTAGGAAATGTTCTTTACCATTTTGCAGTCCCCTAACGCTAACCAGAATAACTTGCACACTTCGATGGCCCAAATGCAAAAAAAAAAAAAAAACAGGTAATTCCCCTAAAAAATCAGGCGACTGAAACTAGAGTCAAATGGGTCGTCTATCCTAGCTCTTCTACTCGCAAACAAAAACCGGAATCCCCTAACTCAATGACCCGTGACGATGGAAAAGAAAAGAGTAATATGCCATAGGATTGCGCACAAATTAAAGCGATCAAGAAATTCACCTTCCGTTAGAGGAGAGTCCTTGTACAACTCGCTAGCCATGGAGCGAATCAGATCAGAAAGACGTGATACGTCATTTGAAAGATGAGGAAATGGGTATTTGTCGTAATACGAAGACAGAAATGCCCTGGTTATGGGCACCAGACCCGCCGTGGAAGACATATTATTGAGGATGAAAAGAGATTTTGATGAAACTGGGAAATTTGGTGTGATCGATCAGCCTATCTGTATCTCTTCTTCCTTCAGTGGAGGGATGGTGGGGGAATGCTTTTGATGAAACAGGGAAATTTGGCGTGATCGATCCACCTATCTGTATCTCTTCTTCCTTCAGCAGAGGGACGGTGGGGGAATACTTTTGACACAGGAAAAGGGTAACAATACCAATTTAATACGGGAGGTGGCCTTTCGCTTTCAGGAATTTTGGAGTGGATTATTCTTTTAGCTCCCAAAGAAGGAAATGGAAAGAGCACTAAGCAAAGTCCGGCCCGCCCCGGCCCGGCTCGGTTATTAATCACAAAAAATTATTTCAAAGATTTCTTCTTTTTTTTTTTTTTTGAACAAGCTTTATTTTTATAGTGAATATATTCTCCACCCGCGCATCATGCACCATGCATCATGCATCATGCACCATTTCGCTTTCCCCCAAAAAGACTAATACAAGCAATCTCCAATAAGGAGGAAATATAAAAATAAAAAAGACAAAGGAAGAACCATTGGGATGCTAAAACATATTAAATAGTTGGAAAAATAATAAAGAAATAGAAAACGTGAAAAGGAAAAGAGGGAAAGCAAGAAA
>CM042200.1:22481477-22501479 GCA_023539305.1 Ilex asprella | reverse complement strand
ACGGAGTGGTATTTGTGTCATTGAATTGCCTCAACCTTCTTGTTCCTTCTTCTCTCTTGGCATTCCTCTACCTTCGCACCCCCCCCCCCGCTCTCTGCATTTTTGCTCAGGTTTGTCAAGTGAGAATGGGGATTAAGATTTAAGGGGCAAATGCTAGTTCAAAGACCAAACATGGATGGATGCTGCTGATTTGTTGCAGCTGGGAGGTCATTATGTAGGGATGTATTATTTCCATGGTCTGGAGTTTTCATCTGTTTAATATTACTGGAAATAGGAAAAACCTGTTCTATAAGTCACTCAAACCAAATCTGGCTTGTGACATGTATTTATGTGACATGATACTGGAAAGAAATTTCAGTGTTTTTTCGAGGGGAGGATAGGAAGCTGCTACTTGTCTTTGGTTTCCTTGATTAGGTTTGAGTGTTGGTTCTTTGATTTAAAATTTTTCCATAAATATAAGCTATGGACACTCTAGGATACTTGTCAAATACTTTTTTATCTGTATCCATAATTAAATAAAAATATTTTAATTTCAGACATATGTCCGACACTTCTTCGGTGACGTGTCTGATAATTATTTAGACCGTGTCTACTACTAAACAATAAACACAGACACTATTAAACAATAAACATGTGTTGACAAGTAATTAACAAAGCTTAAAATTTGACTAATATGTATCTTATACTATAAGAGAACATAGTATTATCAAAACTAAACATGTTAAAGTTGTACTCAAAATATAAATTAAAGATTTAGAAAAAAAAATTGAGAAAATGAGAGGCTTCTACTTGTCTTTTGGTATCCTTTGTTAGGTTTGAGGGGTTGGTTAATGGAACCATTCGCACCTCCACTGAAGTAGACATCTCTGTTTTTTGTTCTTCAACTTATTTTTTCTATTTAGTTAAGCCAGTGTCATATGATTGTCATTGTTCATTCCAGATTTATCATATCAAGAGAATTTAACATTTGTCCAGTACTCTGCCTTTTTCTCTCTTTTTTCCTCCTTGTTTGTGCAGAAGGGGCCTTCGCTACACTGTCACTTTAGGCTTAGGTCATGTACAGCCTTGATTCACTCTTTTATTTTCTTTAAGGATGTCTAGTGTTTCTTGTACTTTTATGAGATCTCCTTCTTAAATTATTTCTTTTATACAGAAATTGCCTTTGAGGTCTACTTTCTGATCCTTGATGATATTTGTGCCTTGCTGATAGGGGCCTGGACCGGATGCTCGCATAGTTTA
The DNA here is from genome assembly GCA_023539305.1 of Ilex asprella. Lineage (NCBI taxonomy): Eukaryota > Viridiplantae > Streptophyta > Magnoliopsida > Aquifoliales > Aquifoliaceae > Ilex > Ilex asprella. Next base: position 22,500,240 of record CM042200.1, on the reverse strand, counting down.
TATAGACGGTGCATTTGATCTTTTTCACGCGGGACATGTGGAGGTACGAATTATTCCTATTCATCTGGCATGCTATGGATTAATGGCCCACCACAGTGTTTATGAGCTGGACAGATTTTTTCGTTTGAATAAGAAACAAATATTTCATTTTGTAGGCATTTGAAAAGTTAAAAATGATGGATAAGATATCCAACCCAAGTACAAAAAAATCAGCAAATGAAAAATAAAACTGCAAGAGGCCTCCATCAACCACGTAGTGATTTCCAATTATGGTCTGGACAGATTGATAATATCACTTGCATGTTTCCGCTTGGGATATATTAATTGTCTAATACATCGAGTTGCATTGCTATGTTAAAATTCAAGATTGTCATTGGCAGCTGAATGTCAATGGCATGCTTTTTTCGCAGGGATATGTTTGCACTTAATCTTTTAGAACTAGGTGACTTCTTTTCATTACTTGTTCCCCATTGTTTTTCCTGTTGGTTTCTTTGTATGTCCAAGTGTTTTCTCTTATTCACCTGAAACGGCTCTTTCTTCTTCTAATGTATATATTTTATTTATTTCAACTTTTCAATTCCTTAAATTCTTAATAAGCACATATTATATGACTCGGTTTTATGGGTGCAAATGTTCTGATTTTAGGCAATATGGTATCTTGTGATTCACAGATATTGAGGCTTGCACGGGGACTTGGAGATTTTTTACTTGTTGGGATTCACACTGATCAAACTGTTAGGTAACTATAACTTTCTCATTCTCTCTCTCTCTCCCCCCTCCCTTTTCTTCAAGTTAACCCAGATGAGTTCATAAATATAGTATTTTCATACTAGTTGACTAATTAATATTTTTATTTTTAAGTTTCCATCTTAAATTGGCAGAGTTTTAGGACACTTAAATGGGGTTCAAGTTATAGTATTGTTTTTAAATGGGTCCATGCTATGTGGCTTAAACATCATGGTTTTAAAAATGAATTTAAGAAATGATGGGTGGAGGGATGCTTTAGGGGCTGGGAAGGTTTTAAGTTTGTAAAACTGAAATTGAAGGTTTGGAATAAGGAGATTTTTGGGGATTTGTATGCTTCTAAAATTTTAATTATGGAAAGGATTGATGATATTGACTAGATTGAGGAGAGGGGATGATTAGATGAGAGGCTGAGGAAGGAGAAATGGGATCTTAGAAATAAATTTGAGGAGATTGTTTTTTGAGAGGAGATTAGGTGGAGGCAAAAATCTAGAGTGAAATAAGCAAAGGAAAGGGAAATTAATTCGAAGTTTTTTCACATGGTGGCAAATGGGAATAGGAAAAAGAAAGTCATTAATAAATTGGAACTTGATGATGGTATGATTATTGAGGAGGAAGCTATAGAGAGAGGTAGTTGGTTTCTTTTCAAGGTTATATTTGGCTCCAGATGTTTAGAGGAGTAAGTTAGGAAAGTTATTTTTGAGTGTGTTGTTGAAAAATGTTTGGTTTTGACGGGTTTACTATGGCTCTCTTTCTAGAGTGCGGGGAGTGTTAAAAGATGATTTGATGTTAGTGTTTCTTGAGTTTTTTGAGAATGAAATTGTAATGAAATAACAAATGTTACTTTTATTTGTCTTATTCCAAAGAAAGAAAATTCTTCCAGGATAAAGGATTTTAGATCAATTAGCGTTGTGACTAGTCTCTATAAGATTATTGCAAAAGTGTTTTCCTTAAGGTTTAGGGAGAGTTTGAATGAGATTATATCCAGTTTTAGGGTGTTTTTGTTAAAGAGAGATAGATTCTGGATGTTGCTTTAGTGGCAAATGAAATGGTTGAGGATTCTAGATTTAGAGGGGTTGTGGGCTTTGTCTTTAAGATTTACTTTGTTTTGGGAAAAAGGGGTAGGGGATGAGATTGAGGACATGGTTTAGAGGATGTTTACAGTCGATGAATTTTTCAGTCATGTTAAATGGTAAACCTGTGGGTAGATTTTGGCCTTCTAGAGGACTTAGGCTAGGTGACCCATTTTAGTTTACATTGGTGGTGGATGGGTTAAGCAGGTTAATGATAAGGGCTGACGGATGTAATTTGAGTGATGGTTTTATCATTGGATGAGAAAGAGTGATTGTGTCCCATTTGCAGTTTGCGGATGACGTTATTTTCTTTTCTTCTGGGGATAAGGAGAAACTCTTAAAATTAAAAAAATTGTTGAGATCTTTTGTGTTATGTCGGGGCTTAAGGTAAATTTGAATAAAAGTATGGTTGTTGAAGTTAATTCAAGTCGGAAGCTATGTTACTCGGACTTGCCTCTTTTGTGGCAATACCTGTGTCGACACAATCCGGTGCGGGTGCGGGTGCGGGTGCGGGATTTGTGTCTAGTACGGTTACTTTATTACGGATACTGATGGGTTTCAAGATGAAGAAGTGAAGAACAGAAGAACAATGATGATTGAAACTAGAGATGTGCAGAAATCTACTAATAATGGAAACAAATGGGAGAAATCAACTCAAGAATAAAAAAATACCTAAGTTGTTGGCCTAATTCAAAAACCAAACCCCCAATTAAAACCCTAACCCCAATCAAATACCAAATCTCACATAGCAGATTACAAGGGGAGGAAAAAGCTAAGAGATAGAGGAAAAATCGAGTTATAGTTGAATTACATACCAGATCAAAGTCTTCGTTGCTATGTGAAGGCTTTGCCGAAGTGTTCGTCTCTGCGAGAAGGCTTCGCCGAAGTCTTCGACTCTTCGCTCATCTGAGACAATTTTGTTCGTCTCATCTAAGACACACTCTCTCTCTTTCTCTTAATTGGGGTTAATTTATCATTGAATGGGTGGCTTGGATTTAAATGACCTAATGGTATTTTTTTGGGGTGAAAAGTCTAAAAAACCCTATATGTTATGTAACAAGCAAACTTACCTAGGGTAAAAAAATAAAAATGTTCTTTAGGGTTTATTATGTGTATAATGTATAACTATATATAATTCTTTGTTGTTTCTTTAAAGCAATTTTTTAACTCTAAACAATGTATAAATCATTTCTTACAAAATAAAATTAGACTGTATCCTCGTACCCGTATCCAAATTTGAATCCATATCCTCATATCTACTATTTTTTGACTTGAGATGTCATACACTTAAATTCACACCCACACCCAATAGGTCGGGAGAAGGTTTGTAGGGTTGCTGGGGTGTCCAGTTGGAGGGTGTCCTATGAATTATTTGGGGCTTCTGTTAGGTGGCAACCCTCTTACTATGAGTTTTTGGGATCTGGTTGTTGGAAAAAATTGGGAAAATGAAAGAATGCCTTTATATCTAGAGGAGGAAGACTTAATTTAGTTCAATCCGCTTTGGCTAGTATTCCTATTTATTTTTTGTCTTTGCTTAAGCTGCCTTCTTTCGTTGCTAGGAAGATAGAAGGGATGATGAAAGGCTCTCTTTGGAAAGTTAGTGGTGAGGAAAGAAAAGATCATTTGATTAGATGGGAAGTTGTTTGTAGGTCCAAGAATAAGGGTGGTCTCTTGGTGGGAAACTTGAAGGCTAGGAATGTTGCTTTACTTGGGAAATGGCTGTGGAGGTTTCCGTTGGAGCAAAATTCACTCTCGCACATGATTATTAAAAGTAAATATGGTTTACAAGCACATGGATGAGATGCTAATGGATTTGAAAGGCGTAGTTTTCGAAATCCATGGAAGTACATTTCTCAGGGTGTGCATCTCTTTATTCAAAGGACCAAATATGTTTTGGGTAATGGGGAGAGGGAGAGGTTTTGTGAGGATATTTGGATGGGTGAGTTCGTTTTTGGAGAGTATGTTCTTTCGCCTTTACAACTTTTCATTGTATCATCATGTTCCAATTGCTTCAATGGTTTCGTCCATTTCTTGCCCTTTGTCGTGGGATTTTGGGTTTCGGAGAAATCTAAATGATACGAATAATTTGGATTTGATTGATCTTCTTTCTTTGATTAGTTTTGTTTCTATGAATAATGGGGAGGTGGATAAAAGATGTAGGATTCTTGACTCTTCGGGTTTGTTCTCTTGTAAAACCTTTTTCGAGTCTTTGATTAATGACTCTCTCTCCCAATTTTTTATCCATTATTGAAAATTTGGAAGGCTAATGTGCCTTCGAAGGTGAAAATGTGTGCATGGGTGGTTGCTCATGGTAAGGTGAATACGAATGATATGCTCCAACAAAGAAGACCAAAAATGTCTCTTACCGCAATGGTGTGTTATGTGTAGGAAGGAGTGTGAAAGTGTGAATCATTTATTTTTGCATTGCCCAATAGCTTGGTTTTTATGGAATAAATGTTTTGAGGTGGCTAGTATATTGTGGGTGGCTCCAAGGACTTTTGCTTTTATGGTGTGTGTGGACTTCAGTGCTTTTGGAAAAAGTACAAAAGCTGTTGTTCTATGGCTTGTGTTTTCTTTGCAACTATATGGGTGATTTGGTTGGAAAGGAAAGTAAGAATTTTTTAGGACAAATGTAAAGAGTTGGAAGGCTTATGCAGACGTATCCACTTTTTTGCTTCTTTATGAGCTTCAAACACAAAAGATTTTGGTGATGTTGTGCTCTTTGGTATTTTGAACAATTGGGCTACTGTTTGTCTAATTTTTTTCAACTTTTCTTAGGCTTAGTGTAAGATGGTCTTTCCGTTATAGCTTGGTGCCTTGTGTTACTGGTTGATTTGTTTTTGTACTTGAGGTTTGGACTTCTTGTCCACTCCTTTATATTTTTGCTCATTAATAATATTTTCTGTTAATTATCAAAAAAAAAAAGCTTATATAGGACTATTTCTCAACTAGGAGGCTATGAATTCTTCTAGGTCCAATCTCTATCTTGGGAGGAACGAGTTGGGCATCTCCAAAGGTAGAAAATTTATATTTTTTAAGTCCCAAAAGGTCCTAACTTTTGAGATATATGTTACCTATGGTAAGCATTAATAGTTGCATTCTTGGGGGTATGACGGCTCCTATGGAGGTATACTCGATGCTTTTTGGGAATAGAGCTATCCCAATCGAAAAATTAAGCAGACCTAAGGTTGGTTTATATACTTGAGGTGTCTCACTATTCTCTATTGCTAATTCGTTTTAGGTTGGATGCATTAACATTTATTAGGGCTAGGTGGTTGATGGGCCAAGTCTATCACCGGGTTGCATTTCTCGATCAGCTATTTGTTTGTCAATTTTTTCTGTGTTTTAGTTCAATTTGTTATCGCACATTTGAGTTCAAGTCGCATGTGAAAGAAGGTGTAGAGAGAGCTATCCTGCATCCAAAAATTAAGTAGACCTAAGTATGGTTTATATACTTAAGAGGTCATTCCACTCATTACCGATTGGTTTTGGCTTGGATATTCTATAAATTTCACTTAAAACTTTAATCTCTCGCTTTCAAGTATGATCTTATATCCATAGGACTCGGACTGTGATTTTTCTTTCCACTTGTATAAAACCTTCATTGTCTATGTAGAGAAGACTGTAGATGTGTTTTTGATACCTTTGCAAGGAGCTTAATATTAATGGATGCATCATGGGTTTTTTTTGGTACTTGGGCCTTTGGTGGATTCTTTGTGTCTTAATAGTATTGTCTCATACATAGCCCTTGGATTTAGGAAGGTCATGAAATTCGTGATAGGGTGGGTCTTCTTAATAAGGTTTGCAGACTCGAGAGAGCATAAGAAAAACACATGGAGTCTGGAATCTATTATGCGCTCCTCTTGTAACTACTAAATGACGAAGCTTGGAGTCGAAATGTCAAGCTATGTGCTACCATTAAGTTATTTCTGCTAGCTACAATGGTTGCGAAGCTCTCGGAAGCAATTCATTTATCACTGGTGGAGCTGCAAGCACGAGTAGGTTGGCGGGTAGAATGATCTTTGCATGGCATTGCCTTAGTAAAATGAGTCTCAAATTTTTAATATTCATGTGGCTTAGGAGCTGTCTACAAATGGGAGTGATGTTACTTAATCTGGCTAAATTTGAAAAGAAAACAAATCAAATATCATATTTTAGAAAGTCTTGGCTGGAACACTCTAATGGCCCCACTGATTTTATTGAGCAGATATAGAAAAATAGACTCCTTGGTTGTTAATAGGCAAATGTTGAAAATAACGGACACGAATTACAACTTTCTTATTCTCCTTCTGATTTTATAATTTTAAGTAAGTTTTGTCTTATGGGTAATAAATTATATGAGTGGTAAGCTTAAAAATTGGTTTTCTATAGAATTTGCAAATTTTAAGTTTTTCAATGTCAAGTCTTTTGTTTGAAAGTAATGTCCAAAAGTGGTGTTGTAGGCATCTTGTTTGAGATTTGGTATTGCAGACGATTGTTTAGTACATCAGTGGCCTATGGGTTACTAATGGTTATTATTGGGGGGAAATCTGAGATCATGTCCTTTTGGAACCCAGTTGTTAAAAGAATGTGCAAAAGATTGGATGACTGGAAAATGACATATTTTCTCTTGGAGGGAGGATCACTTTGATAAAAGCATGTTTGTCTAGCATCCATTTATACTATTTGTCACTCTTTAAAATCCCTACTACCGTAGTTAGGAGTTTAGAGAAGATGATGAGGTATTTGCTGGGAGATGATAAGTGGGATTATTTAATAAGTTGGGAGACAGATTGTAAGCCTATAGATGAAGGGGGATTGAGACTTGGTAATTTGGTGTTTTGAAACATTTCCCTTGCAGGTAAATGTTTATGGAGGTTCCCGTTAGAAAATGACTCCCTTTGCCATAAGATAGTTAGGAGTAAGTATGGCCTTCAAAGGAAGAATACTAGGTCAAGGCATAACGTAACCCATATGATTCCGGTCCTTAGAAGTTCATTTCATAGATTCACTCTTCTTTTCTTCCTTTGAGTCCATATAAAATTGGAGATGGACTCAAAGTTTTATTTTGGGAGGATACATGGATTGGGGACTCATTTTTTCGTAGTATTTTTTTCTGTCTTTATTGTTTCTCCTCATACCACGAGGCTTATATTTCTTCTTGTCGTGGAACGGACTTTATTCTTGGGATTTTCATTTTTTTAGGCATCTTAATGATAAGGAAGCAATTTATTTGACTTACGTGCTTCACATTCTAAATGACTTTCAACCTTGTTCTTCACATGATAGTAGCATTTGGACCGTAGATAAATCTATGATTTTCTCATGCAAATCCTTCTATTCATATCTTATTAGCTCTCGGAACAATGACTTTTTCTCTTTATTCAAATTTATTTGGAAAGTCAAAATATCCTAAAAAATTAAGGCTATTGTTTGGACTATTGTCCTTAATTGAGGGAACACTAACGATTTGTTGCAGGGCCTCAAATCCAAGCCTCAACAATCAACTTGAATAATGTATTCCACAAGCTCCATGCAAAACCACAATTTAGCAGATGTTGTAGATCAAGTATCGAGGTTTTGGAAAGAAAAAAGAAATTAAAGTACTATGGCATGTTGCGTTCTTAACATTTCTTTGGTATATCTGGAAGGAGAAAAATGCTAGAATTTTCAATAATCGTTCTGTTCATTACAAATTATATGGAAAAGTCTGGTTTTTATGGCTTTACTTTGGACCAAAACCACAGAAAGTTCTAGAGGGTTTCTTTGGTCCGATCTTCAAAGGAATTGGATAGCGACCTCACTTAAAATTTTTTTTTTTCCTTTCCTCTTTTTCTAAGGATATCTTATCAACAACGTTGTAACTTGATCTTTATTCTTTCTATAATGAAATTCTTCTTTTATCAAACAAAAAAAAAAGGTTTGAAGTAACCCACTCAAACAGTTCCTGGCACCGATTTTTATTTTTTGTAGTTGTTGTATGAAGTGACCATAGGAGCATCATAAAAAAAAGGCTGCACCTAAAACTCTTGGGTCATTTCCTGATTGGAAGAGAAGATAATGCACAACAGTCTTGCCAATGCATGGCATCGGTCTTCTTGAGAACGGAATTTTTTTTTTGAAAATTTAATTCTGCAACATTGAAAAAAATAGTACAAAACATCGGAATTTTGATTTTCAGCCACTAATTTGTTGTGGTTTCCACCAAAACTGAAATATTTCAATCGAAACGTCTAGAACGAAATGAAATTTTGATCCTTGGGTCTTGCTAGGGATCCAATTTCCATGATTAATAATATGAGGTGTTAGGTTTTGGTTAAGTGTTCTTATGAGACAGTATATATTACTTGATGCATTGTTTATTTTGACTTGATGAGTTCGGTCTTCTTTTTGGTCCCCCCCCCCCCCCCGAGAGGGGGGGGAGGGACCAGGAAATCATGAGATGTGCTCTATCTTCCCTGTGTTGTTTATCTAGGATATGTCCTAACCCATCAATAGTTAGGTAGCAGGATCTTGCATAGCCTGCATCTGTAAGGGTTTTGCCTCCCTTTATGGGGGCTCTATTGCAGAATTTCTGATTAAAACTAGGATAAATTATAACGATGCCCTTTGTAGCTTACCCGAAACATAGGGACCTGCCCTATATATTTTAAGATGGCATAGAAACTCCCTCTTATGTGGCAAAACTCTTCTTTTACAGTCTAAACTTCATATTTTCCCAGAAGCCAAATCGGTTGTGCCCCTTTCTTGGAAATCAAATTCATGAATCTCTCCCTCTCTCCCCTACAAACCCAACTATTTAACACCCAATTTTTGGCACACATATTTGCACAGGGCCCACGTGAACATTAATAACTATATCTGCACATATTCACAGGCATATTACAAGCAAACTACTTAGACCGAGGCCAACCACCAAGTTGCACCACCTTTGGAACATAAGTTGGCTACCTATTACATTAACACTACGCCAAATGAACCCCTTCTTCAGCACTGCACTGTATCAAATCCACACCAAAAAGTATTTATAAGCAATAAGTTTGAGAGGAAGTAGAAGAAGAAATAAGTTGCAAACAGAAAATTAAACTACAAAAGGCACTATAGGTGCAAACAGGATACTTCAAGTTTTTGTGCAAATCAGCTTGTTTCTCTGACGTTTCAGTATACAGAATATGCAATTGGGTCTAGTGCTGGCATCAGTAAAAAAATTGTATCAATAGTATGGGGCATCTATGTTTTTTCTAATTTTATTCTTCTTCATTCTGATATGATTAAAGATAATGGAGGTGGGTGACAGTGATGTTGGCATGGTGGTATTTTGGGATGGGTAGTGTTATGCGATAACAAGGACTTACATAATGCACAAGGCTCCCACTTGTTTCCACGACTTGAATCCGTGACCTCTGGGTCACAATTGAGCAACCTCACCTTTATGTCTAGACCTGCCCTGAGGTAGTGTTGTTTGGATTTTTAACATGAATAGTGAATGGGCTTATGTTAGGTTTAATTGAAAAAAGCTATTCCAAAGAAAAAGGGGAGATATAAACTATAGTGAAAATGGTGGTTTTTTAAGCACCGGATAAAGATAGATTGTTGTTAATAATAATAATGAAGCAAGAAGGTGCACAGTTCAAAGTATCGGCCGAGACTGATACGACTTAGCGTTTTGGCCACGATTGATCCAATATCGATACACGATACATAAATATCACGAGTTATCCATGGCTAAAGGTAACCCGTGCCTGAACGCACATTACAACATAAGTGAGAAGTGATGGATTTAGGGAGAGGAGAAATTCAATGTAAATAGTTTTGAGAGAGATATTGGTGACCGTTGAATAAATCTATTTAAAACCGTCGAATGAGTTTATTGAAGCTTGCCTTGTTTTATATTATAGACTCGGTAGTGAATCGGCTACGACTCAGTAGTATCGGCTCAACTCGGACTCATATCGTTTGAATCGGACGAGTTACATCAGACTCAGACCAATACAGGTAGAATCTTCAAAAGAATCTCGAAAATAAAAATAGTAAAAGAAAATGGAAAAGAAGATTTAAGACCCAAATGGGCATTTTTCAAACCCTAAGTCAAAAAATCACAAGGAAATTGACCCTCTTGTGCAACTATAGAAACAGAAGAAAAATTGAAACAATTGCAGACACAGAAAGATACGTATTTCTTCTTCTTCTTTGCAGTGGTAGCAAAGAAGCAGTCGGTGACTCGCGTGATGACCTTCTGTCGGTCTCTCAAGCTCTCTATCTCTTGTGCTCCCTCCCTTTCTTTCCTAGTCAAATAGTCTCAAACCGATTGTGACTTAAAATATTGAGCACAGTCTGTTGGCTTGGACCATTCCCTTTTATTATTTTTTTATCATTTCTATTTCCCAATCATTTTATCCTTTTTATTTCCTAGTTTCACTTGTCAGATTTATTTTATATATTTTTTTTAATTTGAATTTTTTTTGTTAAATCTTTTTTCTCGGTATCGCCCTTATAATTTATTTTTACTATATTTAACATGTCAAATAATACATTTTGGGATATGATACTTGGATTATGATGTTTGGATTTTGTTCATGTTTTTTTTTTTGCAAAAATTTCTGGGCCTTCTAACTATTGTTTTGGATGTATCGGCCGATACCGCAATGCCACGACCGATGTGTCTCACTACCCTTCGAGTTGGTGGCTAATACCGTGACTTTGAATCATGAGAAGGTGATGGGACTAGTGGAGGTATATAGACTAATGGATGGTGGTTTTTTGGCACCGAATAAAGGTGGATTGTCATTAACGCTAATAATGAACCAAGAATATGATAGGGCTAGTGGAGGCATATAGGCTGATGGATGTCCTTTGGTGGTTGGATGGAGTTGAGAGCAAAAAATGGTGATTTACAACATTGGTTTTGGTTGGTGGTTCTCGGTGAGAAACGAAGTGTAGAAATGATTTTAAAAAAGAGTACAGAAAAAGGTTGGGGAGAAAATTTTGAGAACCATACATGAACAAGAAGACGATAAAGGTTGTGTTTATGGGCTACGATGCCCTTGAAAAGACTACCCACTGGTTTACCTCATATCAAGATAAAAGTTTTCTTGATCTCATTGATTTTCGTTTTTTTAGGAGGGGGTAAACCATATTACTTTTTTCGTCTTTTTATGATGGTGATCTGTTTTGTGGCAGAAGATGGTCAGTGGCAGTTGGGCTGGCTAGTGGTGCGCATAGGGTTTTGGAGATGGGGAAGAAAATATCAATGTGTGCGTTCGCATGTATGTGTGAGAAAGGGAGAGTTTGTTTGGTTGTTGTGTCTGTGTAAGGAGGAGAGGGGGCTTTCTAATGATAAACGAGGGGGAGGAGAAATTTGAAACTGTAGTTAGCTTGCATGATATAGATGATAGTGATGATGTGGCACAAAATGGTAGTTAAGTTGCTAAACGGGACTTTCAAACGGTAAAATTGACATTTGAACTGTTTTGACTTTAAAGAGTCTAAAATGATTGTCGTAAGAAACTATAATCATGATTTCAGTCATTGAGATCGGGCAGTCACGGCAAGGAGGGATTCACAATTTGTCAGTGAAGAAGAGAGGAGTGCAGTGTAACTTTAGTACATATAAGAGAGGTGCATGTATTTATGGCAAACTGCAGTTCATTGTTGTAATTTACCATAGACGATATCCGTTTTGTTCGGATGACCAAAAAATGCTCTCTTTTAGCGTATTATATACATTTGTTATATACCCTATGTTAGTGTTGTGGATTGTTGTTCCAACATCTACTTGTCCTAAAAATGGAGTAGGGACTAGGTCTCATCCCAATGGCTATAGTGGTAGTAACAAAATCAAAATTGTGATATTGGCTCAATCAAGTGCAATTTGATTCACCGTAAAAGGAAAGAATAAAAGTGGTCGGGGATCGGTTCTCGTGAATCGAGGTTAAGAATAGAATATTAAGGGGAAAAAGATACATGTGGCTACTAATCCTCTTCATAGTTCAATAGTAGCTTCTAAATACGCAAATGTTGTAATAGGGGCAGGGCCAGTCAAATCATCTTCAGGTACTTAAACTTTGCTTGAATGTAATTTATGGACCCTTTTTGGGTGGAAGTGATCCCTTCTTTCAAAGAACCCATTTCAGTACCAAGGGTGGGTTCATAACACACCACTTGACGAGCCATATCCCTTTGATACTTGGTGTGCTTTCTTGTGTGGACTCGGATAGGATTTAATTCTAAAGAAAACTGCAGAGAGATGGTATGTATTTTAGGGGCTTTTATTCTCTGGGAGGTAATGTTGGGGGATTTTTTTGCGACTACATACTGTGTATTTAAGTGTTGGTTGGTGCAACCTTTCCCAAGCAGAAGAAAACCTTACATCTTGTATTTTTTGTTGGATGTTTCAGTGTTAATAGAGGAGCACACCGCCCAATCATGAACCTTCACGAAAGGAGCTTAAGTGTTTTGGCTTGCCGTTATGTGGACGAGGTGATAATTGGTGCTCCGTGGGAGGTGTCCAAAGACATGGTATGTTTTTGTTTAGTAATGTTGATGAAAAATTTGTTCTTGTATTTTTGTTTATCTTCTGCTTTAGTACTTCATCTTTTCATCATGGTGTTAAATATTGATTATTGATGATAATTGTAAAAACCAATTAAAAAAAAGGTAAGAGTCACTTGCAAACATAGCAAGTATATTATCCTAGATGGCCTGATGTATATGTTGAGGTATAATTTAAAAATCATGTTTGCAATCTAAATAAGATTAATTTATGTTGTACGACGGCATCGTAGAAGGCAAAGCATTTTATTAAAACCGGACCAGATAGGCCGGTCCAACCAGAAGCCAGCTTCGTACCAGTCCAATGACTCCAAACTGGCCGGTTTTTTCAAAATTCGGATGAACCGTCCGGTTCAATAGAGTTCCGGTCTTATCAATTTTGTAAAGAGGAAAGTAACTTCTTAAACTTTAAAATAAAATATTTGTACTAAACCCAAGACAAAGACTGTCTCAGTTTCCCAGGCTTACCTCATGGTTAGCAAAAAACAGCTTAGAAAATCCATATACAACGTGTAAACATGTGGCTGGAAAACACTTCTTATAGGCCACAAATAGTTTTGGCCTTCTTAGACTTTCGATGTGGGATTAGTTTATGGCATAGTAAAAAGCTTTCACTCCTCATGGCTTCTCTCTTCTAAGGTTGTGTAGTCTTTTCTCTTCCAAAATATACCTCTTAAATATAAAAATTGTCTCAAAATTTTTTATTCCTTTTTTTTTTGCTCTATTAGATACTTTTTAACATATTAATTCGTATTAATAATTATTTTTTATTTTTTTATTATACGATCGATCTAACTAGTTGGCCCATGGCTGAACTAGTGAACTATTGATCCAGTCTCTCTGCTGGTTTGATGTCCGATTCGATTCTAATAACTATAAGGCTAAGTACAAAAAAAGACAATGCTATATGTAATGATTGAATCTTTCCTTTTTAAGTTCCGTGGGGTTTTGACTAAAGGTATTAGTCACACCCTTAAATTTTTTATTATTTCTTTTTTCTTTTTGGCCACAAATATTTATTTGATTTTTTTGTTGATTCAAATCTTTTTGTTGCGGGTGAATAACAGAATTCATGATCTTGTTGGATACACTTGAGACGAGGCAAGAATTTTTGGATACACTTGAGACGAGGCAAGAATTTTTGGATACACTTGAGTTCAATGGGAGTTTAAACTAGAGCGCATGATTTATGTTTGTAAATTGGAATACTAATTCAACTCTATAAAAATTAAGTAATTTTTTTTTTTGGATAAAAGAAGAATTTTATTATAAAATAGGAGGAGGAAAAAACAAATTACAATATTGAGTGCAAGATATCTTCAAAAAAAATAATAAATAAATGCAAAATACATATCAATGAACTACCGCAATGAAAGCAAAAATAATGTTGGAGATCGGACAAATGCAAACCTCCAAAGCTCTCCGAAGCTTTGGATCAAAGTGAAGTCATGTAAATAATTCTTTTTCATACTAATTCTGAAAGAAAATGGTAGTTATTGAAGATTCTTTCATTTTATTTCATCCAAATACACCAGAGTTGTCATGAATGCACACTTCCATGATATCTTCACTTCCTTTCTATTCCCAAAACTTAATTTGCACCATCTTTTCCACTGTAGAAGGACAAACCTAAGCTTCATCCGTGAACAAAGTATTCCATAAACTACATGCAAATGAACACACAATGAAAATATGAGAATTGGACTCTTCACTGCTTAAACAAGTAAGACAAATATCAGGGCTCAAAGATTTGGTAGGCTCTCTCCACCTACAACAAATCTAGTGTTTACCCGATAAAAACAACAAACCAAACAAATGCATTTATTTTCTAAGAACTCTTGCTTTTCAAATAAATTTGGCTAAGGAGAATAATTCTTCGTTCTGAGGGCTAACAAGATATGAATAAAACAATCTATAATAATAAATTCAGAATTCTCAACATTCCAAATTCTCAACATTCCAAATTCTTCTGTTAAGAGTATTTGGGTTGTATGTGTAATTGTTAATAGTGTTAGGGTAGTGTGTAATTCTTATTATTGTAAGTTAACTATAAATACAATGATATATGAGAATTAAGTCAAGCTTTTGACCTCTTTGTTCCTCTTCAATAAACTATGTTAATCCTTTACATTTAACTTGGTATCAAAGGAAGTTTAATCCTAAATATATTTTGAATAAATTAACCATACCAGTGGTGGTGGTATTGTGTTTGTCGGAGTACTGTTGTGGTGGTGGTACATTTGTGGTGTCGTTTGTGGAGAGGTGCAATCGAAGATTAAGGTGGTGGTGGTGGTCGTCGTCGTCGTGTGGCTGTTGTGGTGGTTTGTCATTTGTCGTTGGTCGTAACTGTGGTCGGTGATAATTGTTGTTGTGTGGTTCGTTGTTTGTTGTGTTGTACTGTCATGGTCTTACCGGGTGGTGGTGGTGGTAGTGGTCGACGGTGTGATGTTGCCTGGTGGTGGTGGTGGTGGTGGTGGTAGTAGTCGACTGGTGTGCTGTTGACGGTGTGTTGTTCATCGAGTTTTTTGGTGGTGGCTTCTATTCTTGCTTCGTTGGCATAGTCGACGGATAATCTGGTTGTTCGGTGGTGTAATTGGCGTTGATGGCTGAAGTTTTTGCATCGTTGAGGCGGCGCAACGAGCAACATGGTTTCAATTGAAACCCTAGTAGTGGAGAGGAGGGCCCTTAGCGGGTCGGTTTGGCTCAGCAGGTTTGGATTGTTCTTAAGCCTAGATCAATTCAGTTCAGCCCAGCCCAGCCCAACGCAGTTGAGATAGCTGGTCCAGTCCAGCAGCAGACCGGTTCAGACCTGGTTCAAACCCAATTCAGACCCGGTTCCTCACCATCTTGTTCGGTTCAGGACTAGATCAGTTCTGGTCCAGCTTTGTTCGGTTCTTCCAGGCTGGTTCGCACCGGTTTAGTAGTACAACACCTGTTTCTTGTCCGATTCAAACTTTCAGCTGGTTTTCTTGGGCTGGTTCAAGTCGGTTCCATCTGTTTTGTCTCCGGTTCAGTGATTCAGTGTACTCTTCTGGTCTGATTCAGCGGTCTAGTGGAGTTCTCTTGTCCGGTTCAGTGATCTAGTGTTTTTTCTTTTTCTATATGGAATCTAAGCAATACACTGGGTTGGTTACTATTACACGAGAGGAGTATGCTCATTTCCTGTCCCAACAACAGACTGTTGCATCTCCCTCCCTTGCTACTTTTGTCCGGTTAGGTAATGCTTTCACTTGTTTATTGTCCTCCACTTGAAGTCCCTGGATCATAGACTCTGACGCTTCTGATCACATGACTGGTGCATCTGATGTTTTTTCTACTTATCAGTCTGCTACTTCCACACGTAGTGTTATTCTTGCTAATGGTACTTATTCTACATTTTCAGGTCTGGGGACTACTCACTTGAGTCCTAATATGTCCCTATCTTCTGTGTTATTTGTTCTTCAGTGTCTTTTTAGTTTACTTTTCATTAGCAACGATTATACGTTCTCTCAATTGTTCTATAATTTTTTATCTCTCTTATTGTGTCTTTTAGGATCTCAAGACGAAGAGGAAGATTGGTACAGGACATGAAGCTGGTGGTCTATATTATCTTGACTTTGATTCACCTATCCGAGCTCTATAGACCTCGTTGTCTTCTTTTCAATGGTATTGTCTTAGACATCCCTTTCTCCAAAATCTGAAGCGCCAAGTTCCAGTCTTAATTCTGTGTCGTCTTTGTCTTGTGAAGCTTGTCAACTTAATAAGCATCACCGTGTGTCATTTCAGTCTGAAGTCAATAATTGTGTGTCTAGTCTATTTGAGTTAGTACATTTCGATGTTTGGGGTCCAATAAAGAATATTTCATCTAATAAATATCGTTATTTTGTGACATTTGTGGATGATTATTCTCGTGTGACTTGGTTGTTTTTTATGAAAGTTCGGTCTGAATTATTCTCTATATTTAAGACCTTTCGTAAGGAAATAAAAACTCAGTATGGTTGCCGTATACGTACTTTATGTTTTGATAATTCTCGGGAATATGAATCTGATCTTTTTTCAGCTTATCTTAGTAAAACTGGTATTATTCATCAGACTTCTTGTTCTTACACATCTCTACAGAATGGTGTTGCTGAACGCAAGAACCGTCATTTGTTGGAAGTCACTCGTGCCCTGTTACTCCTGATGAATATTCTCCGATATTTTTGGAATGATGCTGTTCTTACTGTTTGTCACCTTATTAATCGTATGTCATCCTCTATGTTAAATGGGCAAAGTCCATATTCTATTATGTTTCCTAGTAAGCCCTTATTTTTTCTCGCTCCTAGGGTTTTTGGATGTGTTTGTTATGTTCACAATTTGGGTCCTGGGTTTGATAAACTTGACCCTCGAGCTACCAACTGTGTATTTCTTGGTTATTCCCGCACACAGAAGAGGTATTGTTGCTATCATTCTTCTCTGCGACGATACTTTACTAGTGCCGATGTCACGTTTGAGGAATCTATTTCATATTTTTTAGCACTTTCTCAGCCTTTGGATCTAGACTTTGGGTCAGCTCTTGTACCACCATCTCTTCCATCATTTTCAGATATTCTGTTCCCCACTGTGTTACCATCTACTTTACCTCATCGTGTATACTCTTGCCGTCATCGACCATCGACTGAGGTGCCCGTACCGTCTTCCTTGTCACCTGCTGATTCTGGTCCATTAGGTAATTTAGACTCTCTACCTATTGCTTTTTGAAAAGGTACTCGTTCGTGTGTCACTAATCATTCCATTGTTCATTTTGTTTCATATGATGCTTTGTCTCCTGCCTTTTTTTGTTTTACCTCTCAATTATCTATTATATCTATTCCTAAGCGTTTACAGAATGCATTGTCTGATCCGGGTTGAAGGAAAGCTATGGAGGATCAGATGGATGCCTTACATTATAATGGGACTTGGGATCTTCGTTCCTTTACCTCCGTGTAAACGAACTGTTGGTTGTCGTTGGGTGTATACTGTTAAATTTAATCTGTATGGTTCTGTGGAGCGTCTTAAAGCCCGACTAGTTACACAGGACTTCACTCAAACCTATGGTGTTGATTATGAGGATACTTTCTCTTTTGTTGCTAAAATTTTCTCTGTTCGTATCTTGATTTCTTTGGCTGCTAATCTTGATGGACACTTGTTTCAGTTAGACGTCAAGAATGCCTTCTTACATGGTGACTTGGTTGAAAAGGTATACATAGAGCAGCCACCTGGGTTTACTGCTGAGTGTATGTGGGCTAAAGAAATATTTGTATGGTTTGAAGCAGTCACCGAGGGCCTGGTTTGGTAAGTTTTCAGGTGCAGTTTTAGAGTTTGGTCTTTTTCGACGTCAGACTGATCATTTTGTATTTCATAGACAGACAGATGCTGGATATGTTCTATTGGTTGTCTATGTAGATGATATTGTGATTATTGGAAATGATTCTGAGGGGATTGTCAAGTTAAAAATATTCTTGTATGATCGATTTCATACTAAGCATTTGAGAAAACTCTCGTATTTCTTGGATATTGAAGTGGTTCGATCTAAACAGGGTATTTGTTTATCCCATAGGAAATATGTATTTGACATGCTAGAGGAAGCAGGTTTGTTGGGTGGTAGACCTATTGATGCTCCTACGGATCCGAATCAGAAACTTTTGATGGATGATGGTGCACTGTTTGAGAATCTGGGTCGGTATCGCGGATTGGTTGGGAAGCTTAATTATCTTACTATTACTCGACTGAATATTTCCTATGCAGTCAGTATAGTAAGTCAGTTCATGGAGTGTCCTAGAGTACCACATTGGGAGGCAGTTACTCGTATTCTGCGATATCTCAAACGTGCTCTTGGACTTGGACTGTTATATCGAGCTAATGGACATCTTAGAATGGAAGGTTTCTCAGATGCTGATTGAGTTGGTTCTCCTTCTGATTGGAGATCAACCGCTGGTTATTATACTTTTTTAGGAGATAACGTTGTCTCATGGAAAAGTAAGAAACAATCTGTGGTAGTAAGATCTAGTGCTGAGGCTGAGTATAGGCTAATGGCGCATACAAGTGAGTTGACTTGACTACTACACTTCCTTCAGGAAATTGGGTTTCCTGTTCAACTTCCTTTGCAGTTGTTTTGTGACAACCAGACAGCTATCCATTTCACGAGAGAACTAAACATATTGAAGTTGATTGTCACTTTATTCGGGACAAGATAGTAGTTGAGGAGATTACAACTCCATTTGTGAAATCTGAAGATCAGCTTGCAGATATGTTTACCAAAGCATTGAGCCGTACACGTCTTATGGTGATTTATTCGAAGGTTGGATTATATGATATATATAGTCCAGCTTGAGGAGGAGTGTTAATAGTATTCGGGTAGTATGTGTAATTGTTAATAGTGTTAGGGTAGTATGTGTAATTCTTATTATTGTAAGTTA
>CM042200.1:22455014-22481377 GCA_023539305.1 Ilex asprella | reverse complement strand
GGAAGAACTAGAGCCTATCCAACAGGACAATGACTCAGGGTGCCTAGTATATGTTGGTTCAAGATTGCTCAAGGAGGTCAAACACCTCATCCAATTTTTAAAGGAAAATATCAAGGTGCTTTCTTGGAGACAAGAAGACATGAAGGGGATAGACCCATCAGTCATTGTGCATAAGCTCTGAGTCGATCTAAACTTTGAGCCCTTAAAACAAAAATAAAGGAGCTTTGCCCCAGAGTGCCAGAAAACCATAAACTAAGATGTCTCTAAGCTCCTCCATGCCAAATCCATCAGGGAGGTAAATTATCCGAGTTTATTGACCTAATGGCAAATGGCGCCTCTGCATCAACTTCATCGACCTAAACCGTGCATGCCCCAAAGACAACTTCCCACTCCCTAGGCTGACTTCATCGTGGATACTACGACAGGACACGAATTGATCAGTTTCATGGACGCCTTCTCATGGTACAACCAGATCAGAATGGACTCCAACGATCAGGAAATGGTATTTCATAACCGAGCAGGGGACATACTGCTACCTAGTCATCTCATTGGGGCCAAAAAATGCAAGAGCCACCTGTCAACGACTGGTGAAATGTATGTTCCAGGGGAAGATCAGAACATCCATGGAAGTTTACATCATTGACATGCTGGTGAAATCTTTAAAGACCGAGCTCCACATCCAGTACCTCGAAAAATCCTCTCAAGTTCTCAAGAACTACAAGATGAAGCTCAATCTTACAAAATGTGTTTTTGGGGTCTTCACATGAAAAATCTTGGGCTTCATAGTCAATAATCGAGGCATCAAGGCCAATCCAGAGAAAGTCCAAGTAGTGATTGACATGCAGTCACCAATAAACATAAAAGAAGTTCAACGTCTAACAGGAAGAATAACAGCACTTAACCGATTTGTCTCCAAATCGAGCAATAAGTGTCAACCATTTTTTAAGATACTGAAAGCAGTCTTTCAGTGAATGATGCGGAGAGGCATTTAAAACTCTTAAGTAGTACCTCAGCTCACCCCCAGTTCTAGTTAGCCCATAGGAAAAAGAGGTTCTTATCCTGTACATTATTGTCTCGAATTTCTCCGCAAGTGCGGCACTGGTAAGGGAGCAAGACATAGTTCAGCAGCTAGTCTACTACTATAGTAAAGCTCTTAGGAGGTAGAGGAGAAGTACCCAAAGATGAAAAAATTGGTTCTAGCCCTGATAACAGCAACAAGAAAGCTCATGCCTTATTTCCAAGCTCATACAATACAGATCCCCACGGATCAACTAATGAAGCAAGTCCTATATAATCCTAAGTCGTCAGGAAGACTAGTGATGTGGGAAATTGAACTCAGCGAGTTTAACATCAGGTACAAGCCCAGATTCTCCATTAAGAGGGCAGGTTTTAGTTGACTTTATCACAGAATTCACCATTCCCATGGGACAAGAGACACCACAGGACTCAACCTATCTTGTCCCCAATCTCTTGACGTGGAAACTTTCAATCGACAAAGCGGCTAACGCATAAGGTAATAGAGTTGGATAGATCCTGACCTTTCCAAATGGAATAAACCTGGAGTATGCCCTCAAGTTTGACTTTAAGGCTTTAAACAATGAAGTAAAGTATGAAACAGTGATTGTCGAACTCATGTTAGCTCATTCCATGGAAGTAGAGCAGCTCATAATACACAGTGACTCACAACTGGTGGTGAGACAGATCGATGAGGTACATAAAGCCAAGGAAGAAAAGATGGTGCTATATTTAAGAAAGATACAAGGGTTGCTGAAAAAATTTGTTCAGGTCAAGATCGTGTAAATCCCTGAACATAGAATTCTAGGGCAGAAGCTCTAGCCAGGTTAACCACCGGTGCCCAAGAAAATCTAGACAGGTTTATCCCAATGAAACACCTAGTTGAGCCCTCTGTGAGTTTTGAATCATAAGAAGTTCTTCCCGTCAACACTACAGAATGAAACACTACTTGTAGATTCAAAAGAAGCAGCGAAGCTAAGGACAAGGTCATTCAGATTCACCCCCATCTAGGAAAGATTGTACAAAAGAGGCTTCTCTTTTCCCCTCCTCAGATGCGTCGGAGAAGACAAAGTGAATTATATCTGAGGGAGATTCGTGAGGGCATTTGCGAAAACCACATCGGAGCTCAAACCCTAGCCTTTAAGACACTGAGACAGGGATATTTCTGGCCTACAACACTCAAGGATACAAGAGAGCTAGTCAAGAAGTGCAAGGTTTGTCAACTTCATGCAAACATCACACACTGTCCACCAGAGCTTCTCACCTCAGTAGTAAGCCCTTGGCCCTTCTAGTAATGGGGGATGGACATACTTGGACCTCCCCTAATAAGCATGGGACAATGCAAGTTTGCTCTAATTTGAGTCAACTATTTCATTAAATGGCCTAAAGTAGAGCCCCTTGGGAAGATTACAGAGCAGAAGCTTCAAAACTTTGTTTGAAAATCTATAGTCTACAGGTTTGGGATTCTAAGGGTCCTCGTCTCAGACAATGAGAGGCAATTCGATAATTCAACATTTAAAGGGTTTTGTGCCGAGCTAGGTGTAAGGAACTATTTCTCTACATCAGCTCATCTGCAGTCAACAGGCAAGCAAAAAGTCACCATCCGAACTATCAAGGCAGCTCTGAAAACTAGCCTCAAAGAGCCAATGCCATCATTCGATAATTCAACGTCTGTTGGGGGTACTATGAGCTTATAGAACCACTACTAGAACAGCCACAAACAAAACGCCTTTTGCTCTAACCTATGGCACTGAGGTAGTGGTCCCTATCGAAATAGGTGCCCTGTCTCCAAGGACAAAGTTCGCGGATCCACAACAGAATGATATATCATTGCTTGTCACATGTTAGATGAGAAAAGAAACAGCGCCTTACAGCGCATCACGGATTATTGGAGGAAGACAACGCGACATTACAATAGGAGAGTCAAGCAAAGAAGTTTCAAAGTAGTATATCTTGTCTTAAATAAACTCCTCCTAGTTGGGAAGGACCCTGTACATGGGAAACTAAGTCCCAACTGGGAAAACCTATACATTGTTACAAGGATAGTTAGACTTCGGAATTATGAGTTGCAAACTGAAGAAAGGAAAGTTATGCCTCACTCGTGGAATGCAAATCACTTGAATAGATTCTATACATAGGAGGGACAAGCTAGAAAAAAAAAAAAAAAAGGGATTCCTTGTAAAAATCTTCTGCAATGAATGAGAGTTTCATATCATTCCCATAAAGAATGTGTTAAATTATCAAGTTCATAAATCATAGATAACCACCTCAGTTCATAAAATAAACAATAAGCTACTCAACTCTTAAATTAAAGATAAACTCCAACTTATAAATAAACGATGGGCTATTCAGCTCATAAAACCTAAGATGAGTTTCCTAGATCATAAAATAAATGATGAGCTATCTAGCTCATAAATAAAGATGAGTTCTTCAATTCATAAACAAAGAATGAGTTTCTTCAAATCATAAGCAAACGATGAACAATCTAGCCCATAAAATAAAATATGAGTTTTTCAACTCATAAACAAATGATGAGCTCTCCAACTCATAAAATAAATGTGAGTTCTTCAACTCATAAACAAACGATGAGCCCTCCAACTCATAAATAAAAGATAAGTTCTTCAACTTATAAACAAACAAGTGATGAGCTCTCTGGTTCATAAATTAAAGATGACTTCTTTAACTTATAAACAAATAAAAAGAGTTCTGCAAGATCTGGAATGATGCACAGGCCTCAAACTTAGAATCCTTCAACTTATAAACAAGCAGATCTGAAGTAAGTTGCTTTCAGAAGAACACAGCCCTTCTTGAAGCAAGGGGCAAGGAAGGAGACATTGCTCCACACATCAAGCATTAAAAAAAAAAAAAGGAAAAGCAACTAAGATAGAATTTTTAAAATCAACTTGTATTCAAAACCAAAAAAGATAGAAAGTTTAAGCATTTGTTGCAGGAGTAGCGACCTCTTCAGGCAGCTTAGGATTAGCAACGCTCGCCCCACATCATGGCAAAGTAAAAGCCAGGCCTGATTGACCCTAAGGTAGGGAGGCGACTAGGATAGTCTAGTCTTCAGTTAGAATAGGGGCAGGAGCCTCCACCTCAGTAGAAATAACGAGTGACAGGGCAGGCTCAGACGACTCCATCTCTTCAGAGGCAGCCGTTGGAACCACCTCGGAAGTAGCTGTCGGAAGATCAGACTCAAAAGTCTCCACCTCATCTGGGGCCAGAGGCTCTTCTTCATCTCCCTCCTCAATAGAGAATTCTTCTTCTTCCTCTCCAAGAGGAGGATAGAAGTCAAAATCTAGCTTCGGATACTTTTTCATAGCCTACATCTGGAACGCGAAATAACCTTTGGCCCAGGCAGTAGCACACTCATTCTTCAGATCCACTATAATGGTGTCTCTCTCGGTCACCTTATCCCTTTCTGCATCAATCCCCTTCAGGTAGATAACATTGATCTCACTCAACTCTTTTAGATCATCGTTATCGGCCTAGGTAGCCTCCCGTATTGCCAGCACGTCCTTTTTGGCGTGGACAAGACCATATGTTTTGAGCTTGACCTCAGACTCAAGCCTTTTATTGGATAAACTTAGGTCCTTCACTTGGGCCTTGAGATCATTATTTGTGAAGGTCAGAACAGCAACCTTGAGTGTAAAATCCTTGAGAGATTCCTTGGCTTCCCCAACAGTCCTCTCCGAGGCTCAAACCTTGCTTATTGGAGCTCCAACATGAATCACCATCTGCAAAGAAGAACGAAAATAAAAGCCAAATTAGAGGACATCAAGCAAATTTGAGCTCAACTAATGAATTTCAATTTAAGGAAAAAGTCAGAGACTTACCGAGATTCCCTAAACAAGGTTGTGGCAGCCAATGTGGAGAGAGACATTGAGGAGGCTTTTTGAATGTCAGCCTCCGAAATGATTGAGAGGTAGGAATTGGAAGCCAAGTTCACGTCCCTAAGAAGAGAATGTCTGTCCTTGGCATCCTAGTTGAAGAGTTCCCTGGTGCGCCGAGAAAGGACTTGGGAGGCACCCCTTCAGTGGACTTCAACGGGGGAGGATCCCGAAGAGGCAGGGTTGTCACCTCTAAAGCCCCAACCATCTTCTTCGGCATAGGCAAGGTCTTGGTGACCTTTGCAAGAAGATTTTTAAGCTCAGTAGGAGGGGAAGAAACTGAAGAAACCACCACAGGAGACTTGGGGGCGGGTGCAGCCTTCTTGGGAGAATCCTTCTTTGAAGCCTTTTGAGTACGCTTCAGGTCGTCGCCCAACCTGACCTCAACCTTCCTCTTCTTGGTAGCTTTAGATGTCTAAGCGTCTTCCCTCATCTTAGCCAGCTTGGCCTTTACGACATCAGCTTCAAAGGTTATGACGTTCAAATCTAGAAATAAAGTCAGTTAGCTAAGGAATCTACAAAGTAAAAGTAAATCCAACGTACACAACAGAGGTCTTACCAGCAAAGCCTTCCCCATTGAGTGAAATTAGAGGTACGACAGCTTCACCTCTCACCTCCGAAGGTCCAAAGTCGTGTTTAGCAAGGGATGAAGGCGCAATAAGCCCGACAAACTTCTTAGGTTGACACTCCTCGAGATCCCTAAAAAGGAGTTTTTCGTCAGCGTCAAGCTCAGGATGAATACCTGAAACAACAAAAAAAAATATTAGCACTTGAAGAGAAAGGAGAAATACGATGAAGGGAAACCCAACTAAGGCACCTCAACATAGACTTACCCAAATTATTTGGGCCCAACCAAGCTTGAGGTACTTTAAGCATGTCGGATGCATCCCTTGGATTGAACTCCCATTCCTTGCCAGAAATGAATAAGAAATGATTTTTTCAACCTTTGTGGGAACTCAGAAAGTCGATGATTAAA
This sequence comes from Ilex asprella, assembly GCA_023539305.1. Taxonomy (NCBI): domain Eukaryota; kingdom Viridiplantae; phylum Streptophyta; class Magnoliopsida; order Aquifoliales; family Aquifoliaceae; genus Ilex; species Ilex asprella. The sequence goes on along the minus strand of CM042200.1, from coordinate 22,475,497 downwards.
TCTTGGACCTTCACCCATTTTGAAATATAAAAAAACCCGTTAACAGGGGAGAACTTGACATTGAAGATATGCATAAGCAAAGGAACCAGACAGGGGATAGCCAAACTATTCTTCTTGAAAAAAACCATAAGGCCTACCAAGATACCCCAGAAGTTGGGAGAAAACTGAGCTAGACTGAAATTGAAGTGTTGAAGAATAGATTTCAGGAAAAAGTGTAAAGGGAATCTGAGATCGTTCTCAAAAGAAGCTAAGAAGAAGCAAATCTTCTTAGGAAGCACAACGTCATACCGGTTGTCCACACTTGGACTCCAGACTTACATGCCCTTAGGAAAGCCAAATTTGATAGTAAGTGCACTCAGAAAATGAGGGGTGACTTTGTTGGGTCCCGAGATGTCTAAGGCACTCAGATTGGCCTTAACATCCTCAACAGTACTAGAGGTCCTAGCTACACCCTTCCTAGATTGTCTCTTTCAAGATTTTTTGGGCCTCGCAGTTGAGCCCAAAAGAAACAGAGAAGACCCAACCCCAGCAGCCTAGGTATCAATGACGTCTACCCCAAGGAAGTCATCTATTTCATCTCCTATATCTCCCAAATCACCAAGTTTGTTAGGATCTTTGATTCATCTGCTATGACGAGATTGGATTTTGTCCTCGGGGGATCTATCAACCATAGCGAGGGAGACAAAAGAGCCTGTGGCATCAGAAGAAGCATAAAGATAAGGTACGTTCGAGAAACAATCCTCGAGGGCTCGTGGATCAAGACTCCAACAACCAAAGAAGACCCTAGCTGTGGCTTATGGATCAAAGAAAATGGGAAGAAAGGACAAAGAACAACCCTAGCTTCTAAAATAACAAAAGCAGAAGATGCAAAAATGGAGTAACCACCTCGGATTAATGGGATGCAGGGTTGAACAAAAATCCTAGGAGAGATAAGTAAAGAAAGGGGCAAGAGAAAAAACGTACCTAAAAATTGAGGACAATCAATGATTAAGAACCCAAGGGGGCACCAGTGAAGAATAGAGCAAACGTTAGCAAGATCTTTGAATGATTTAAGCACTCACTAAATCAGCCTATACAACAATGAAGGGGACGGAGATGAAATCGCAAGAAAGAGAAAGAGAAAGAGGTTTCTAGGTATAGGCACCAAAGGATTCGAAATAATGACAAAGGCTGGAAAAGGGGGTCTTTTGGCGGTTTAGCTTGCGAAGGCATTTAAGGCACACTTACAATTGGAAACATGGCACATAGATGTTGCATATGCACGATAAACGAGGCAAAAATGACTCCTCACATGTGTGCAATGCCAAAAATCCTAGAAATATCCCATTGTGCGACTCTTAAGTATAAACCTAGCTAAGCTTATCTACAACAGCTCTGGTCATTCCCAATCCATGTTAGGTAGGGCTTACCTGGCTAGGGACTTGAGGGCAACTAATGATATCAAAAATTAGCTAAGGTTAAGTTCGAACCACTTAGCTCGGACATCTAAGCTCAAAATTCATATCTCACAACCACTAGACCAGGGTTCGTAAGCCGAGAATCTTTAGTAATGATCCCTCGTGCACGTGATGACAATGAAAACAGACACCTTCCAAAAGGTCACGTTACACCTAGGGAATATAACCGTAACTGTCAAATATTCTAGCACATGGGTCACAACAACTTTAAGGGAAAAAACACTGATTACGCTAGAAGGGCTCTGGTTACGGGAAGATCGCAAAGATCACGCAAGACAATCACATAGGACAACTGTATACTATAAATAGAGAACAAATCTCTCGCATTTGTAATCAAGCAATCATCTATGAACCTACTCTTGGTATCTCTTTCCCCCAATTAATAGAAAGTCTCCAGGAGCAAAAGACTCCATTAGAGTGGACTACATAAGCTTCTGAATCAGTGAACCACTATAAACTCTTTGTCCATTCATTTTTTGCCTGATTGAATTGATAACCTAACCCCCAAGAGCCTAGAAGCTCTGACTGGACATTCTAGTGATTCCCAAATCCCCCAGTAGTTCGTATTTGCTCAACTGTACAAAACACACTATCAGCTTATTGTAGAGATATTGTTAAGTGGTATCCCTTACACATTGGAATATATACTGCCTTTTCTACATGGGATATTCTGAGAGAAAAAATTGCTATAGTTCCTAGGGTAAAAGTTGGTGTGGTTCACTCAAACTATCCCACATATGGACTTCATTCCTTGGCTTGCAATTAAAGAACAACTTAGTAGCAGTGATAGATCAGTGGCATATGCACCGTGTTTGGGTTCTGATTGTGTCTTTTGTACCCCTACATTCACAATAAAGTCTCATAATCACTTATCCATTGACTCTGAATATTTTGTAGAGGGTTGTTCTGATGTTATGTCTAAGTGTGGCGTCTATTGGGAGCCTATGCCATAGTAAAGTTTCATTTCACAAGCTTATCAGTGAAAGGGAAAGTTCAAAAGTATTATCGTGAAGAAGCTTAATTTGCTTGGTAGCAAATGTATACCTATGTCACGGGGGTCAAATTTCACTCGAATTTTCAGTCTCGTCTCGTGATGGCATTGAGATTCAAACACTCAGTTTCAGTCAATGCACGCAATCGCTCACAGAAATGCACACAATGAATAAAATATGGGCAAGCACATAACTCACAATAGACACATACGAATTACAGGCCAAATGGTCAAACCTTTTACTTCTCAACAAGCTTTAAAGGAAACCAAGCTATAGGTCTGCTTACAAAACATGTCAAACTCTCTTGGTTGCACTGCAAACTCTAGCATGCCTATATATATCATACAAAGTGGCGGTTACAAGCCTAACTACCCAGGCAATGCAAAGTAACATTTAGATTTGCCCACTACTGATACCTCAAATAAAGCTTCAAGTGTAAGTTCAGGAAATAAGGTCAGGTCGGGAGGTCTGTCAAAAGTAGTAGAGCTCAGGAGGCATATTCAGAGCTCCCGACCAGCAAAAAAAAAAGCTAAATTGGCAAGGGGATAACTTGATAACAGTAAATACCACCGAAGCAATAGCCAAGCTGAATTCAAGGCACTAAACTCTCAACCAACCAAGATTTTCTCCTAAAACTAAGGAAGATCCTGCGGAGGGAAGGCAAGGATTTCGGGATAAATTCCACAATGCCAGCTCTTACGTAATGGATCCATTGGGGAGAAAGGAAAGGAAAAAGATCCCATGATTGTAGGAAATTAACGCAGATTAAAGGTAAGCATGAGGCTATATAAGCAGGATGGATCCCCAACTAGTGAGGGGGATAACATACACAACCCTGAAGGAAGGAGAGGGGGAGGGAACAAGAGAGAGGCCATGTCGTCTGTAACTTTTAAGAAAGATCAATAAGATTACGGGAACAAGAACCTCCATTTGACAATGGACGAGCCGAGCTCTCACGCCGGTGAACCACTATAATTCTACTGTGTACATTCCCCCAAAACTCCTTGTATCTAACTGCCAATATCATACACGAGCATTTTCTCTAGTCCACATACGATCTATATCACTATTCCCACCATCTGCTCATTCAAGTTAAACATACACCATCAGTTTGGCACTGCCTATGGGAACGACTGTTCCTCTTATAAATAAGCTAATTTCTTAGTGACTGATAGTATCAACCCGAAACATGAGCAGAAGCCAAACAAATCCTCCACGAATGTAGGATCCACAAGAAGCCACCAATGGTAGACAACCAGAAAACATACAGGAGACCAATCCTCCCATGGGGCATCCCCCCAAGAACAACGAGATGGAGGCCCTTCGCCTCGCCAGTCAACGCTTGCTGACGAAAAACGCAGAGCTCTTGAAGCTCTTACAATGCCAACAGGAGGCACGACCAACCCAAGAAGGCCAGACTAATCCCCCTCACAGGGAACAACATCTTCATCCCCTCGGGGAAGTCAATAAAGGAAGAGAAAACAACCAGACCATGGGGCAGGTTCCACGCCCTCCTCCTAAGAATGGCCACAACGAAGAGGTGTAGAGTCAGAATAACTGAGGAGAAGGGGATGATTCCTTTCCTTACCAGTAGGAAAGGAGAGAACAACATTGGGAACAACACTTCAAAAACATCCAACAAGAGCTCAGCCATGAGGGAGGCTATAAAAGGCAAGTCACCGGTTACAATGGATGCCCTGGTGCAACAGACTGAATCTCCGTTCACCACCGGGGTATTACATTTTCCTCTCCCACCAAAATTCAGAATGCCGCAGATGGAATCCTTCTACGGAATAAAAGACCATGTAGACCACCTTAACACCTACAAGAATCAAATGGAGTTGCATGGGTATCAGGACCCTGTGCATTGCAGAGCCTTTGCCATCACGTTAAAGAACTCTGCTCTGGCGTGGTTTAACAGGCTGCCACCAAGCTCGATTTCGTCCTTCAAAGAGCTCTATGTTGCTTTCGTATCTCATTTTATAGGAGCTCGGATTCACAGAAAGTCGAGCTATCAACTGTTGAGTGTGAAGTAGGGACCCCAAGAGAGCCTGAGGTCCTATGTTCAAAGGTTCAACGTGAAATCATTAAAGGTAGATGTCCCCGATGAGAAGTTTGTCATCACTACCTTTATAGCCAGCCTAGGAGTGAAATCCAAAGATTTAATGTTTTTCATCTCGAAAAATTCTCAAGAAAACATGGCAGAGGTGCTAGCCAAAGCAGAGAAATATATAAATGGTAAAGAAGCGCTCCTCTCTAAGGTAGGAAGCTTATAGTCGCGAAAGGAGAAAGAGAGGGAAGAAAGAAAAAGAGATCGAAGCCCCAGGAAAGAAAGAGATAGGTCTTCAAGAAGGGACAGAGATCGTTCTCTAAAGAGAAGAGGAAACGTTAGAGACCACCTGGGTCCTCCGCAGCCAGAGCTGTAGCCGAGGTACGCACCACGACAGCTTACCCCTCTTATTGCCTCGATATCTTGAGAAATTCTTGAGATGGCCATCTCGGATGAAGGCAGACCTAGCAAAGAGAGACCCCACAAAGTACTGTGAATACCACAGGGATCATGGTCACCACACCGACGATTGCATTCAGTTAAAGAAGGAGATTGAGTTCTTAGTCCAGAGGGGACAGCTACGTCGCTTCGTGGCCCATGACAATCAAAATCGGGCTCTTCCTCCCCCACCACCTCAGCAACAAGCTCCGGCACCACATCAACAACCTCTAGGGGAGATCAGAGTAATTTTGGGAGGATTCGCGGGAGGAGGAGACTCAAGCACGGCCAGAAAAGCCCACCTGAGAAAGATCAGAGTCGGAGAAGCTCTGGAAGTACACACCGTGTCTAAGACTCCACACCTAGACACCACAGTTACTTTTTTCGATTCAGATTTAGAAAGTTGTTAGCACCTATACGACGATCCTTTAGTAGTAAGGGCTGTGGTGGCTAACATAACTGTCCATCGGGTTCTGATTGACAACGGAAGCTCGGCAGACATCATCTTTGCGCCTGTATTCGACAAGATGGATATATGAAGGGAGAAACTTGAGCCAGTAAGCGCTCACTTTCTGGGATTTGCAGGGGAAATAGTGTTGCCCCTCAGAGCGATCCAGCTCGTGCTCACCTTGGGTGACCCACCTTGCCAAGCTACGACAACCGTCAAGTTCTTAGTATTTGATGCACCCTCAGCATACAACATGCTACTTGGGAGACCTTCACTTAAGGGCCATCTCGTCGGCTTATCATCTTGTAGTAAAATTTCCAACTGAAAATGGGATTGGAGTAGTCCGGGGAGACCAATGGATAGCTCTAGAATGCTACATGGCGTCCGTAAAGAAGAAGGAGGTGGAGAACATCCAGTTAGATGAGCTCGACATGAGGGACGAGTTGGACACTAGGCCAATGCTGTCAGAAGAGCTGGAACTCGTACAACTCGATGATGAACCAAAACATCTCGTCTACGTGGGATCCAAGTTAAGTAGTGAAATTAAGGATCTTCTCATCCAGTTCTTGATGAATAATGCGGAGTCTTCGCCTGAAAACAAGAAGACATGAAAGGCATTGACCCTTCAGTTATCACACACAAATTCAGTGTGAGTCCTACCTGCAAGCCTGTCAAACAGAAGAGGAGGAGTTTCACCCCATAACGCCAAAAGGCCATAAATGAGAAAGTCGACAAACTCCTTCTTGCTAAAGCCATTAGGGAGGTGGATTACCCAGTATGGCTTGCCAATGTGGTCCTCGTCAAGAAGACCAATGGCAAATGGCGTTTATGCATAGATTTTATAGACCTCAACCGCGCTTGACCTAAAGACAGTTTCCCATTACCCCGGATAGACCTAATTGTGGATGCCATCGCAGGGCATGAGCTCCTCAGCTTTATGGATGCCTTCTCGGGGTATAATCAAATAAGAATGGAACCCAATGATTAAGAGAAAATCGTCTTTGTGGCTGAACAAGGAACTTATTGCTATCAAGTCATGCCCTTCGGCTTGAAGAATGCTAGAGCTACTTACCAGCGCCTGGTGAACAAAATGTTCCAAAGGCAGATTGGAGTGACCATGGAGGTCTACATTGATAAGATGTTGGTTAAATTGTTGAAGGCAGAGCTTCACATCCAACACCTAGCAGGGTCTTTCCAAGTCCTTAAAAACTACCAAATGAAACTCAACCCAGCCAAGTGTGTTTTTGGGGTATCTGCGGGGAAATTTCTAGGCTTTATGGTTAACAGTAGGGGAATTGAGGCTAACCCAAAAAAAGTAAAGGCAGTGGTGGATATGCAGCCACCATCCAACACCAGGGAGATACAACGACTAACTGGGAGGATAGCCGCACTAAATCATTTCATGTCTAGATCCAATGACAAATGTTAGCCATTCTTCCAGGTCTTGAAGAAGGCATTTTAATGTGAAGAGGCATTCAAGGCCCTGAAAGGCTATCTAAGTACACCTCCGGTTCAGGTAAGTCCTTTGGAAGGAAAAGTACTCATGCTCTATCTCTCTGTCTCAGACTTTTTGATTAGTGCAGCCCTAGTAAGGGAAAGAGACAGAGTTCAGCAACCAGTATATTACTGCAGCAGAGCTCTGAGAGGAGCAGAAGAAAGGTACCCGAAGATGAAAAAGCTTGTTCTAGCATTGGTAACAGCTGCCAGGAGACTTAGGCCATATTTTCAAGCTCATTCTATTGAGGTTCCAACTTATCAACCAATGAAACTGGTGCTCCATAAGCCTGAGTCCTCTGGAAGATTGGATAAATGGGTTATAGAGCTCAGTGAATTTGAAATCAAATACAAGCCACAAACTATAGTCAAAGGATAAATTTTGGCAGATTTCATCGCATAGTTCATAATGACAGTGCCGATGGAGGCAACCCAGCTGGTACCTGACATTCCTACGTGGAGGCTCTCAGTAGACGGGGCCGCCAACGCTCAAGGAAGTGGTGCAGGCTTAATTCTGATCTTTCCTAATGGGATAGACGTTGAATACGTTCTCAGATTTGGATTCAAGGTTTCTAACAACGAAGCAGAGTAAAAAGCTGTCATTGCGGGACTCAACCTCGCTCGCTCGATGGAGGTAGAGCAGCTAGAGCTCTGTAGTGATTCCCAACTCGTAGTGAATCACATTGAAGGGTCTTATGAGGCCAAGGGTGAGAAAATGACCCTCTACCTCAGGAAGGTACAGGAATTGATCAAGAAGTTTGTGCAAGTTAAAATTAGGCACGTTCCCAAGTCTGAGAACTCGCGGGCGGATGCTTTGGTAAGGCTTGCAACTGCTTCACATGAGAATTTGGATAGGCTAATTCCAGTTGAGCATCTAGCAAAACCATTAATAAGCGCTGAGGAAGAAGAAGTGCTCCCAGTACTAGCTCGAGCGAGTTAGATGGACCCCATCATAGGATACCTACGAGATGAAACCTTACCAGAAGATCACAAGGAAGCCGCAAAGCTAAGAGCCAGATCAGCTAGATTCTCAATATTGCAGGAAAATCTGTACAAACGAGATTTCTCGGTACCTCTCCTTAAATGCATGGAAAACGAGGACGCCGATTACATACTCAGGGAGATCCATGAAGGGGTCTGCGACAATCACATCGGAGTTCGGGCTTTGGCAAGAGAGGCACTCAGGCAAGGTTACTATTGGCCCACTATGATCAAAGACGCCATAGACTTGGTAAAAAGATGTAAAACTTGTCAGGTACACGCCAATATTCTCCATTGTCCCCAGCAATGGGGTTTAGACATACTCGGACCCCTACCTGTGAGCATTGGACAATTAGGCTCGCCATCATTGAGGTAGATTACTTCACCAAATGGGCATAGGTGGAACTCTTGGCAACGTTCACAGAACAAAAGGTTTAGAACTTTATGTGAAAGTCAATAATTTGCAAGTTCGGGATCCCCAGAGCAATAGTTATTGACAACGGGAAGCAATTTGACAATCCCAAGTTCAAGAAGTTCTGTGCAGATCTGGGAATAAAAAATTATTTCTCAGCCCTAGCACATCCGCAGTCCAACGGACAAGCAGAAGTGACAATCAGGACAATTAAAACGGCCTTGAAAACCAAGCTAGAGTTGCTAAAAGGAAAATGGGTAGTGTACGTTCCAGAAGTGTTGTGGGCATATAGGACAACCTCCAAGACGACAACTCGTGAAACCCCAGTTGCATTGGCTTTCGGAATGGAAGCAGTGTCACCCGTTGAGATATGACTCCGGTCCCCCCGAATTGAGTTTTCAGAGGATGAGCACAACGACAAATCCCTTCTCCTAAATCTCGACCTCCTAGATGAAAAGAGAAAAGAAGCTATGCAGCTCATTCGGAGTTACCAGAGGAAAATCGCGACATACTATGATAGGAAAGTCAGAAATAGGAGTTTCAAGGTAGGAGACCTGGTACTAAGAAAACTGTTGCTGGCTAGGAAAGAACCCCTCGCATGGGAAATTAGGGCCCAACTGGGAGAGCCCCTACGTCATCTCTGGGATAATCAAACCTAGCAATTACGAGTTACAAACGGAGGAAGGAAAAATCCTACCTCACTCTTAGAATGCTGAGCATCTCAAGAAATTTTATCAGTAAGTCTCCCTTGTAATGGAGTTATTTACAATAAAGATTACAAGTTATTAATCTACTATGGAGTTATTCACAATAAAGATTACAAGTTCTTAATCTACTATGGAGTTATTCACAATAAAGATTACAAGTTCTTAATCTACTATGGAGTTATCCACAATAGAGATTGCAAGCTCTTTATTTGCTCCCCACCGAAAGGAGAGCTCTATGGATGATGATGAGCTCTCCTGCTCATAGAAGAGCTCTTTAGCTCACGATGAACTTTGTTGTACATAAATTAAGGAGAGCTCTATGGATGATGATGAGCTCTCCTACTCATAAATGAGCTCTATAGCTCACAGTGAACTTTTCTGTTCATAAAATAAAGAAGAGCTTCATAGCTCACGATAAACTTTTTTGTTCATAAAATACAGAAGAGCTCTAAAGCTCACGATGAACTTTTATGTTCATAAATAAAGGAGAGCTCTATGGATGATGATGAGCTCTCCTGCTCATAGATGAGCTCTTTAGCTCACGGTGAACTTTTTTGTTCATAAATAAAGGAGAGCTCTACAGCTCATTATGAACTTTTTTGTTCATAAATAAAGTAGAGCTCTATGGATGATGATGAGTTTTCCTGCTCATAGATGAGCTCTTTAGCTCACGATAAACTTTTCTGTTCATAAAATAAAGAAGAGCTATATATCTCACGATGAACTTTCATGTTCATAAAATAAAGAAGAGCTCTATAGCTCACGATGAACTTTTCAGTTTATAGATAAAGAAGAGCTTTGCGGCTCGCGATAAACTCTTCAGTTCATACACCAAAGAAAAGCTCAATAGCTCCCAATGAATTCTTCCGTTTATAGGAGATAAAAACGAGCTTTATAGCTCACGATGAACTCCTCAGTTCATAAGTCAAAGATAAGCTCTACTGCTTTCGATAGATCTACTGCTTTGAACTCGCCAACACATATAGAAAGATTTGAACAATTAGAACAAGTAATGAACTATGAAGTACGCAAAGTGCTACCAGAGATCAATAAAAAGCAAAATGTTCACGTTACATCAAAGGAAGAGTATAAAACATCCCTAAAAAGAAGTTACAAAAAAGGGCACAAAGATTTTTAGAGGGAAATATGCTAGTTCTCTCCCCAATCGTTTCTTGAGAAAAGCCACTTCCTCCCTCAGTCGGACATTTTCCTCCTTCAGCGTATCCCTCTCTTTTTGTCTCTGAGAGTAAGTTAAGAAGTTTTTCTCTAGAAGAAGAAAAAAGAACGGCACCAAGAAAGGAGTCGGAAGACAAGGAGGACCAATGCGTCTTGCGCCTTTTTTAGGACGGCCCAACACCCTCATCCTCCTCTAATTCAGAAGGCGTAAAATCCGAAGAGCTGGGGCAGAAATGGTAATCGAGTAAGGCTGCCACAGCGCCGAATAGGAAAAGGTTATTAGACGTCACTAGCTCTGAAAAAGACGGAGGTGTGGATTGCAGCATCAGCTATAATCTCTGGCAGATCTAGCTCAAGTGCAGCTGCACAGACAAGAAAAAGTCAGAGTATAGTATCAAGATAAGGAATGACAAAGAAAGCTCTCAGCATTCTAACCTATGTGTGAAAAGCTCTTCCAGGAACGAGGGACCCTATTCTCCTGACAGCGTTCCTCAGTAGATCTCTAGGAGTCACCAGAAGTAAAGAAAAAGCGATGTTGCCACCCCTCGGAGGGAGTAGGAATATCAAGCACCATTCGGCGCTCCGAGAAGCACCTCCACCAAAAGTAACTAAAGCAAGAGACTTCTTCATCTTCAAGAACATGAAAATATAGAAATTCTACGGTCGTAGGGAACTCGTCGTTACTCTGGAGACGCCAGAACAGGAAAAAGATGATCAGTACAGCCCATCCGTTGGGGGATAAGCGAGAGGGAGGCAAACCATAGAAAGACAAGATACATCCAATAGAAGGGTGGATAGGAAGGCAGAGGCCCATCTCTAAGGCGTCTTTAAAGATGCAAACTTCCCCTCGTAGGAGATAGTTAAGGGGTTCGTCTGGGGTGGGAACCCTGAGAGGCAAGTCCAGCTCTGGAAAGAATTGTCTTTTAATCCCATCTAGATCAGAAGAAGTCAATGAAGAGGGAACCAAGAAGCGAGACTGGAATTTCCAGTCTATCCCTAAGGAGGAGCGGTCTTGAAAAAGAGAAGAAGGAGGAGCAGCCATGAGAATTTTCATGCAAGAAACAAAGACAAGGGTAAGCCTAAGGAGAAGCTAAAGGGAAACTCAGAGACAAGAATCTTCAAGAATAATAGCAAAGAAGATAATCGTTCTTGGGGTTGAAAGTATAAAAAGACAACTGCAAGATTCAAAGAACCAAGAACCATAGGAAAAGCAAAGTCAGCAGTCCCTTGGGTTCCCTAATTAATTATTGCAGTTACGATTTTGGAAAGCAGTTGAATAAATATGGTAAGAAGCAACCAATTGCATTCTACTAAAAAATTTTGCTTTGAGAAGAACTAAGGTGCTCCTCCAAGCATGGGGGGCAGGGCAAGTACCATAAGAACAAAGTCACATTCACATCTCAAGTTAAAGTTAAAAGTTACATTTCAAATCGTAAAGTCAGAAGTACATTGAATACGAGCTCAGAGTTACAAAAAGAAAAAAAACGCTAAGTTTCTGAAGAGGGATTTTAAGATTCAACAGATGGAACCTCAGCAGTAGAAGCAAAGTCCTGTTGATAAGCAGGTAAGGACCCAAGAGATGGAAGAATAAAATTTTCAGGAATGTTGACCCCAGGAACCTTCGCTGTATCTGTTGGCTGTTCTTAAGCAACGGCCTCGATCACGAGGTCAGCAGAGAAGAAAGCAGTGCGTGGAATAGCTGGAGGAGCATGCACTTCATGGTTTAAGCCTTTAGGTGGAAGAGCCGAGGTGTCTTCCTCGCTATTAGAATCAGATTCTTCCAATTCCTCCTCAGTTGGGATAGCCAAGTCAAAGTTGAAATCTAGATAGGTCTTCTTAGCTTGGCGCTGAAAAGCAAGCCACCCAGTAACCCACTTGGTGGCAACATCATCTCTGAGCTCAGCAACAAGATCATCTTTCTCCTTGACAGTGGCTTTCTGCTCCTCAAGCTCGCCACAAAGTGCACTACTCACTTCAGTGATGACAAGATAATCCTTCTTCAAGCTCTCAAACGAGCTCTGAGCTGCAAAAGCTTCCTGGCTGGCCTTAGCCCAGGCCTCGGTTTTAAGCTTGAGCTCTTCTTGGTCGTTCTGAGCTCATCCCTAGTTTTCTTCTCTTCCTCCCTGGCCATATGCAGCTCATCTCTGACCTTCTTCTCTCCTTCCTTAGCTTTATCTCTTGCATTCTACAGATTCTTTGAAGTAGAAGCTTGCCTCTCCATTTGCTCCTGAAGGCTCTGCACTTGAGCCCGTAGATCATCATTATCGAGGGCCAAATCTGCCACCTTAATCTCGTATGCCTTCAGAGCCCTGGTAGAGCTCTCCGAAGATCGGACCCTTTCCACCAGGCTCTTTACATGGATGACCAACTGGAGAAAGGAAGAAAGCAAAGAAGGATCAGTACGGGATCACAAAAAAAGGGGACATGACAACATAAACACTTACTGTAGCTACTGCTTGAAGAGCTGAGCTGAGGGACTCCTCGAGAGACAGAGAAGAGGCCCTCACAACATTAGAATCAAGAAGAACAAAGGAAATAGCCCCGACAGCTAGATCAACGTCCCAAAGAAAGAGTCTTCGCCCTCTTCTACCTTGGGCTTTTCCCCTTTCTCAGTTTCAGATCTCCCCAGGGAAAATTTTAGGGTCTTCCCGGAGGCACTGTAGGAAACAGGCTCAGAATGAAGGCGAGGAATCAACCCTAGAGCTCCCTCAACTTCTAACGAAGAAGGAGACGCGGTGCCTAGATCATGAGCTTATTCAGAAGAGATCTGAACCTTTGGAGGAGGAAAGGATGCCAAGACCCGAGGGATGCTCAATGTTGGAGCAGGGGTGTTGGTAGTAAAAGCAAGGGAGGAGAGCACCCCTGACTTCTGGGCCTTAGCTCGGGTAGTGGGGCTGCTTTCAGAACCGACCTCAGCTTTACGTTTGATACTTTTTTCACCTTTCTTCACTTGCTCGAGCTTAGCCTGGAGTTCCTTGGGAGTGAGCTTCATTGAGGAAGAACTTGAAAAGTACAAGGAAGATAGGTCAGTACAGAGAAAGAAGAAAATTCAACCGAAAATGGATAGAAATACTACCTGCCACCTCGTCAACCATAAAAACGGAAAGAGGGAAAGGAGTTTCGACAGGCAAAGGAATGGGGGCTTCAGTAGAAAGGGGAGTAGGAAATTTAGTTGACGATCCCAGTAAACTGAACCCCTCTATAATCAGGACACTTTGCTGGATGAGGTCAAAATATCTTCTTGGTTTACACTTCTTCAATTCCATCAGGACCCGCTCGTCCTCAGCACTGAGCCCAGGCCGAGAGCCTGAAACACAATATAAGCAAGGTGAAGTCAGAATAACAGCTTAGCAAGTCTGATCTTAGCAAGCTTAAGCCAGAAACTCACCCAAATTATCAGAAACAGACCAATCTCTAGGAATGGGAGTGAATCTGTCTTAGAGGCAGAGTCATACTCCCACCCCTGACCACCCATATAAAAGGTATTTTTTTCAGCCCTTGTGAGAACTCGAGAGATCGGATATAACTACTTGGGCCTTGGTTCACTTGAAAATATACAAAAAACCCTTAGAAGCAGTAAGCTTAACATTAAAAAGTTCCATGAGTATGGGAATGGTGGGGACTCCAAGCTTGTTTTTTTTGAAGAGAACTAGGAGGCCCACCAGAACACGCCAAAATTTAGGAGAGAGCTGAGCGGGGCAAACATTGAAATGTTGGAGGACCTCTTTTATGAAGGGGTGCATGGAAAAGCGAAGACCATTCTCGAAGGCGGCAAGGAAGAAACAGACCATCTTATGCACCTGGAAAACATACAGAGTATCCATGTTTGGATCCCAAAACTAAAACCCAGGGGGAAACCTGAAACGGGCACCAAAGGCCCTCAGCTCGAAAGCACTAAGATCGCTAGAGCCCATAGGTCTCGCAGTCCCAAGAGCAGCTCCCGCACCGACAACACTGTCTGAAACTCCTACGCCACCGACCTTAGCTTTGCCCTTACTAGACTTTGGAGGCACGGGAGAAAGGGTTGAAGGGGGCTCATCAACATTTACCTTAGGATCAGCAGAACCGACACCTGGGAAGTTGTCAATTTCCTCCCCTACCTCCCCTAAGTCAACGTCATCATCGGCAAATTTATCTCCTAGAAGGGAAACAAACGAATGAGTAGCACCAGAGGAAGCGGACATGACTGGGCAAGAAAAAGGGAGCTCGAAAGAACGGTAGAGAGAGGGAACATTGATTAAACACTTGCTAATAACCCTAGGGTCAGCACAATAGCTTCCTACACTAAGAATGCAAACGATGGAACCCCAAGTCACAAAGAAGGGAAGAGGAGACAAGCAACGGTCTCAATTCCAGAAGTAAAAAAAATGATAAGCCCAAAAATGCAACAACCACCTCGAACTCGAGGGATCTAGAACAAGAAAACATGCAAGGAAATGTACCTAGCAAGAAGAGTGCAGCGAACAACAGTCCAACAGCCAAATTGAAGAAAGTGGGCACTGCAAATCCTCAAATCAAGAACAAAGAACTTTGTTTTGTAATACCTTGTATTTTCTTTTATATATTTGTATAGATATATATATAGTAAAATATTATTGTGACTATGTGGATATGTATAATGAGGTAAGAATAAACCATATAGATTTTAATAAGAGGATAAATACTAGAGACACATATTGATTGGGAAATTTGAGATTCAAAGACGTTGAAACTTGGAAATGGTGATTAGATGAATTTCTAAATACTTTTAGGTCAAAATAAGGTTTCCATTGAATCCGGGAGGTTGGAAAACATTGGGAGAGGTATTAGAAGTTAGGAAGTATTTTGGAGTTAAAACACATTTTTGAGAAAATTTGGTTATAAAGGATTTTGGACACTGTCTACTATTTCGGTCATAACTTTTTATTCCTAACTCCAATTGATTTGAACGTGGACAGTAAGTAGTAGACATCCAGGACTACAAAAGTGTATTTCACGAAAATTTCTCAATTCGATCTCTAAATGGGTCAAAATCGCACTAGAAGTTGCATAAAACTCGCTAGTCGGGTTGCTCCGGAGCAGTGCTCCGGAACTATTTGGTCCAGTGAGTTTATTGCTCCGGAGCTGCCAAAAGTCGACTGTGTATTTTTAAGCCGCTAACTTCAGCCTTTCCTCCCCCTTATAAATACTTAATGCCGACTTTTTGCCTTCATTTCACCACTCTCAAACCCTAGAACAACATAGAGAGAGAGAGAATGAGAGAACTCAAGATCAAAGGAAAATTTTAAGAGATTACGGGTATATTCAGGAATCCAAGCCCTAGTTCTTCAATATTGAAGGTAGGGTTTTCTTCCATTTTCATCCAATGAGGTTAGGCTTATTATACATGTATATTTTGGCTCTAAATAGTATGTATTTGTTATGAGTTCATTGTTTCTTAGTATTTTTACAAACATTCATATGATTTGAACAAAATAATGGTTTGAAATCCATCAAACCCTAGTTTTTAGGGGAACTATGGATTTCTCTCTATATCTTCACATCCTCTTGATTTCTAAAATGCTAGAGCTTTGTGTTGGGTATTAAAATGGTAGTATTGATGATCTCATGCCTATTTCCTTTAAACTTGTCTTTTGTAACATGATTTGTGAAATGAGTATATTTCCTTAAATTGTTTTATTATGTACAATGCTTGTGAAAGTTAGAAAAGTTGTGGAATTGCTTATATATGAGGTTTTGAGTATATTGTTGGTATGTCACTCTTGTGTATGGTGTTGTGAGGACTTGGATTACCTTCACAAACTGTCGTAGAGCGTTAGAGGCTAGTCTATCCCAATTGGAGGTGAGATAGTTGCCTAATGCTCGTAGTGGATCATTGTGGTGACAGTGACCATTATTGTTCACGGATACCGGGAAAAAGGGTTAGTATACTAGACACCTTGGAAGGATTTCGTCAATGCCGTATGAGATGGTACACGCCCTTCCTAAATTGGCCTGTGATTGTTATTATAAATGGGTGAACGAGGTAGAATCGTCGGGTAGATTCATGAGAAGCGACAACCTACTTGAGTGGTACCAAATAGAAATTATTGTTCATTGTACCAAATATTATTTCTCCAAGAATTTCGGATAGTATGGGATGCCGCGATAACTTGTGGAAATGGTGTATGGTGGAATGGATTATGTTGGGAATTATTTGTCAATTAAACGTGGTTTTATTCTCTTTCAATTCCTTATTATTGTACAAACTTGAGATCTCCTTTAAAATGTCCTTATTTTATTTCAAAATTCATTTATATGTATGTACGAAATGTGACCTACCTGTTTTACTTGATTTCAAAATCTTGAATGGGTTTGGAAGGATTTCCTATAGATTGTACTCTTGAGGAGGAGTTGGGACTCGAGGAGCCCGTACCCTGGGAGATTCAGCAAGACGAGAATGTGGATCCCGAGGAGGACTCTTAGCTTGACACTACATTTTACTCTAGACTAGGATATTATTTTGAAACAATGTATAACCTAGTCATATTTTGTAATTCCGCTGCATTATCATAGTTATTAGATTTGAGGAATGTAAAGGCCATAGCTTGACCTATTCTTTTGGGATAACATATAAATTTGATGGATTGATTTTATGGTAAGTAAATGGACCCGGTGTGGTCATTATAGTAGAATTGAACAGGTTGGGTTGTGTGGTAGAGCTCCCCGTACAAGGGAGACTCTGCCCGAATTTTGTTTCAATATAAATTGTTGAGGTAATGTTGATGAATTACTTAGTGCTCTCATGCTTAAATAGTTATTAGAATGTATTGCCGTCCAGGGTGATATTTGGGGCGTTACATGTTTATAGTGAAGAAACATAAAGTTTCAAATCAGGGAATCTGAAATCGTAAGGGGAGAAGAACCAAAGAGCAGGAAAGAAGACGAACAGTAGGAAAACGGTTTTTGTAGCCGTTTAAGAATTTAAAGCCTAAATGACATGAGCTGAAACGTGAGCGAGAATCGAGGAGAACATGATTACTGATGAAACCGTCAAAAGTAACCCGCACGTTCTGGTCAAGCTCAGTCACGTGTCAGTCATGCTTGATTTTAAAAACAGCTTAGCCCTTGTCCAAGCTCGCTTGAACCAAGAGCTAGGGGCAACTGATGATACCTCAAATAAAGCTCCAAGTGTAAGTTCTAGAAATAAGGTCAGGTCGGGAGGTCTGTCAAAAGCAGTAGAGCTCAGGAGGCATATTCAAAGCTTCCGACCAACAGAAGAGATAGCTAAATTGGCAAAGGGACGACTTGATAACAGTAAATACCACCGAAGCAATAGCCAAGCTAAATTCAAGGCACTAAACTCTCAACCAACCAAGATTTTCTCCTAAAACTAAGGAAGATTCTACGGAGGGAAGGCAAGGATTTTGGGATAAATTCCACAATGCCAACTCTTACGCAATGGATCCACTGGGGAGAAAGGAAAGGAAAGGAAAAAGATCCCATGATTGTAGGAAATTAACCTGGATTAGAGGTAAGCATAAGGCTATATAAGCAGGATGGACCCCTAACTAGTGAGGGGAATAACACACACAACCCTGAAGGCAGGAGAGGGGGAGAGAACAAGAGAGAGGCCATGTCGTCTGTAACTTTCAAGAAAGATCAATAAGATTACGGGAGCAAGAGCCTCCATTTGACAGTGGACTAGCTGAGCTCTCACACTGCTGAACCAATATAATTCTACTGTGTACATTCCCCCAGAACTCCCTGTATCCAACTGCCAATATCATACACGAGCATTTGCTCTAGCCCACATACGATCTATATCACTATTCCCACCATTTGCTCATCCAAGTTAAACATACACCAAAGCTACCCATAACCTACTGACCATGGTTGAGTCCTCTGCCACTCCTATATATGTTGATCATTGCAAATGGCAATTACAATGGTTGTCTAACCCAGCCAGCAACTGCCCACAACTATTGTACATGTTGTCTGCACATGCCAACATCTTCCTCATGTTGTGCACATGCCAGCAACTGCATAGAACCGCCCTTCATGTCATGAACATGTCAGCAACCGTCTAGAACCGCCACCATCTATTGTGCATATGCCCAACTGTTTGGAACCGCCTCACATGTTGTGCACATGCCTGCCTTGCCCTCACAACACTTGATTTTTCTTGCCTTCATGCCAAGTCATGCCCTGCCCATGCATAGGGCTTCAATCTACTCACTGGTGTGTTGCCTCCCTCAGCCATGCATAGGACTTTCGCCAACAACAGGTCCCACCGATCATCGGCCCCGCATCTCGAGTCTCGAACTTTGGAATGTCTTGCCTCCATTCATGACAAGCATTTGTTGGGGTCATGCCTTGCTTTCGAGTGCCAAGGCTTAGAGGCATAAGCGTCCCTAGGGAAGCTGGGCTGGTACCCCTTTCGCGAAGCACCCCCCCCAATAATAGTGTTAGTGAGCAAAAACCTACTGACAATAATTGACATACTCTGAGTCGAGGAGTCGTAATGACTTGAGCCTGAGGCATAGCCGTTGTATACCACTTGAGCCTTTGCCGAACCACTTTGTAACCCAACAAAACACAAGTTCAAGTCCTTAGGAAGTCATCTTTTGCACTAAGGATTTGCTTCATCAAGCAAAGCCCAATTTGACTAAGGCATTGGCGCCTTTGAGCGAGGCAGTCTCATGTCAATGCCGAGCCAAAAGCTAAGGGGGTAACAACATACTAGTGGAGGGAAATGAACTTCTTGAGAATTCAGTGCAACACAAGGGGAGAGTTGAATGAGATTGGAATAACAGATAGGCGGCTCAAGGCTAGTTTATCTTTTCATTATCAATTCGTAAACAACGATACTACTGCAAAGTACAATTCCAGATTTTGATGAAGGCATTGTCTTGCATATTCAATGATCGAAGAACCTTTGATTGGAACAAATTTCTTTTGTTACTTTTTAACTTGTAAATGATTCCTTTTAAACCCTTGGTGTTTTCTCCATTTTCCCTCTAATTGTAATAGAACTTCACTCCAATCAATAAACTTCCGTGAGAAAAAAAGAATCAGAGACAGAGAGAGAGAGAGGACAGGGAAACCAGTCATCTGATCAACAAATGCATCCAAGCAAGCCCGTAGGTCTGTACGCAGAGAGAGACTAAAGAGCTAAGAGCAGAGAGCTGGGGAAAAAGGCTTGGCACATATGCGATCCAGGATTATTACAAAGGCCATAATAAGCTGAAGATCGAAGCCTGGTTGTACCATCAGACTGAAAACGTCGTCGCTCAACAAAAGAGTGGTGTTTGTGTTTACTACTGATCTCTTCCTAGCTATTTTTGCGACCACATCACCACTTGAGTTCTTGATCTTACAACTCCGCCTCATAAAGGACCCCTCTATACTGTAATCCGCGGGTGTCCGTCTCTGATCTCTCTCCACTGCACTACTACTACTACTGGGTTCTCCAATGAAGACTTCTGCCTCACATGCCCTTTTGTGGATCATCAGAACAGACGACGAAGGCCTTCTCATTGTGAATACTCTACGTTTGGGACTCTTTTCACATTCGTCTCCTCCTCTATATCCATTCCACTGATATTGCATGCTGAATATCTGAAAATTCAAAATAACAACAGTTAAATAAACAAAATATATATAGCTACTTTAACATTACGGCTCCAGGATAAGTCCAGATTCAGAATATACCCGCTCAAACAATATGTGATCTTTTTTTATGTTCTTAAACTTTTTCTTAAAAGTGAATGGAACTCCTAGACTTCGTACTTTTGCGTATGATTAGAAAAAACAAATTAACTTGAACTGGGTCGTATTGATTTGAATGATCTCTTTGCTAAGGAGCTTTTGACCAAAATCATGGGTTTTTTAAAAAAAATTCTCAAATAATGGCACATTTCAAAGTAATGTCTGGCCCACATCCAACACAAAAACGTCAAATGAACTGACGTTTTTAATTAAAAACGTCAGTCTATTTGACGTCTTTAAAACTGTGGCTCACGGCCTTGCATAGTACTATTATAATTTTATAAAACTAAAAATGCCACATAAGTTGATATGTCTGAGTGGTTAAGGGCATTGACTTAAAATCCATTGGCCTACGCCCATGCAGGTTCGAACCCTGCTGCCAACGTCTATTTTTTTCTGTTTCCTCCCCAAGTATTGGACATTTGGAAGTTGGAACTCAATATCTTGGGTGTCTACCAAAACTACAAAAAAATGAGGGGCCAAAATTGTATATTTTTTTTTGACTGACATCTCATGTCGGCATTCTTTCAAAAAATATTGAAAGCAGGAACGTCACTAAGAACGTCAAGTTTATATATATGATATTGTGATACACATCG
>CM042200.1:22430062-22446548 GCA_023539305.1 Ilex asprella | reverse complement strand
AGTCCCAACATAGGGACCATTCAATACTTAAACAAATTTAGGCTCTTGAAGTTATGGCCCTTGTTCGGTCTTTCTTCAAAGAGCTCGATCCCAACATAGGGGACTTTCAACACTTAGAAAAATTTAGGCTATAGAAGTTATGGTCATTGTTCAACCCTTCTTCAAAGAGCTCGATCCTAACATAGGGACCATTCAACACTTGGAAAATAGCTCGGTGAGCTAGTGATGTATGGCCACCAGAACCCTTGGAAAATGGCTCGGTGAGCTAGTGATCTTCCACAAGTATAAGCACCATAGCTTCCCTTATGGATCTCAAACAGAAATCCTAGTACTAGTGTTGGGTGGATGCATTTCAGGTACGGGTCTCCGAACGATCGTCGATAAAGTTCATCTTTTGGAGATAACCAAAATCTGGCAGCTTTTAGTCGTAGTTTGTGGGCTTCCTTCTTGTCTATCGGCAAGTCTTCATTCTTTAGGAAAGCAATGATCGGATCCATCCAACTCGGTTCCACTTCTCCATATAAGATCTCCTCCAAACTTACCAACAAAATGCTCAGCTCGGGCTGATATTGAATAGTAACTGTTCTTTCATTCTCCTAATCGATGGCAGAAGTCAGTGATGCCAAGGCATCGGCATGGGCATTTCTTGTTCTTCCTACCTGTTGAACGGAGTATTATGGAATCTGGCCTAACTCTTTTTCTATAGTAGTATGATAAGACATCATTCTCTCATCTTTTGTCATGTACTCTCATATTTTCTTGTTCACCACCAACTGTGAATCAAAAAATATCTAGAACTTACTTACTCCCAAACTGATTGCAAACCTTACTCCTACTATCAGGGCCTCGTATTCTGTTTCGTTGTTCGAGGCCCGAAAGTCGACTCTGGTGGCTTTGTTCTAGCACACATCCCTCCGAGATTTTCAGTATGATGCCTATGCCTGATCTTTTTTTGTTTGATGATCCGTTTGTGAATAAGATCCATCTGCGCTCGAGATCTGGGTCGCTATCACCTCTGGACTTCTCACTCGGTCCCAAGCTTTGCTTAAGTTGAAATTTGGCACTAAAGTCAGCCACTACCTATCTCTTGATTCCAGTTCTTGGTTCGGACACAATATCAAACTCTCTGAGCTCTACTTCCCACTTAAAAATGCTCCCTGATAGGTTAGCATTCCGAAAAAAAGCCTTCAAGGGCTGATCAATGAGCACCACAATTTGGTGTGCCTGAAAGTGGTGTCGTAGCTTCCTAGTTGAGCTCACTAGGGCAAGATGAGTTTTTCCAACGACGTGTATCTTGATTCGGCATCCAAAAATATTTTGTTGACATAGTACATAAAACTCAGGTTTGTACAGTCGTTTATCATCAATGTTCCACTTATCGCATGTTCAAATACGGCTAAGTACAGAAACAAACACTCCTTGGGGAGTGATGTTGTTAAAATAGGTTAGGAAGCCAGGTACGCTTTCAAATTAATGAATGCATATTCGCACTCTTGAATCCATAATGCTCCCTTCTTTACTTTGATCAATTGGGAAAAAGATCTACATTTTTCTGAGGCTCGGGATATGAATCTTCCCCACGCGGCTACCATTCCTATTAGCCTTTGCACTTCTCTGTTTTGGGTGACTGTAGTTCTGTTATCGCCTTTAATTGGTCATAATTTACCGCGATTCACTGATGTGATGTGTTATCAAAAATCAGAGGAACTTACCAGATTCGACCCCCGAATGTGCACTTTGAGGCATTTCATTTGATATCTTCGTAGTATGTCAAAGGTTCTCCTTAAATCAAAGCAATTATCTAAGGTCATTCGGATTTTAACTACCATTTCATCAATGTATACTTCCAAGGTGATGCCCAAAATGTGAGAAAACATCTTCGTCACCAATCTCTAATAGGTTGTTCCTGCATTCCTCAGCCCAAAGGGCATTAACTTGTAACATGATGTCCCTTCAGGTGGTATAAAGAAGGTATTTTCTTGATCTTGCTCAGCGAGGGGGATTTGATGATAACCCTTGTACACATAAAAAAAACTCATTCATTCATGGTCAGCAGTTGCGTTGACTAGTTGGTCTATCTCCGGAAGAAGGAAGTTATCTTTCGGACATGCTTTGTTGAGGTCGATAAAAAACGAAAGTACCTCCTACAGGAATGAAGGAATGATATATGTTATGTAAATGAGCTTTTGAACTCAATCTCCAAGTCTTTTCCTCTGGCAAAATGAACAAACTGCCTAAGACCGAAGTGCGTCGATCGAAGGTACTCCGATGCTTAAGTCAGTAATGGAATTGAGTAAACTTCAAGAAGACAAGGAGAGTTCACCATGCCTTTCACCTTGACTCCTTATGCCTTATATAAAATCTTTCTTTAGTTAGGATTTTCATGATTTTTTATTTAAGGTGGTACACCTTCCCCTAATCAGGTGATTCTATTCAAGAAGTTGCTAAAATCTCTCCAGTAATTCCTTCTGCCGATCCTATGATCATGCTCATTCGTTTAACTATAATACATGAATTATATGCATCTTTTTTGCATCACGTTTACTATTTAAATAGTTCGGTTGTGATGAGAACCGAGCTCATTCCTTCCTTCCCGAGCTATCTAAATAGCTTAGTTGCTATCTAATGACAAAGTCTAGTGATGTCTTTCTCACATAACTGGTCTTGTAACCCTCACATGAGATCATTAAATGTTCATGTTTTTGTGATCATGTTATTATTTTTATTGGGCATGCTACTGTTCATGTTACTATTTTTGTTGAGCATGTTACTACTGTTATTTTCTCAAATATTAATACTTAATGCTATTATTTTTTTTGTTTTTGAATATTATCATTTTTTTGTGTTTAAATATTACTACTTTTTTTGTGTCTAAATGGTACTATTTTTTGTGTTTGAATGGTACTATTTTTTGTGTTTAAATGTTACTATTTTTTTATGTATATATATATATGTGTGTGTGTGTGTATGTGTGTGTGTGTGTGTGAGAGAGAGAGAGAGAGAGAGAGAAATAAATAATCCTATTATATGAGGTTGTTTGATAACACAATTTAAAGCTTAAAATTTAATATTTTAAACACTTAATAAATTGAACTCATTTGATAATTTAAAACTTACACTACTTAATATTTTAAACACTTTTTAAATATAGGCTAAAAAGTAGCAAGCAACCTACTTATCACTTAATGCTGAAAATGTTAGTCAGTAAGAATTTTATGAATTTCTTGTAATGGATAATTATACTCTCACCACCATTGTGTCATCGCCTCCACCACCACCACCACCATTGTACCTGATAGAGATGTATACTAAAAAGTTTACTTCTTGTAGTGAAACTCGTTTTATTAATTAATAGAAGTTTTTTTTTCCATTTTATTGAAAATCAATGTAGGCAAAATATTTGCATTATATTTGATATATGGTATGGATGTGTGTATTATATTTTATATTATAAATAATCTGGTGTGTAGAGTTCGGCTTATGCACAGAAGATCAGATTATCGGATCATTGTATAATATGAGTATAGGTTCACAATCCTGGATGGAATTGGACACATCATCAGTATGATTGTAGTACAATATTCTTGAATAATCTGCCTTGACTATAGGAGACTGTTTGATGTTTCGGATTATTGCACTAGTATACTTTGTGTATTAAACAAACCCATGTTGAGGTTATTATATTTTACTAATTCAATAAAATAATAAATACTTCATGATTATTGTGATTGCTTATACTCTTAATCCCGAAATATTTAATTGTCATGTGCATATAATGTTTGTCACTTTAATTCATGAAAGAGTGAGATTTATATTGAGTCAATAAGCTCAGTAAATTGAGAGACGATATTATTTGTATGGTGAAAATTAATAATAAAGGAAACCACGTCCTAGTATTTAAGTAGGTTGATGATGTCCTCTTGGGGAAGCTCATAAATTTTGTCCATTACAAACC
The DNA here is from genome assembly GCA_023539305.1 of Ilex asprella. Classification (NCBI taxonomy): domain Eukaryota; kingdom Viridiplantae; phylum Streptophyta; class Magnoliopsida; order Aquifoliales; family Aquifoliaceae; genus Ilex; species Ilex asprella. Next base: position 22,442,593 of record CM042200.1, on the reverse strand, counting down.
CTGCAGATGGATTTAATTATCCAACATTACAAGTAATTTGAATGATAAGGTTTCAAGGAATAGAAAAAGTCAATTAAATATAATTATTAGTAATTTATTTAATTGATGGACATCTGTAATATTAAACGCGGGGAGATTACTAAACATATAATAATAAGGAGTTCGAATATAATTTTGAAATAAGACTCAGAAGATCAATAATAAGTTTTTCGTGGACTAGCATATTATTAATGGACCGTAAGATGATTGTTCTGTGTTGAACATAAAAATCTTAAGCCTATTGGAAGTCCGACCCTTATTTCTCCTTAGGGTTTCTATTGTAGCATATATATACATACATATATATATATATATAAACGTCTAGTCTCTCTAAATCAGCATCAATTCATTACTCACGTTTTGAGAGAGGCTAAGAGAGAGAGAGAGAGAAAATAGAAGTTTGGAGGTCATTGTAGCCCACACTGCATCCGAATTTTAATGTTCAGGGACATACGACAGAAGGCCATGAGGTTCGTCGAGCTGTCTTCTACATTTATTGTTAGTTTTTTGTGTTCGTGTTGATACGAAATCAATCTAGAGCGATCTCGAAAGTAAACACTAATTCCGTTTTGTAGGGTTTTAAATGATTTTTTTTTTTTTTTGTATTTGATACATACACATTGTCAATAATTCTTAACATTTTCGTTCCAACAGTACCATCGCCACCACAACCATCGCCACTACTACTGTCACCATTACCACCACCATCATTGTGCCACAGTCACCACCACCATCATTGTTGTCGGCACTACCATTGTGCCACCATTACCACCACCACAACCATTATCGCCACGATCATCATCATTGTCGCCACCACCTCCACCACCATTAGCACCACCATCACCATCATTGTGTCGCCACCACCACCACAACCAGTATGTCACTGCCACCACTACCATTGCGTCACCACTACCACTGTCACTGCCACCATCACCACCATTGTTCCACTGCCACTGCCATTGTCACCACTAGCATCATCATCATCGTCACTATCATTGTGTTGTCTCCACCACCACCATCGTTGCTGACACTTTTACCATTGTGCCTTCACCACCACCACCGTCACCACCACTACTATTATGTCATCGTCACTATCACCATTGTGTCACCGCTACAACAACCACCACCACCATCATCATCACTATCAGCGTCACTACCATTATGTCGCCACCATCACCACCACAGTGTTTCTGCCACCATCACCATCACCATCACCATCGCCACCATCATCACTATCACCACTACCACCATCATCACTATCACCACCACCACCATCATCACTATCATCGCCACCACCATCACCATCACCATCACCATCACCACCACCACCACCATCATCACTATCAGCGTCACTACCATTATATCGCCACCATCACCACCGCAGTGTTTCTGCCACCATCACCATCACCATCGCCATCACCATCACTACAACTATCATTATGTCATTGCCGCCACCACCACCGCCACCGTTGTCGCCACCATTACCACCACCATTATGATGGTGGTGATAGGAATAAGACAGTTGTGGAGAAATTATTAAAGAGAAAGACAAAATTAGAATAATAATATTCAAACTTCAGCTCGTTATATTTGTCAAACATTTTGATTAAATTCAATACTCAAATTTTAGTCAAAAAGAAACAGTCTGAATTCAGCATTCAACACTTAAAATTTAACATTTAGTTTTCAATTTTTTCAAACACCACATATTTAAGGAAATAGATAGATATGAGAGAAAGAATTTTAATGTTAGTTAAACTCCTAAAATGTAGGAGTTATTAGTTTTTAAATTTGTTTTAATTAAACATAACTACTAACATTAATCATTAATATATATATATACACATACATACCAAAAGGTTCGAAGAAGGAACGCCCATAAGAATATATAACCAACCCACTCACTCTTCTGTATAACCTATTCACATTAGTGAAGCGGGTGGATGCATAAGGGAAGTGCACGTTTGTGAGACCTTAGTCGGGATGCATAGGGGAGTCAACCTACGAGCACAGTAGAGCCTGGTACCACCACAATTTTGTCAACATATATTATGAGGGCTTCTATAAAAGTGGAGCTTAAAACCTGGGCTTTCTTAGTCTTGCTATTGGACTAGCCCCACAATGTCTAACAATTGAGTTGTATGCCGACAAAATTGTAACTCCAAACAAAGTCCAAAAATATATGTTTTTTGAGCCTCAACAATTACATAAATTAATGGTGCATGCTGGCGAGGCAATATCGGGCGAACAACCTGTTTTGCAATAGTCTTGTGGTTATGTAATCCTTTTTTATCTTCCAACCTCCAACCAAAATATCTTTCTTTTGTATACCACCCAAGCCACATTTTTCTCTACACCCATGCCCATTACCTAGTAAATAACGTTACAACAACTACATTTTGAGATGCATAATACTTACTTGAGAATTGCATTGTTATTTCACTCAACTCAAAGGCCTATGTAACACCTGTGTCTGAAAATTAATATGCAAAGGTTTTAATTTTGACACGTGGTGAAATTTAAAAGTTAAGTTGAAGCGTTTGGTTTGAAATTTTAACATCCGTGGTGAAGCATTTGGTTTGAAAATACACGAAAACATGGGAGGTGTAAAATTGTCTGATAAAGTCAAATTCGAAATTAAGATGGAAAAAAGATTAAAAATAATGAAGATGTCATTCTATGGTGTTCTTCCAACAAGCAGTGAGTAGGTGTCCTCCTTGTAAGACCTAAACACGCATAACAAACAAATAATATTTATATTAAGTATATTTACATGTAACATACATACGTAGGATTGTCAATTAGTATTTAATTACAAGTAATGATATAAAATCAGAACCTAAATAATGAATATTTTAATATTCAGGGATAATTTTATAAAGAATGATTTTAGGGGGAATTGTATTATTTAAAATGTGAAAGGGTAAATAAGAATGTTGACATGTAATATGACTTTATTATTTTATGTACGTTAGCACATGTAGAATTAATCGGGTGACAAACATGTGACATCAATTTATTGTTATAAAAAAATAATAAATAAAATGTATTAGTATATACAAAGAGTGGTTAAGGGTCCAAAATACAAAGTTAATGGATTGTCAATATTTTGGATATATGTATATACATGTCTATATATAAATATGCATAAAAAAAAGGGTATATACATCAAATCAAAACCAAAATGGTCAGTCAATTTTTTGAATTTAATATTTAGTTTTATAAAATTAATACTATTTTTAAAAATTAACAAAAAATTAACATTTTGTTTGATCCATTTTTTTTTTGGATAGGAAATATCCTATTTAATCAATTACCATCAATATTTTGGATATATGTATAAAACGATGTTTACTACTATTTTAAGTTTGTTTTATATGATCAAGGGTAAATTTGGAAATTCATAAGTGTTAGAGTTTGAGTCAAACTCTCCAAGTGTTTTATTTCTTATTTTTTTGGCATTAAGTTACAATTAGAGTTTCAATGGATTTAAGAGTTTTGACTCATAAAATATTCTAGTTAGTTTTGAGTAGTTTAATTAAAGTTATAATAGGATTGGTGTTATTAGTTTTTTTATAGGTTTAGATCTCTTTTATATTTAAAAGCCTTTACTTTTAATTGAATGATGAAATGGCAAAATCTTTTTTCAAACATCAAGATTGGTTTTGGTTTTGACGTGAAGCCTTTGACGTTGGGTTTTGGCTCCGTCTGATTTTTATTTCCTTCAATAATTATTTGTTGTTCTGATTAATTGTTGGTGTGAGATTATTTTAAGTACTTCATATTATTTTGGGATCCTACATCTAGTATCAGAGTCAATTTTAGATGGAAAACAGGAACTAATTTGTTCAATGCTTGATTGAAAATTTTGACGGGATGTCAAATTTTCAATATTGAAAAACACAGATGGAGTTGTTTTTCAAGATCATGAATTTTTTAGATATTGTGACAAACGGGTTCACAGATCTCAGCGATCTACCAACTCACACAAAAGTCTAAAAGAATGAATTAGTAATTAATCAAGAAAGACAACAGAGCATTGATGTATATTTATAGAACAATTGATTCGTCAATTTATGACAAGATTGGTCATGTTTCTACGGCCAAGACGGCATGGGATGTCTTGATCAATTGTTATATTGGATAAGACAAGGTGAAAAAGGTTTGGGTGCAGACCCTACGCAGACAATTTGAACTTCTTCAAATGGAAAAATCATAGAGTATGTCTGATTATTTTTCGCGAACGTTGATTATTGTCAATCAAATGAGAGTCAACAGCGAGGATGTAAAGAATCTCCAAGTAATGGAGAAAATTCTTCAAATCTAATCAATTAGGTTCGAGAATATTGTCACAGCTATCATGGAGTCAAAAAATCTTGATTCCCGAACAGTTGATGAGTTAATGGGTTTCCTAAAAGCTCATGAACAAATATTGAATGAAAAGACTGAGATTTTAGGAAAAGAAGTCTTACAGACTCAAACAAGTTTCAAGAAGGAGAAGAATGAGTCTCATAACCAATCTCAATCAAATTAGAGGTTTAGCATTCAAATAACCAAGATACGTTGCAAAAATATAAAGGTAATAGTTAGGGTTAACAACGTGAAAAATCTAAGATAAAGTGTTACTATTGTGAAAAATTAGGGCACTATAAAAAGGACTACTACTAATTAAGGAGATCCGATAATAAGAATTATCATGCTAAAATTGCAGAAGATAATGATAATAATTTAGAGGCTTTGTTTTTGGCTAATAATGCAATAGATGATGTTCGAAAGAACAAGTGGTATTTAGATTCAAGTTTAAGTAATCACATGTGTGGTTACAGGGAGATGTTCACCATTTTGGATAAGTTTGTTCAATCAAACATTGAATTTGGGAATGCTTCAGCCATCCCCATAAATGAAAAATGTAAAATTTCTATCAAGTTAAAAGATGGGTCGTTGAATGCTATTTCAAATGTTTTTTATGTTCATTGTCTTAGCCACAATTTATTGAGTATGGAACAGTTGTCAGAAAAAAGTATGATATGAGAATTGTTAATAGTGTTTGTAAAATCAATGATAGCCATAGGGGACTAACAGCAAAGTTAAACATGGCTCTCAATCATTTGTTTCTTTTACAAATTAATTATCAGAATTTACCTTACTTTAGTTCTGAATTTCTGGGGATAATTGTTTATGACATATACTGTTTGGACATGTAAATTTTCGTAGTTTAAATTTTCTTGCCCAAAAAAAATTGGTTTTGGTTTTCTTGCCATTATTAATATTCCTAGTCAAGTTTGTGAGACTTCTGTTTTGGGGAAAAAACGTAGGGACCATTTTCCTAATAAACAAGCTTAACATGCAAAACAAAACTCTTGATTTGATTCACTCTAATTTGTGCTCAGTTGAAGTTCCTTCCAATGGTGGGAGTATTTATTTTATTATATTTATTGATGATTTTAGTAAAAATACTTGGGTGTATATTTTTAAAAAATAAATCTTATGCATGTGATACATTTAAGTATTTTAAGACTTATGTTGAAAGGTAGAGTGACAGAAAAATTAAGGTTTTGAAGACTAAAAGATGTCAAGAATATATGATTTGTGATGATTTTTCGAGAAATCATGATATTAAACATCAATTAACAATTAGATAAACTCTCCAACAGAATGGCATGACAGAGAGAAAAAAATATAACTATTATGGATATGATTAGATGCATGTTGAAATCTAAAAATACGCCAAAATATAAGATTATTTTGAGGGCCTCATATTATTCTGGGATTCTACATCAGAGAATAAACTATTACATCACACCTTTTTTTTTGTCAATAATGATATTAGATGACATGAGTAGTTTGTAAAACGTGTATATAAATTATAGGGATGTGCAATGATATTTTAGAAACTAGAGGGGTGTCATTAAAATATAACTCTAATTCAAGGGATGTAAGTGAAATTGACACATAAAAAAATGGTGAAGACAGTAGTTTGAAAAATCTATAATATAAAACAGGCCGGTTTCAATAAGCTGATCCTACGGTCTCAAATTCATTCATCAAATTGTCAAAAAATATTCATTATTTCCTTAATATTTCTCGCTCAAAAGAGTCAACGATTACGGCTGATCTTGTAATCAAATTCATTCATCAAACGGTCAAAAAATTATAATTTTTTTCTTTAATATTTCTCTCTTTAAAAAGTCAACGATTACGGCTGATCTTAGAACACATTCTACGGTCTCAAATTCATTAATCCAATAATCAAAAAATTATAATTTTTTTCTTTAATATTTTCCTCCCAACAGGTCAACAATTACAGTTAATCTTGGAATACATGATTTTCTTTGACATAATAATTAAATTGGTTAAATTTGCCATTAATATCATCTGTATAGTGTAACATTTTGAATTTGTGTAAGACACAATGAGATTAAAAAAAGCTCATCAATTTAAGATGAAAAAAAAAAACAAGGGCGCTGCTTAACACATTTATATTGAATATAATTAATTTTAATTTTATTTATTTAATTAATTATCTCAAACTAACATGTGTTACACATATCTTGAATCAAAGGTTCAAAACTAATTTTTTTTATCTCTTAAAAAAACTCAACGCTAATATATTCTTATAAATTAATAATTTTGTAATAGCTTGTACTAATTAAAAAATAATATTTATAGATAATTTTTTGATGTAAAATATTTTGGCAATATGCTTTTTGATAAATTAAATTTTTAGTTTGTATTAGATTTAACTCGATTTTGATTACATGTATATAAATTAATATTTTTTTAAATCAGTTTGTAATATAAAACAAGGCGGCTTTAACAAGCCAATCTTACGGTCACAATTTCATTTGTCCAACAGTTAAGAAATTATAATTTTTATCCTTAATATTCCTCTCCCCAAAAAAAAAGTCAACAATTTCGGCTGATCTTGAAACACATCATATTGTCTTAAATTCATTCATCCAACAGTCAATAAATTATAATTTTTTTCCTTAATATTTTTCCTCCCAACAGGTCAACAATTACTACTGATTTTGGAATACATGATTTTCTCTGACATAATAATTAGTCTTTGTTTAATATTATTTATGGTGTAACATTTTAAATTTTTATAAGACACAATAATAACATTTTGATTAAAAAAAATTATCAATTTAATAGATGAAAAAAAATAAGGAAACAAATTTCTATTGAATATAATTAATTTTAATTTTATTTATTTATTTAATTATCTCAATCTAACATGTCGTACATATATTTTGAATCAAAAGTTCAAGACTAATTTTTTTTATCTCTTAAGAAAACCTAACGCTAATATATTCTTATAAATTAATAATTTTGTAATAACTTGTACTAATTAAAAAATAATATTTTATAAATGATATTTGTAGATATTTTTTTGATAGAAAATATTTTGGCGATATACTTTTTGATAAATTAGATTTTTAGTTTATATTAGATATAACTTGATTTTGATTATATGTATATAAATTAATATTCAATTTTTATTCTATGTATATAAATTAATATTTTTTTAAGTCAATTTCATCAATATTCGTGGATTTATCTGTAATATAAAATAGGGCGATTGCAATAAGCCCCATCCGACAGTTTCAAATAAACTCATTTAACGGTCACCAATATTTCTCTTTAAATTATTCAAATTGAATTTGTCATTCTTCTACTCACTATTCACTCTCTCTCTTTGGCAGTGGTGGGGCGAGGAGGGAGAGGAAGGGCCTGGGGTCACCCTAAAAAAATATATTTTTTTAAGTTATATATGTTTTATATATTTTTTTGGATTAATTAGGTCTACTGTAATGATTTATGAAAAACAAACAAGCAATGCTATTGTGATATAATTTGAGAACTTAGTGATTGTGGTCATTAGATTGTTAATGAGTCTCAGATAATCCCAACGCTATCAATCCAATTGTCATAATACATTAAATCCCCAAACTATGCCCCAATAGCATTGGTGAAAACAAAATTAATTAAGTCAAATAAGTTGGGTACTAGAACAAAAAATAAAAACAAAAGTTCAAACAAAATCTTTTAAAATTAGCAAACAAAAATTGATTTCTTAAAATATTAGTATGATTTGTTAAAGTCTTATTTGGTTAAAAAATTATAGAATATATAGCCAAAAATGAGTAAAAGGTGGAATTTGTAAGAAGAATAAAAATTATAGAATATTGCTTTTATTTGTGTCAAATAAATTATATAATTAATTCTTAATGTATAGATGTTATGTTATTAATTTTTTTTCAAACATACCTCTTTTATGTTTAATGAATTTTTAAGTATCAAATTTGATATAAAAAAATATAAATATATCATATTATTTTTATCTATTATACTTAAAATATGTCAACCCTATATCATATTTTTTGCTCCACCACTACTATCAGAGATTTTCACTTATCACTTCTTCAAATTAATCGATTGGTCTACGTTGCACTGTAAATATTTTATCATTTAAAAAAAAACGTTACACCGTGCCTTTAGACACTGATTATCTCTAGTACGGAACAAATTCGAAATTGTTCTTCTTTTAAAATTAAAATAAAGAGCAAAAAGAATTTGTTTGGAAAAAGAGAGCGTTGTTTTTCACAACGGGCAGCATCTCAGATTTGAAAAAGGACGCCGAACGAAGCACATGCGAAGAGGAATTCAAAATTCGAAAGACAGAGGAAAGGAGGGAAGCACGTGCCATTTATGCCGTCGCTTGCATTGCCTAGCCACAAATGAGAATGAGATGTGTATCCAATTCCGTCCCTCTATTTCGAACAAAAAGGCAACGGAACGGAACACACACACTCTCTCTCTCTCTCTCGAAAAACCCCATCCCATTCACGACATAGCGCTTACTTAGGGCTCGTTGTGGTTGATCAGATTCAGGGAGACAGATTGTTAGAAAGAAGAAGAAATGGAAAAGTACCAGAAACTGGAGAAGGTAGGGGAGGGTACATACGGAAAAGTGTACAAGGCCAAGGATAAGGCCACCGGACTGCTGGTGGCCCTCAAGAAGACTCGTCTGGAGATGGACGAGGAAGGAGTCCCACCCACCGCCCTCCGTGAGGTCTCTCTCCTCCAGATGCTATCCTCTTCCATTTACGTCGTTCAATTGCTCTGCGTCGAGCACGTCGACAAGAACGGAAAACCACTCCTTTATCTCGTCTTTGAGTATCTCGACACCGACCTCAAGAAGTTCATCGATTCCCACCGCAAGGGCCCCAATCCCAGGCCTCTCCCTCCTTCCCTCATCCAGGTATGCATTTTTTTTTTTGGTATCTAGATCTAATTTCATCTCTCTCTCCTGCCATTCCTGATTTCTTTCTCGTTCATATGTTCTTACTTCTTCAAACCTATTTTTTATCAGTCTTTAGACAAACACTAACCAACTGCTTTGGTTGATTCTGATATTAATTACTCAGAGTTTCTTGTTTGATCTAACAGAGCTATTTGTATCAATTGTGCAAAGGGGTTGCCCATTGCCACAGCCACGGTGTCCTTCACAGGTTTCATTGTCTTTCATTTCTCGATCTTCTTTTTCTTTTTTGGAGTAAATCCTTAAATCTAATGACCTTGTACAGAGATCTGAAGCCACAGAATCTCCTGGTAGACAAAGAGAAGGGCATACTGAAGATTGCTGATCTTGGTCTGGGAAGGGCCTTTACTGTTCCTCTCAAGAGCTACACCCATGAGGTTTTTACTTTAATTTTTGCACTTCTAATTTTATCATCAGACCCAACTAGAGAGGAAACGTATTCTCTTTCCGATTTCAATCTTGTCTTTTATTGGAACAAAAATTAATGCACACATGAACTTTTGATTTCTTTTTGTCCATAGATTGTTACTCTCTGGTACAGAGCTCCAGAAGTTTTGTTGGGATCAACCCATTATTCCACTGCAGTTGATATGTGGTCCGTTGGTTGTATTTTCGGTAAGACCCTTCAACTTCCACATCTACTACTAGTTTATGGCTCACAATTACGGTTTCCAACATTTCAGCTTCTTTTTACCGTTGTTTAGTGCAAGTATTGGTTTTTTTGTGGAGATGTTTATGTTTACATTAGGCCTGGGACTACGAAATCATAAGTTTAAATAGCTATTGCGAATCTTTAGCAATCATAATTCTGCATTCACGTAGTATATTCTTTAAGGAAAGCTTTAAATATACCAAATCAAAATACATTTTCCATGTAAGACTTAACTATCACAGACGTTGCCTGTGCTCAGTGTCTTTAGCCAGTCGCGTTGCTTCAGCAGTGTGTTTCCTGTTAGCCACCTTCCTCGGTAAAATAGTTGTTCCACTATGATCTATTGATTGTTACGTGGTAGAAATTTCCAATGGCATTGCTTTTATGCATATGCATTTCTTCCCTTTTGGAAACTTGTTTGTAATGTTTTTCATTTCATTTCACCCGTAATTTGAAGTGGGTTCGTTTAGTATTTTGTGGGTTTATTCTTTGCAGCTGAAATGGTTAGAAGGCAAGCTTTATTTCCTGGGGACTCTGAATTTCAACAATTGCTTCATATCTTCAGGTATATCTTTGATAAGTTACTGGTTTGGTAATAATTTTTTAGATATTTGATTTTTTTCAGCTTCTGGAAAAAAAAATACTGTAAGTTTACTTCTATAAACTTACACTTGCAGCTGGTGAGAGTGGCCGGAACCTCTTATCGGTTTTGTTTTATCTGGGAAAATATGTTCTGTTTTCAGTCTGGAGGCCATTTTTTTTTTTTGTGAGGACCATTGAGTGGGTTCTAGTACAGCTATTTATTTTCTAGATCTAATTTAGTTGTTAATGCTGTAGCTTAGACTTGGTGCATGCGTTTTTGACTTACTGCTTTTATTCTTCGTCTAAATCCTATCATTCGTATGTTACTTGAATTTTGGTATATGCATCACGGAAGGCTGTTGGGAACGCCAACTGAGAAGCAATGGCCAGGAGTTGATTCATTGCGGGATTGGCATGTGTATCCACAATGGGAACCTCAAAACTTGGCACGTGCTGTTCCATCTCTGTGCCCTGATGGTGTTGACCTTCTATCGGTAACTACTTTGACAATAAGTGTATTTTCTACCGTTAAACTTTTGATGACTCCATATAATCTGACAATTTTATGTGCACAATTTTTTACATCCAAATTCTGAAGTGGGCATCAGAAAATCTTTATACATCTTAAACGGCCCTAATTTGAGATCTCATTGCTATGGTTTTTTTTAAAAAATGAAAAATTTAGAGAGTAGGAAATTGACGGAAATAAAAATTTGATAGTACTGCTAGTCTCTTTTTATTTCTAAGCATGGGTCTGCCCTTGTTAGTCTCTTTTTATTTCAAAATAGATTCTTTTTTCTTTTCAAATTTTTTATTATTATTTGAAACAGAAGTCCGAAAATAAATCGGATTGCTGTATCTGGTCCAGTGCCAGACTGGTTTTGGCTAAAGTGGTGTGGATGAGCTTGACATTTAAGTTCGGATTTTGAAAGCCAAGCACATACTTTGCTACAATTTGTGAGATTAATACCCTGCCGTTGTGTTTATCTAATGCAGAAGATGCTTAAATATGACCCTGCTGATAGGATTTCAGCCAAAGCAGCTTTAGATCATTCCTATTTTGACAGCTTGGACAAGTCTCAATTCTAGGATTTATTTTTGAAATGCTGTTTTTCTGGAGCTTGATTTGTGTTATAAACATGAACATTTATTTGTCCGTTGGTTTGGTGCCTTGTTGAGTCGTCATTAATGACGGATGTCATCCCCTTGGTGATTTGAAGCGTCTTGTATAATTTCTGGAACCATAACGTCTGGTGTTTTTCATGTCTATGTTCAACTAAATTTCATGTTTTTGTTGTTATGGTGATGCTATTTGATTATACTGACATCTTGTGTCAATTGAATTCATATTGGTGACAACGCTGCTCAGTTACTACTAGTGCATATGAAACTGTAAGTTTTGGTGAATTATTGACAACTTCTGAGGTTGTTTAATAGGTAAAAAAAAACCAATCAGTGAGTTGTACGCCTTTTCTATACTTTGGTTCTTAAACTTGGAGTAACTTGTCGCGTCTGAAAACAACGCTGCAGCTGTGCCTTTATCTCAGCAGAGTTCCAAACCTGGAAAATGGAATCAAATCTATCGTGTGCTATGACTGGCAATGATTAACACATTTTTAAAGAGCTGTAGGTTAGTTTCTAGTCATATTCCTAGTAATGTATATGTCACTGTACTGAAGCCATCATAATCTTTCATGACTGGCCCTTCCCCATAGAACTCCATTGTGGGAGTAAAACTAACCAAACTTTCCAAGATTAGTTAGTGATCGACTTGGAAATTCTAGTTTGGATTACAGATTATCATAGCCAAATAAGAAATTTTACATAGAATCATTGCGAGCATCATAGGAGACAAAAGTGAGACGGAATGGATTTTTTTGCTGGATTTTAACGGGATTTTAATGGATTTTTTTGCTGGATTTTGGGGGGG
>CM042200.1:22410915-22429962 GCA_023539305.1 Ilex asprella | reverse complement strand
TTCCAGTGTAGTTTTGACCCATTTAGAGGTCGAATTAGAAAATTTTCATGAGACATACTTTTGTATCCCTAGATGTCTAATATCTACTATCAAAATTTCAGATCAATTGGAATTAAGAATAAAAAGTTATGGCCAAAATACTAAGAGGTGTCCAAAATATTTTCTACCCGAAATTTACGTAAAGTGTGTTTTTATTCTGGAGTACTTCTAAGCTTCCAATGCACCTTATATTACCTCTCCCAAGGTTTTTCGACCTTTCGGATTTAATGGAGACCTTAGTTTGACCTAAAAATATTTAAAAACTTCCTATTAACTATTTCCAAGCTCATATGCTTTCGAAACGTAAACTTCTCAAATCCATTTGTCTCCCAAATATTTATTTTTAATGTTTTAACTTATGTGATTCATTTTTACATCCTTATATATAAAAGAACTACTAAACTAGTATATTACTATATTACTATAAGCATGTGGGGTATTACATTGCCCGTGTAACCCACCATTTTAGACAAAAATCTGCCATCGGGACTTCAATTACTATTTCTTCCTTAACTTGTACCTCGATTTAACCAGATTGCGTCTAGCAGTTCAGCTATAGATCCCATTGCTGCAACCCCACCTTTTTCAAGGAGACAAAGAGAGCCAGCTCACACTCATGCCATCCTCTTAACCCGTTGAATTTCCTCATTTTTTCCTGCTTCACTTCCTGAAACCACACTGGAGCAAATCTTACTACTAAACTGCTTCACTTCCGAAGTCTTGATAATTAAAGGAAAAGACATGGGCGAAATGATACCTCGGCAAGGAATGAAAAGCAACCTTGGTCATGTTTCTAGCACTACACTTAGATGCTTCATAAAGATCAGGCTTGAAGAGCACAGACAAAATGGGACAAGTAGCTTGGGACGGGTTGCACAATAAAGAATCCGAGCCCCCGGCGGACTCGATGGAATCCCGTTGAACAAAGGCAGCCTCAGCTCTCCTCTGCTCCTCAGTTTCTAAGTCACGAGAGGTGGCTCTCTCAAGAACTTTACTGCCCTATTTCTCTGGAACTCCTTTGATCCTCGTAGCAGCACCAGAGCTGTCAGGATGGACAGCTCCATCAGTTGGCGCCTCTTCAGTGTTAGGGGGATCAGACACCCCAGTAGCAGGAGTTTCAACCTTGGGCTTTTTTGGGCCCTTCACCAATCATCTGAACTGCTTGGAGGGTTTCACCACCCCTTATTTTCCACTTTCCTTCCTTGCCTCCGTAGCCATCTTCAAAGAACTATTGCTTGGGGCCATCTCAACTGGAACTAGACAAGTCCAAACACTAATGGTCCGTTTGGTAGGAAGGATGGAAAGTAGGAGGGATGGAAAGTAGGAGGGATGGAAAGTAGGAGGGATACACTTTCTATCCTTCGAGGAAGGAAAATAGGAGTGATACACTTTCCTTCCTTTGTGTTTGGTTGGATGGATGGAAAATAGAAATGATTATTTTTTGTGTGTATGGTATAAATGAAAAAATAGAAAGAGAGTAAACAATATATATATGTAATTTACTATTTTATCCTTATATGAGATTAGTGTACATTCATATACCAAGTCATTATGCTATACACACCATGTGTTAAAACAAACACAAATAATATAAAAATATATCCATTTTTTTATTTTTATTTAAAAAATAAAAAAAATGCACACACACACACTGTTAACACATAATGCACCAATAAACATATATCCTAATACATCAAAAAAATATACACACCCACTAATACACCGAAAAAAATACACACTAACTACAACCAACAAATAAATCTTCAACAAAATCAATTCAAGCAGTAAAAACATAATGCACTTGAACAAATAAAACTTCATCCCAATATCAATTCCATTAAAGCAGAAAAGGAAAAATGTATTGTCACACGATAAAACTTCATCCTAATAACATCACCAACTTCTTTCAAGCTATGACTATACCAACTGAAATTAAAAAATGTAACAAACGTGTCCCCAAACTAATTTGCCCTGACTCCTCAAACATTTCTTAAGCCTTGCATCAATTTTCTCAAAAGCTCCAAACGACGGTCAGCTGGTACACTAAAAAATGCTCTCATATTTGCTTGACTCTTAATCAAGAATAAAAATGCATCAATCTGGAGCTGTTCTGGAACACCAATATTCATCACCTCAGCAAATACTTCATTCTCAGTATAACGTGCCTTTGTTTTCTCTGCAATTGCAATTCCCTTCTCTGCTATAATATTCCCCTTCTCTGCTATCACATTTCCCTCCTTGATTGCCTCTGCAACCCTGATAATGCCACTATTGATGTTTTCAATATGCCCCTCAAGCACATCCATCATTCCATGTTTTCGTTTGGAACTTTTTGACAAGATAGCTGCTTCAGAGTTCACTTGAAAAGGTGCGGAACGGGGAGAAGATGGCTCACATGTGAAACTACCTTCATCAATTTCATTGTTAAGATCAAATGTGTTAGCACTTCTGTCCTTTTCCCATTGATGGACTTTTTCTTTTGCGCTAGTTGCACCTGCACCTGTTGCTTTATCTTTGGCAAAAAGATCATATAGCTTGTCATAGTGGCACATTTTAGTATGCCTCCATTTTGCAGCAGTTGGTTTTCCCTATAACATGAATAAAAGGCATATTCAATGATTATGAACAAGGGGCATGCCACAAGATTTTTAGGAAAATAATTCAAGTTACAAGTTAAATCGAATGATTATAAATAATACCTCAATAAGCCCCTTCCATACTTCATTCTCTACCTCCCATAGTTGTGTCTCTAGATTCCATGCAAATCCACTCATGGTCAAGCCATTAAAAATTTCATGACATGCAAAAAAATTGCTTTTTAGAGTTTTCATCCGATTCTTCACATGATCCTTCACAAATGGGAAATCAAATTTTTCATTGAGTGTTTTTAAAACATTATTGAATGCAGTGGTTGACCAAGTCCCATTTGGTCTATTTCCTTTCAATTGTTCATCCAACAATGCATCAAGTAAAACTTCATCCCAACGTTCTGTCCATGTCACATTATCCTTCTTGATGTCATCACTATTTTCATTTTTCTTTGATTTCTTTCCCACTACTCAAACTGCTTGTCAACAAACTAGCAAAGTCATCCCATAAGATGAAACCTTGGATAAAATTAAAGACAAGAACATGCTACACAAGCAGATGGATCTGCACACTTTTTTCACTCACCCATGTGGCAGCTGACACAAGCAGATGGATTTAAGTATCATGTGCTATAAATCTGAAGTTTCTGATTAATTTCAAAAGATAGACCACACTAGTATGCAAACAATCAAAGTTCCTGTTGTTTCCCATCTGAGTATATCAAGTCAGGAGATCTAATCAAATGGACTACAGATTAATTAACGGCATATAAACAACATACAGTCCAATTAAGAAAACATTTTAAAGGATCAAAATCAACACAAGTAGCCATATAGCCTTAGGCAATAATCCATAAATTAGTAATGAAGAGTTAAGGTAGAAAATTGACACAATTCAACAAATAAAACTGAAGCAGTTCCCCACAATTGTCTACATATGAATCAGAAAATCAACAATATACCATCAATATATTCCATAACATCATAATCTACTAGATAAACTAGCGAATTCATCCAAAATAATAGTAAAACATCATAATCTATGAGAGATATAATCTTGCCACATGCTAACTCCTATAGAATCTCTTATAATTGCACCATGCCTAGCATCATCATCATCATTATTACGTGCATTGGAAGACTCTTCGATTTGCACCTCACTATTTGAGAGTTCATTATCAACCTCAGCAATCAATCTTTCATCAGGATCAACTCCCATGAGATAATTATGAAGGATACAACATGCTAGAACAATTTCAGTTACCACATCAACAGGATAATGGGCTTCAGCACCAGTTCCAATAATTGAAAATTATTTTTTAAACACTCCAAATGTTCTTTCAATTACATTACGAAGTGAAGAATGTCGATGGTTAAATAATTCTTGGGGATTTTCTGGACCACGTGCGGAGTATTCTTTCAAGTGATAGCGCACCCCTCTATATGGAGCAATAAGGCCGCTTCTTAACATGTAACCTCCATCTACGAGATAATATTTACCTAGAAAATAAGAAAGCATTTATTAAGGATTTTAATACATAGATTACATTTTCCAATATTATATTTAGTAACACAAAATTACCTCTTGGAATCATGAGTTTATCTTCCCTAGTTAAAGCATTTTTTAATATTCTTGAGTCAGATGCAGTCCCTTCCCATCCTGGTAATACATAAGTAAATTTCATGTCAAAAGAACATGTTGCCAAGACATTTTGTGTTGGATAATTTTTCCTCCCTCGATATCTTGGTGCATCAATTTCAGGCACCTTGACACGAATATGCGTCCCGTCAATTGCACCCACACAGTCCTGAAATGTTTAAACATTTTTAAACATCAATTCTATTGAGAGGTATTCCCTAGGTAGAGGTAAAAAGGTCATGTTTACCTTAAAGTATGGATAAAATCTATTATTGTTGAGTATCTGAACAGGGACCTCTGAACCGGTGGGTTGCTTTAGAAATATATCTTCTAAACTGACTATCGCTTTTAGAACTTCATGAAAGTGGCGACCTACAGTCTCGCCAGATCGACGGAAGATAAATTGTATTTCACGGTTTGTTACATTATGCGCTAGTACATATAAAAATTTAGCCACTTGTTCCTCAACAAGAGCATTTCTGTTATCATCGAGACGTCTGGTCCTTCAGAGTAACTCACATAACCTAGCAAAAGCATCAATCCCCATGCGTGTAATGTTATGACATTCTCCACTGTTACTGAGTCGTGTCATGAGTTCTTGCCTTACACAGTCTCTTTCTCTATTATTTGGGGCAATTGGTCTATCAATATATCGTAAATGGTCAATAATCCTCATTAAGGCAAGAGCATGAACCACATAGCAAACAAGTTGAATGACTGCCATACGCCGTCTTCGTTCCCATGTTCCTTGGGATCGCTCTACCCAATTATCTTCCCCAATATCATCCAAATTGTCTTCCTCGGTACCATCTCGAACTTCGTCCATCTAGAAAATTAAAGCATAGATTCCAAACATGCTGGCCCATTTATTTTGTGCTTGAGGGACAGTTGAATGATGATCTGGACTTAAATGCAAAAATCCAAGAGAAATCAAATAGAAAATCAAGTAGCAGTATTGAAAATTCACAACTTGGGTCTGCACATTGTGTACAAGTGACATTATTAAACATCTCATCGATAGAGTAAAATTTAAGAATATCAAAAGCATAATGTGCCTTGCATCTCTACTCTATCTAGTATATTGAAAAACAGGTAAGGGAGCTGTATTTTAGTTGCTTGGACGCCAAAAAATGTGCGAGTGTTTTTGTGTTATTTTTGTTTAGACAGACTCAAGGAAGATATAGCAGATCATGGAAGAAATTCAACCCCATTGTAAAAAAAAAACAAAAAAAAATTCTGAATCCAATATATCTAAATATAGCAGAACATGGAAGAAATTCAACCCTATTGTAAAAAATAAAAAAAATCTGAACTCAAATACCTAAATAGAGCAGAAGATCGAAGAAATTCAACCCCATTGTAAAAAAAAAAAATTTGAACCCAATACATATCTAAATATAGCAGAACATGGAAGAAATTCAACCCTATTGTAAAAAAAAATTGATTCAAGCACACAAATACAGAACTTACCTAACTTGATCGTTCAAGCAAATCATGCTCGATAATCGTCAAATCGAAACTCGAACATATAGCCACAGATTTCAGAACTCAAAAAATTCAATCTATGGCGAGATATGTTTGTGTAGATAGAGAATCACACGATAAATTGAGGAAGATTACGAAACTTACCTATGGCGATTGTCGACCAGAAGAAATTGGCAAAAAAGATGAACATCGGATCTTCGCTCTACGAATCCCACCCCACCAATCTCTGGATTTTCAATCCTCTGCTATTTGGGTTTTAACGTGTATGATAGGATGTTAGGTTTAGGTAACGTTCAATCCTTTGGATTTAGTTGAAGGTTAAAAAAGTAAATGATATATTTTGACCCAACATAAATAACACTTTCCTTCCTTTTTTGCCCAATTTTAGAGAGATTGATTTTAATAAGTTGGAAGGAAAGTTAATCCATCCATTTTTCCATCCTTCCTACTTTCCTTCCTTACCAAACAAAAATGTTTTATTTATCCCTCCCACTTTTCATCCTTCCAACTTTTCATCCTTCTATTTTTCCATCATACCAAACGGAGCATAAGGATAAAAAAGAAAGAAGAGAAAAGGACATCCACAAAGAAAAAGGACTTGGCCACTCACCAGAAAGGGCTCTCCAACAGATGGTCTGAGCTAGTACTTAGCACCGCCCTCAATGGACTTACCAATGTGAGCCTCCTCGGACTTGAGGAGTTGCGGTATGAATTCTGAAAACCCAGAGTCGTGGAACCCAAAGACTCATGATGACTTCCCCATCAAATTCCCAAGCGTCCACGGACATTAAGAGAAATCCTCCGTCCAATGTTCACGAGAAGAAGTTTTGATGACTAGGTAGAGCAAACCGACCCTCTTGGTAAAATCTGATGATGCACATATTAGTGCAAGATCAACAGTCAAGAAGATGGATGGTATCGTAGTAATTAATAGATGATTAATAGATAAGTAATGAAAGAACAAATAAAGGAATAGCTAATACAGGAGTTTATAGTGGTTCGGCCGTGACCTACATCCACTTTCAATGACAACTATGACCGGTATTCTTTATTAATGAATAATGGTGCTCTCCTCCGTTAGGGGTTTGCTCCGGGGAGCTACAGTGCTTTGAATGAGAGGGAGAGGGAGAGGGAGAGAGCTAGAGAGTAATCTATGTAGGAGACGAGTGTAGACTTTTTTTTTTTTTTAGGCCTGCCCTAGATGTGGATAGGGCTTACATTTATAGAGTTAGGGTTTGGAGGTGAGGCGGTGGCGTAAGGAAAGAGTTTCCTATTTTAGTAATTTACAAATATAGTAGGGTATCTCCGTGCTTGTGCTCCAATTCCTTTGGAGGAGGGTCTTCAGTTGGATCGGACTTGAAACTTGGGCTTGATGGGTCTTTACACGACTGGGCTCCTCAATTGAGGTTGAGCCCTTGCACATAAATTGGACTATTGGGGCTTGACCCATCATTTGTCCTCCAATACCCTCGGTCCAATAAATTTGGAGGGAGGAGCATTTAATTGAATTTGAACTTCTGACTCATGAGGACTCCTCTCCAGTCTTGATGTAGCTTGTCTTGTCGAATACCTCAAGTTTTTTTCCATTTTTGCTTGTATTTTTAAGGGAGCCCTTGATTTTTAAATTCGGTTTTTCCCCTTTTTAAAAAACCCTAGGCTATAAATCTCACATTCTTCCTCATTCTACCCACTTCATTTATTTGAATTGAAGCTCCATTCTTGAAGCCCTTGAGAGCCCAAGTTCTACCAATTTCATAGGAACTTGAGGGGGTGAAGGAGTGCTCTTTCCAAGAATATACATTTATATAAGTGAGTTTTCTTCTTTTTGAGCGAGACACCCAAGTAATCCATGCCGATTGAAGAGGGAGATATGCAGAGCTCCATGGAAATGGTGGAGATTGAAGAAAAAATGGGAGATAGGGGGCCTCAGTCACTGCTTGACGGAGGAGAGGAAAGAGTCGAGAGAGAGGGAGGTGGCAGACGAGCAGCCCAGACGCTTGGGCGAGCTGTCCCAGCAAGCCATGCGGGCGCGCAGAAGGCGTTGTCCTAGACAGCGAATTATGCAAGCGTGGAGAGGGGTTGTGCACTGTTGTGGAGCACGGGGAGGAGTTGGGCGCTGGTGTTGCTCGTGTTGGTCCATCAGGCGCTGCACAGGCGGGTTCCATGGACACCCATCTGGGCACTGTCGCTGGTCTGGATGCCCATTCGGGTGGTTCAGGAGCTGCCATGGCAGCTTCAGGCGCTGGTTCTGCTGTCCTGGACAGCTCAGGCGTGCTGGGTAGCAACCTATGCGCGGGCATTGCTGTCTTGGACAGCTCAAAAGGGCTAAGCAGTAGCATTTTTTCAACAGAAAGTGTAGGAAACTGACCGAGGGAGCATCGTGGAGAGCTGTGTAGCAACTTGGGCGCAGGGGCTGGTCTGGGCGCCACTCCAGGCGCTGAGTGGTGCCGAAAGTGCTGTTTTAGGCAATTTTGAAGGGCCAGACGCTTCTCTAGCTGCTGGGCCGCTCTGTTTTGGCAAGCAAAGGCAGTCAAGAACTATTCCTAGTGTTAGGTTGGAGATTGCAAGCAGCAAGGAAGCTTTAGGTGTTGCTTTTGACGATCAAGGCCTGACTGTGACTTCTCCAATCCAAGCTCCTCGAGACCTCCTAGATTCAGGCCACTCCTTAAGGCCCTGAAAGAAAAAGCACAAAGGCAAATTGACCCTCAATGATGACTGGTCTAAAGTGAGTACTATTATCAGTTCGCTCGATTTGGATGATATCTCGAGGCTTATTTATGTTTATCGTATTCCTCCCACCGTGTTGTGTTGCCGGGCTGAGAGGGGTGAGTTTGCTTATGATGATTTCTCTTGTGACATCATCATCTACGAGGAGATGCTTGAGGCGGGGCTCAGGTTCCCCATATCCTCTCCCATTTGTAAAATTCTACATCACTTTTCCTTAACGCCGGGGCAGTTGGCGCCTAATGGTTGGAGAGCCTTGTTGGGCTTTCTTGCACTGTGGAGGAAGGTGCATCATGAGGATGATTCTCCCGCGGAGTTTCAAGCAGCTTATAATTTGAGTGAGACTCCTTTTCCAAACAGAGGATGGTACTACTTTACCACGAGGCACGCTATGAACATGCTCACGAGATTACGCTCCAATTGTGGTAGCTGAAAATATTGTTTCTTCTTTTTTGGTGGAGAATGGGCTACAGAAGCCGACAGGGCCTTGGTTCCAACACGGTGGGATATAGTTAGGAAACTCGGTATGCCCTTTATTTACTCTTCACCACTTTTTCACCATTTTTTTTATGCATAGACTCAATATTCTCCTACAGACATGCATGTGCTATCAGAAAGACCAAAAGCAAAAACTGAAGGTCATAAGGGATTGTCCCCACAGAGACTTGAAAACTCTTCTGCCCAAAGCTATCGGAATTAAAGGCTCTCCTCCGATTCGTGCTAAGGCTGCTGCTCCCTCCCTAAAGTCTGGTGGCTCCTCTTCAAAGAGGAAGGGTGAGTTGATTATTGTATGTCCTTTTACTTTACTTGGTGTCTCGTGTGTGTCTCACACAACATTTTTTTTGCAGGTATATATAGAGGAGTGATTGGGTCCTGCCTCTCCAGCAGGAGTCCTCCTCCTTCCAAGGTGGCAAGGACAGATGATGCCCCACAAGTGACTTCGGCGATGCACGAGGCAGACACATCTCAAGCACCCCATTCGATGGATCCTCACATATGTCCTCATCAAGCGACCCCTCCAGTTGCTACTTCAAAGACTTCCTTGCTGGGCACTGCCTCTGCTTCTCCGTCTTCTACTCCCGTGGGAACTTCTGCAGAGGCACTATTTTGGTCTCGCCGCATGCTAGGCAACCCGACAATCATTAGAGAAAGACTTGGGAGGTTTGTGTATATCCTCGAGGTTAACCAGATGAATACTCTGAGCATTGAGAAGATCGTCAGCATGTATTTGGAAGGTCAGGCTCAAGTAAGGGTTTGCTATTCCCTTTTCTCCAATTCTTTCTTATGTCTTTTATCGTACATCTGTCTTTTGTTTCTTTTAGGTCTCGACATTGTCTCTCTGCCTATCTTCGAGAGCCTATGCCCACGGCACCCTGAGGCAGGATCATATCGCCGTCCAAAAAGTACTTCTTACCGCTCAAGGGAGGATTGCTGAGCTCGAGACTACTAGCATGGCTTTCAAGGATGCTACTTAAGGAAAGGTTGCTGAGCTCGAAGCTGCTGGCAGGGCTACTAAGGATGAGCTTGTGCTGGCCTATAAGAAGGTGTCCAGACTTGAGTTCGAGCTTTTGACGTCCCGTGGGAGGGAGACACTCAAAGAAGGTGAGCTAGTTGAGGCCTGCAAGAGGGCTAAGCTTGAGACTGAGCTTTTGGTGACTTGTAAGAGGGGCGCGCTCAGAAAGGCTGAGGAGAGGGCAATGCTCAGAGAGGATGCCTTGGAGGCAGAGTTGCAGACGGCTCACGAGAGAGCTTCACAAGCTGAGGAGAGGGCTGCCATAGCTGGAAGGGACTTAGTAAATGGCCTTGCAGATACTTTCATTGATGGATATGAGGAGCTCCGAGGGAAGATTTCTATGGCTTTTCCTGATACTGACTTTTTCAGACTTTGTGCCTACTGAGGCGCCTGATGATAGTGATGGGAGCTCTGATGGTGTTGAGGATGGCGAGGATGAAGTGGAGGACGACCACGAGAGTATTTAGAGTATTAGGGACCTTTGATATTTTTGTTTTTTAAGAAAAGGCAGTTTCTTGCCTTGTTTTTGTATTGATACTCTTTTGAAATGGAATGCCAAGATCTTTTTTGGAGTAAAGTAAAGAATTTCATTGATCTAACGATACTGGGTCACAGTCCACAGAAAGGTAAATTCAATAACAAGAAATAAACAAAAATAAAACCAGGTCCCCACCTCCACTGCCTTGATACTTTTATGATGTCATTGATAATACCTCTTCAAGTGCTCTGCGTTCCATAGATGGAGTAAGACCTTCTATTCAGAGTTTTGAATCTTGTAGGTACCCGGTCTTACTACCTCTGTTATGAGGCAGGGTCCTTCTCAATTTTGTCCTAATTTTCCCTCGCGTGCATCCTTTGTGGAGAGAATCACTTTCTTAAGGACCAAGTCCCCTGGTTGGAAGAAACGAGGCTTCACCCTCGAATTGTAATACCTGGCCATACGTCGCTTGTACTCCGCGTTGCGGACCAAGCCATCTCTCTTGCCTCTTCCACCAAGTCAAGGTTGATGCGAAGTCATTCCTCATTAGTGATGGGGTTGTGGTGTTGGACCCTTAGAGAGTGCACCCCTATCTCCACAGGGATAACCGCCTCAGTTCCAAAGGTGAGTGAGAAAGGGGTCTCTCCAGTAGGAGTTCTTGGCGTGATTCTACAGGCCCACAATATGCTCGGTAGCTCGTCAACCCAGAGACCCTTCACTCTTTCAAGCATTGTCTTCAAGTTGCGCAGCACCGTTCTTACCATGACCTCCGCTTGTCCATTTTCCTGCGGATGCGCTGGGCTAGAGTGAGGTTGTTTTATTTAGAGGTCGGAGCAGAAAGAGTTGAGGAGCTTGTTATCGAATTGCTTCCTATTGTCACTGACAATGGCGTAGGCTATCCCAAAGCGACAGACCAGGTTTTTCCAGATAAAATCTTTGACCTTGGCATCTATTATCTTTGCTAAGGGTTCCGCCTCTGCCCATTTTGTGAAGTAGTCGATGGCAACCACGACGAACTTGGATTGTCCTTTGCTCAGAGGTAGGGAGCCTAGAATGTCAATCCCCCATTTGGAAAAAGGTCATGGACTCATGATTGTCGTCAACTCCTCTGGTGGTTGTCTGGGCACGGTCGCGAAGCATTGGCACTTGTCACACTTTTTGGAGAACTCTTGGGCGTCCCTTACGATGAAAGGCCAGAAGTAGCTTTGTCTGAGCACTTTGTAAGCAAGGGAGTGCCCTCCGGAGTGGTTTCCATAGATCCCCTCGTGGATCTCTCGCAGGGTATAAGGAGCTTCTTTGGGTGAAAGGCACCGCAACAATGGTAAGAAATAGCCTTTCTTGTACAAGGTATCCTGCAGGATGGTGAACTTGGAGGCTCTCACCCTTAGCTTTGTGGCCTCTAGAGGATCATCAGGCAGCACACCTTCTTGGAGGTATGCCTTTATTTGAGTCATCCAATTTGACTCAACTGATGCACAGTTGATATTGGTGGCCGCCGTGTCTAACTTGCTTGGCTCAAACTGGTGACCAATGAATGATGGCCCTCCTGGTGGAGCTTCCAAGGATGAGGCGAGCCTTGCCAGTGCATCGGCTGCCATGTTGTCTTCTTTGGGGATATGGCAGATCTGGAAGTGGTGGAACTTTGCAATCATGTTTTTCACTATGCCAAGATATTCCTGCATTCTGGCTCCCTTGGCTTCGAACTCGCCCTTTATTTGGTTGACTATCAGCTGAGAGTCGTTGTAAGCGGCGAGATGTTGGGCCTCCATTTCTACTGCCAATCTCAAACCAGAGAGTAGGGCTTCGTATTCCGCCTCATTATTGGAGGCAATAAAGTGCAGCTTCACTGCATACTTGAGAATGGTGCCATCTGGGCTGATCAAGATTAGGCCCACTCTTCCTCCTTCACTGGTTGAGGAGCCATCTACATAGAGTTTCCAAAATAGAGAAGCAAATAGTTTGGAATTTAAAATGGATAGCTGGTCATCTGGAGAAGCTACCTGGGCTCTAGGTTCTAGAGGTACTCCCTCAACCTGGGCATCAGGAGCTTGAGGTGCAGCTTGGAATGTCTGGGCATCAGAAGCTTGAGGTGCAGGTTGAGATGTCTGGGCATCAGAAGCTTGAGGTGCAGCTTAGGACACCTGGGCATCAAAAGCTTGAGGTGCAGCTTGGGACGCCTGGGCATCAAAAGTTTGAGGTGCAGCCTGTGATGGTTGGACATCTTTGGAGTTCCCTTCTTCTGTCGGTGTGAGCTCGGCAATGAAATCTACTAAGGCTTATGCTTTGATGGCTGTCCTCGGTTGGTACTGAATGTCAAACTCGCTGAGTTTCACTGCCCATTTAAGAAATCTGTCGGAAACGTCTAGCTTTCCCAAGACTCTTCTTAGGGGTTGGTCTATGACGACAATTATACTGTGACTCTGAAAGTAATGTCGCAGTCGTCTTGCCGTTGAAACTAGGACGAGCGCTAGTTTTTCTAGCCCCGAATACCTTGTTTCTGCCCCCGGTAGGCCCTACTCACATAATAAATAGGGAAAATTGTGAAAAAGTACATTTTTTAGAACTTATTTGTGAAAAACTTCTTCAATATAAAACATATGTGTATAAGTACCTTTGTGTGTAAATGTTTGGTCAAAAGGTACACTTTTGCTGAGTTGTATTTTTTTGTCTTACAGAAATGCCCTTATCCTTTTTTAATGAGAGATAAATATGGTATTTATATTAGGGATTCAGTTTCCTAAATTTATGGAATATCATTTTTGAATTTTAAATTATATCTTTCTCTTTCATTCAACTTAAGTTATTCAAACATTCATATCTTTTCCATATTTATATAATTTTTTTTATAAATCGTAATAATCAAGATGATGATTCTGATTCGGAGGATGATTTGCTACCTAGCACGATAATGTCACAGTGTTACAAGAAAATGTCACACTGGTACTAGAAAACGTCACATTGTTATAAACCAAATTCACACTGCGACAATGTCGTCTATATGTTTTTTTTTTAAATCATTACGGTCTCTTAACGTTAATCATGTTCAAGTGAGGATAAATGTCAATGATGATAACTCAAATAGGGATGATCGTAATAATCAAGATGATGATTCTTATTCTTATTCTTATTCAGAGGATGATTTACTGTTTTGCACGATAATGTCACAGTGCTACAAGAAAATAGTACTAGAAAATGTCACACTGCTACAAACCTAAGATTTTTTGTGCTTTATGAATATTGAGAGAGAGAATGGCGAGGAGCAGACCATTGTCGAATTAATGGAGGTATATAAATCCAGCTTATTACTTGAAGCAAACGAAAAGGTGAAGATTGGGATAATGAAGTTTTAAAAAGATCCTTTCTTCAGTAACATGAAGTTTTGAAACTTCAAAATGAGGTTTTATGAAAGGTTTTAAAAGAATGGAAGTTTTGAAGGGATATCGATTTATATGTAATAGTTGAGATCCCTTAAGTTTTGGTTGTGGAGGCAAAAATATAGGAATTGGTTTTCATTCTATTGAAGAGGGTATTTTAGAGATTTGTTAGGGGTTGTGTACTTTTTGACCTATATTTTTAAAAGTAGTATTTTTTGTCCTATAATTTCTAAAAAGTGTACCGGCCCACAAATATCCCTAATAAATAGGCATTTGTACTCCGTTATCGCTTCTAATGAGCACGGAGCTTACCGCTGATAGGAAGGCAGAAAGGTAAAGATGGAGAGCTTCTCCTGGAGTGGCACATGACAAGAGGGGAGGTGTAGTTAGGTAGGCTTTGAGCCTTTGGAGGGCTTTCTCCGCCTCAGGTCCCCACTCAAAAGTCTTGCTGAGAATTTTGAAAAAGGGGAGACACTTGTCTGCAGACTTGGAGACGAACCTATTGAGTGTTGCGATCCTCCCATTGAGGCGCTAGAGCTCCTTGGTTGAGGAAGGTGATTTCATGTCGAGGATGGCCTTGATCTTATCGGGGTTCGCCTCAATTCCCCTCTGATTGACCATGAACCCTAAGAATTTTCCTGACCCCACGCCAAAGGTGCACTTCGCAGGATTGAGCTTCATGTGATAGGATTTTAGGACATTGAAAGTCTCTTGGAGGTGATCGGCGTGGTCTATTGCTTCGAGGCTTTTCACCAGCAAGTCATCCACGTAAACTTCCATCGTTCGCCCGATCTGATACTAGAACATCTTGTTCACTAGCTGTTGATAGGTCGCTCCTGCGTTCTTTAGCCCGAAGGGTATTACCCGATAGCAATAGGTCCCCTTCGGAGTAATGAATGATGTCTTCTCCTAGTCCGGGAGATGCATGCTAATCTGGTTGTATCCAAAGTATGCATCCAAGAAAGTGAGCAGCTCGTGCCCGGTAGTGGCGTCAATGAGGAGGTCGATCCACGGCAGTGGATAGCTATCTTTTGGGCATGCCTTGTTGAGCTCAGAAAAGTTGACACAGCGACGCCACTTCCCATTAGCCTTAGTTACCATCACCACATTTGAGAGCCACTGAGGATAGGCTACTTCTCTGGCCACCCCGTTTTCTATCAACTTCTCTACCTCTTTTTCCATTGTTTGGGCCCTTTCAATGGAGGTGCCCCTTAACTTTAGGCAAATAGGCTTGTGTCGCAGGTCGACATTGAGATAGTGTGTGGCCACTTCTGAGTCGATGCCCTCAAGGTCTGCACGTGACCATGCAAAGACGTCCATGTACGTCTTAGAAAATTTATCAGCGCGCCCACCAGGTCTACAGAAAGGAAAGATCCAACGTATAATCTTCTGTCTTGGTGCTCTTCATTCAAGACCATAGAGGTGATCTCCTCGACTAGTTCTCCTCTTTCCATACTGGAGTGATCTCTTGGGTCAAGGACCTCCACTTGCAATGCCTCTTGTGACCTTCTGGTCTTCATGGAGGAGACATAACATTTCTTTGCTACTACTTGGTCTCCTCTGACCTCTCCAACTTCGTTAAGGGTTAGAAATCAGAGAATGAGGTGATAGGTGGAGGGCACGACTTTTAGTGTGTTGAGAGCAGGTCGCCTTAATATGACATTGTAAGCTGATGGGCAGTCTATCACCAGAAAGTTGACCATGACTGAGGAGCTTCAGGGCGCCGCTCCGGCTGTGACTGGTAGGGTGATGGACTCTAGGGGATACACCTTTTCTCCTGAAAACCCAATGAGGGGAGATCTAATGGGCTGCAACCTCTCCCTACCCAGGTTGAGTTTGTCATAAGCTTCTGCAAACAGGATATCTGCAGAACTGTCTCTGTCCACTAGGATTCTGCACACCTGAAAATTGGCAACCGTCATAGTGAGCACCAGGGGGTCGTCATGGGGGTGCTGAATTCCTTCCAAGTCTTTATCTGAGAAGGATATGACCTCGTCAGTGCCTTGCCTGGGCGTTTTGGACGGGCGCCCTTCGCCAAGATGCCTTGCCTTCCTAGCGTGGGCCTTCATGGCAGAGTGGGACTCTCCACCTCCTGTTAATCCTCTTGAGATAGTGTGGATTTCCCCAACGGGATGTTGATCTTCCTAGTTATGGGGTAGCGGTGGCGCCTGTCTTTTACCAGCAACATATTGGCATAGGTGACCACGTCGAATGAGGTCCTCAATTTGCCTTTTGAGGTCATAACAGTCATCGGTGTCATGCCTGTGGTCGCGATGGAAGCTGCAATACTTGTTAGGATTTCTGCGATTTGGAGGAGACTTCATCTTCTCTGGCCACTTTATCATGGGGTCATCCTGAATCTGCAATAGAATATGCCCGATAGCGCCATTGAGGGGAGTGAAAGGTTGTCGGTCCTTCTGGAGAGCAGGACCGAGTCGGTCTTTGATGGGAACCCTCTCTGTTCTACTGCTGCGCTTGTTGCTAGTCTCCTTCTTGTCATCCCTCTCTCTTTCCTTCTTCTTTTCTCCAAATCAGGAGGACTCACCTCACCTAGCCCTTGTGACGTCCTCAGCATTCATGTATTTTTGGGCCTTTGCTAACAACTCTGGCATGTTTCTTGGTGGGCGTTTCATGACTGAGAAAAGAAAACTCGACGAGCGAAGTCCTCCCAAGAAGGCAGTCATAGTCACTTTGTCGTTGGGCACATCAACTTGGAGTACCTCCTCGTTAAAACGAGTGAGGTAGCTCCTCAGGCTTTCCTCTCGATCCTGCTTTATACTAAGCAGATGGGTGATAGGCTTCTGGTGGTAGCGCCCTCCAATGAAGGGCGACACGAATAACCTGCTAAGCTCAATGAAGGAGGCAATGGAAGCTGGGGATAGCTTAGCGAACCATTGTCGAGCGGACCCCTTCAATGTGGTTGGGAATGCCCTGCACATGATTTTGTCTGGGACATTGTGCAATTGCATCAGAGTTTTGTAGGTGTCGAGGTGATCTAGTGGGTCTTTCGTTCCGTCAAAGGTCTTCACCAAGGGCATTTTGAACGTCTGAGGGAGTCGATAGTTGGCCACGTTGGGCTTTAAAGGTGTGTCCGTTCGGCTGACAAGATAGTCCAAGATCTCTGGTCCTTGTGCCTTCATGGCGTTGAAGACGTCACCTAGCTGATTTTGGACTTCCTTGATTTTCTCGTCCCAATGATTCAGGGCTCCTCTGGAACGATCATGAAAATGACTATCATGCTCCATGTTTTGGTTCTCGCCTTCATCCTCTTGGAGAGAAGGGGCCTCACAATGGGAAGCAGGAAGAGGAGGGGGTGGTGGTCCCTCATGATGGACTCCTTGAGGTCCAGGACGTGGAGCTCCTTGAGGTCCTCCAGGCTATGCTCCGCCGAGTTGTGCTCCTCGTCCAGTGAGCATGAGCTGCAATATCTACTGATTTTGGGCCACCAGCTGCTACATGTTCTCCAACATCTGCTGGGAGTTGGAGCTGGAGCATCCGGCACATGGTTGGCAGGTGGAGGAACATCCTCCTCCTCTCGTGAGGATTGCCTTCATGCTGGTTCATGGATCTAGTAGTGATCACCATTGTTTCAGTAAAATGGAATGTTTGGAAGTGAGAATTCTGTCGTTCCTACAAATGGCGCCAAACTGATGATGCACAAATCGGTGTAAGATCAACAGTCAAGAAGATGGATGGTATCGTAGTAATTAATCGATGATTAATAGATAAGTAATGAAAGAACAAATAAATGAATAGCTAACACAGGAGTTTATAGTGGTTCGGTCGTGGTCTACATCCATTTTCAATGGCAACGGTGGTCGGTGTTCTTTATTAATGAATAATGGTGCTCTCCTCTATTAGGGGTTTGCTCTGGGGAGCTATAGTGCTTTGAATAAGAGGGAGAGGGAGAGAGCTATAGAGCAATTTGTGTAGGAGACGAGTGTAGACTTTTTTTTTTTTAGGCCTGCCCTAGATGTGGAGAGGGCTTACATTTATAGAGTTAGGGTTTGGAGGTGAGGCGGTGGCGTAAGAAAAGGATTTCCTAGTTTAGTAATTTACAAATATAGTAGGGTATCTCCGTGCTCATGCTTCAATTCCTTTGGAGGAGGGTCTTCAGCTGGATCGGACTTGAAACTTGCGCTTGATGGGTCTTTACACGACTGAGCTCCTCAACTGAGGTTGGGCCCTTGTACATAAATTAGACTATTTGGGCTTGACCCATTAAAATCGAAGAAATTCTTAGAGGGAGAAGGTTTCAGCTGAAATAAGCGAAAAATTTGGAAAGAGTAAGAGGGGAGGTATTCCCCTTCTCACGCCAATGCAACTGCATTCCTACCAACAATGTCTAAGAACTGCCCAGATAAACGGACTCAAAGGAAACCTAAGACCAACCTAGAATGCCACCTCGAAGAAGCAGACCTTCTGAGTTGAGGAACGGTCTAAAAAGAAAGCAGAAGAAACCCATCATTAAAACCCTAGATCATAAGTCAAAAAGTTACGGTCATTAATGGAAGTCAGTCGAATGGCGTGCCTCACCCTTCCGGGCATGGGGACTTTGATACTGCTTCAGTTGCCACTAAGGAAACCCTTTGTTTGCAAAAACTATACGGGTTCAACGTGGCTTACTTTACCTATTAGGGGGAATCCATTTGACAACTAATTGAAATGTGGCAGCATCTATAATATAAAACAGAGCGGCTCAAATCTCAAGATTTTAGCATCCGACGGTCTCAAATCATTTAAGACTTCAACATCCGACGGTTTCAAATCATTTAAAGCTTTAACATTCGACGGTCACAAATCTCTCATTTTTCAAAAAAATTATCCTCTCTCCGTCACTTCATCTGTCAGACCTGTCTCTCTGCATTTTCACGTTTGCCCTTCACACTCAACCTCACCCTCACGCTCACCTTCACTGGCCCAGAAGAAATCGAACAAATCGTCTCTCTGCATTTTCACGTTTGCCCTTAACCCTCACCCTCACCGTCTCCGTCTCCACCGTCGAACAAATCACCCTCACCCTCACGCTCACCGTCTCCACCGTCAAACAAATCGAAGGCTTTCACATAATCGAAGGTGAACAAATCCCACAAATCGAACAACCCTTCGAACAAATCGACCATCTCCACCGACAATCGAACAAAGCTGCCGCGACACCATCACCAGCACCACCACCATCACAACCACTTCGTCAGCAACACCACCAC